>OY986437.1:130801540-131104040 GCA_963920525.1 Dichetophora obliterata
GGAGCTATGAAAGAAGAACTGAGCGCCAAGTTTTTGTACAAGCAGCTTATGGTCAATACAATCGAAGGCTTTCGAAAAATCTAAGAACACTATTAAACACAACATATCTTTATCTAAACCCGACCTTATGTCTTCACATACTTTAAGAAGCGCTGTAGTACAACTATGTTTCGCACGAAAGCCAGATTGGTGTTTTGTGATAAGCTTATTATGATAAAAATACGTTTTTAATTGATTGCTTAAAATAATTTCAAAGGATTTGCTAAGAAATGGAAGAATTGCTATTGGACGATATTCGGTAATATTAGATGATGTTGATTTTTGTAGTGGAAGAACTTTTGATATTTTCCACAAAGAAGGAAATTTTGACTTTGTTATTATAGTATTGAAAATGTACGTTATATGACCAAGAATGGCAGGTAAAATAATTTTAACAAATTCAGGATGAATTCCATCTGAGCCTATGGCTTTAGATTTAATTTTGAGAATAACTTCACCAACACTTATTGCGACAATGCAAAAGCACCATCAGCAGAGCTTCTAGGATCAGAGAAGTGTACGCTGTTGGTTGAACTAGCTGGCTGTATAAATTTTCTGTTAAGATCATCCAGATTAACGCTATTTGGAATATTTTGCGATTCCTTAGAGAGCCCAGCTTGGCGTATGTTTTTCCAAAATGAGGAGCTCGAGCGACATCTAGCAAATCTACTTTCATAAAAAGATTTTTTATTTCTGCGAATAATGGCTGTTACAGCGTTACGTGCACATTTAAATTCAGTATAGATACTAGAGCATCTATACCGTTTCCATCTTGTGTAAAAAGTGTTCCGCTTTTCAATAAGACATTTGACTTCTTGGGTGAACCATGGGTAATTACTGCATTAAAATTTATTTGTTTTGGTTGGAACATGATGAGTAAATATGGTGCAGATGTTGTTATTTAAAACTTCAACTTGCCTAATTGTATCGTTTGTGGCATAGATTAATGATCAATCTAAATTCTGGCATTCGAAAAATCGTTATTTAAGTTAGTGTTTGGAAAGTCAGGGTAACTGTACGAAATTTCATTACTAGCAGCTGGAATGATGTTTAAAGATAGAAAAATTAGATCGTGATGTGAAAAAGGCGGTACGGGTAGTTGGTCATAGTGTAATATTAAGTTAATATGAGAAACCAAGAACAAATCTAAAAGGGATGGTAAGCAGTTAGGTCTAAAATGAGTTGGAATTTGCTGGTTCGCAAATTTCAAGTTGAATTGTTCAACCATGTCCATAAACGATTTATTAGCGTTATTCAGTAAGTTTAGATTAAAGTCTCCACATAAAACAATGTTCGAAAAACAAGAAGCTATTTCTTCCAGTGCGTCCCATAGAAGTGTAGAATTAGCAATATTAGGAGCCATATATATGCAGCCAATTAATAAATTACCAGATTCCAGTGAAACTTCAACAAAAATGAACTCGAAAACGTCGTTTGCATTGGATAATTTGACAACGCGAAACTTATGTGAGCTTTTTACATTAATACAAACCCCCCCGCCAGTTTTACCATGTCTATCTGCTCGAACCAAATTATAATTATTAACCTTAAACAGACCACCGCTCATCTCCGTCTTAAGCCACGTTTCAGACAAACAGATGATGTCAATAGAGCTATTATTAACAAGAAAACGCAAGTCATCAATTTTGTGTTTAAGACTCTGAGCATTTAAATGGCACATGTTAAAGCCCTTATTATTTTTACAAGTTATATTAAGCAAAGAATGCGATAAATCTATGTGGCCTCCCCAAGGTTGCGCTACATTAAACATTGAAATATACTATTAAGCGATACATGCAACACAAACACAGACAGAAGATACTCAATTAAAAAATTTAATAGAACAGAGAAAGATAGTAAAGGTTTACAAGGCAAAGTTAAATAAATAGAGTGAAAATATTCGGACACTATATTAAACGTAATCTGAATCAAAAACAAGATCAAAAACAAGATAGTAATTTAAAAAGAGAGAGTTTAAACAGAAGAAGAGTTAACAGAAAAAACACAATAACAGAATGAAAAAATCTTTTTAAATATTTTGGGAACACAATACAATTTAAATACAATAGAAATACAATTAAAATTTCCTTAAAAGATAATTTAGATATCACGCTTAGGAAGATTAAAATAGGAGTTGGAAATTATTTTAATATGAATTATAGTTGGATAATATTGAACTTAAAACATAAAGTGGAGGATTCGGAACATGCTTTAGCTAAGTTATCTATTCATAAGAGAGGAAGAAGAGTTTTAATGAACGTAGGAGGAAGAGTTATAAAATGGATTTTTGGTAACATGGATGATGAGGAATAAGAAATAATCGATAATAATTTAAAAGCAGTCAATATTAATCAAAGCAATCTTATATGTATATAACGCAAACGCAAATTTTGTCCGGCGTTAGGCTCTTTAAGTACAAGTCCAATCTTAATAAATTTAGTATGGTTTGGTAGGTTTAGACCTGTAGATGTGCAAACTAGACTTTTTATTTCTTAAAAGTTTATTTTTTTTTAAGTTATAGCGAGTTAAAATGTGCATATAATTGTTGTTATGTTGCTTTTACTATTCTTTATATCAGCTTATGCCTAAAAATATGTGAGGTATTTAGCGCCACCTATCGGCTAGTGGCGTCCGTAGCCTAGTGGGTAGAGTGCGTGGCCCCTAAGCTAAAGAGCCGCGGTAGCCCGGGTTCAATTCCAGCTCAGGCAGAAAGTGTTTCAATTGAAATAATTTTTCTGTTCGGTCGTCACCTCTCTGCAGACAATGGCAAACCTTAGAGAGTAAAAATTGCCATGTAAAAGCTTCTTGAGAACATAAGCCGTTCGGAGTCGGCATAAAACACGTAGGTCCAGTTCTCGGTCATTTGTGAACAAACATTTATTAACACGCACAACACAATTGATCAAAAGAAGCTAGGTCAAAGTCCTTCCAAGGGCTGAAGTGGCCAGTTTATTTTTTTTTTTTTCGGCTAATAGCTATAAAACTGTTATACTGATGAACAATATTTTATAATTTCACAGCTAAAGCTATGAATCGATATATTTAATATCTAAGTGATACTAGAATGATTTCTTACAGTTGGAAAAAGATTTTTAAACTGTTGGTCGGAAAGTTTTTTAATTTTTAAAAATTTACACAAAAATTTAATAATAAATTGAAAACTGGTAATGAAACATTTTTGTTCAAGCATTTTTCAACTGGAAATCAAGAAATATTCTTACTCCTGTATATTTAAAATAAATTTGGGTATGAAATTAAATATGCTAACATTATATCGCCATTGCGAATACAATACCGCATATTGCAAAAAGACCAAAATTAATTTCATTTCAATTTTGATCAGTTAATTTAAAATTTTGATCTCATTTTCAATAGCTTAAAATTAAATCTAGGTATGTTTGATTTTGGTGTTTTAACGCTGAACGGGCTTACTAGTACTATAAATAACTTAAATAAACAAATTAAAATTAATAATGGTATGCAAATATTTTTGCAAAATGTTATCTTTCTCATATATCTCATAAAGAAATATTCTATGAAACCTTTACTAAAGAAATAAGAAATACTATAGAAATAACAAAGTTACAAAGTACGTGTTAATTATTTGCATATTATAAACCAAATTAAGGAAAAGATTGCAAAAAAATCAGGAAAATACTCGCATATTCAAGTAAAATATCATAAAAAGATTTTTATTAACAAATAAATTGATTCTTATAATATTGATAATTTAAAATTAAAAAATATTAAATGTAATATTGGACTCGTATTCACTAATGCAATAATATTCGCAATTTTAATACCAAACTATTTTGAAACTCAATTTAAAACGAATATAATTTACCTATTCCAAAAAAATATTTTACGCAAATCAATATACAAATGACAAAGATTGTAAGTGTGAATGATACTTATATTTTAGATGGTGAAAACAATATTTCAAAAATGAAAAAAGTTGATTGTTGCATTCAAAATTTATTAAATAATAACTATGATCAATGCTCAAAAAATATTGATCAAGTAATAAAAGAAATAGATATACTTGCAATTAATGTCAAAATAAACTTTACAGCTACATGTTAAAATAAACTTACCTCTTAAATGGAAATTATTTATTAAAATTTGACAAATGCAAAATAAAAATAGATTATTTTGTTTTAAAACGTTTCGAAAGTAATCTTAATATTGTTATTCCAAATTTTAATATAATTTTAAAAAAATGTAACAGAAATGTTAGAATAATTTACAAGAAATTTAACAACTACAAGAAATAGAAATATATCTTTTTATATTATACTAGCTGAACCCGGTGTGCTTCGCTACTCCCCTCGTTATAAAATAAAATTAAAAGTATTTATATATTTTTCACGCCATCGAATTTTCGAAATAAGTCCACCCCAGCGCCACCTACCGTTTCCATTTATACACAAATTATTTTCTTATGATCAAACAAACATACATTCTGAATTTCAGTTAAATTGGTCCATAAATTCAAATTTTCGATATAAGTCCACCCCAGCGCCACCTATCGGCTCCATTTATACACACATTATTTTCTTATGATCAAACAAACATACATTCTGAATTTCAGTTAAATTGGTCCATAAATTCAAATTTTCGATATAAGTCCACCCCAGCGCCACTTATCGGGTCCAAATATAGCCTATGTTACCCACCGTACCAAGATGAACATTACCTGAAAATTTCATCAAAATCGGCCCAGCCGTTTTGGAGTGCATACGTTACATACATACACACATCCTATTTTATATATATAGATTTTTTAATAAGATTTTTTAATGATTTCTTTATAATAATTTTCCTTGTTTTTAAATATGTAAAACATTATATATTAATTTGAACGGACTCGGATTTTTAGCCCCCCTTAAGGGTGGAGTTATGTATAACGCTTCCCAAGAACAAGAACCTAGAGATAACCCAATGGATCCATCTCCTCTTTCAATGTTGACTTAATCAACATATTTATTTTCTTATTAACTTTGTTGCACTCAAAGCTTCACTTTGAGTAAACCATAAATATTTATTCAACTGCATTTTGTATAATGTAATTGATACGATTTCAGATTGATACAACTCTCTTGAATTCAATTCAATTGATGACAATTTTGACTCAACTGATCAGCTGCAGCCGTTAAAGATAAAGTAATGTAAGCAAAATGCAAGTGAATCGTTTATTTTTTTTTATATATATCGGCTAATAGCTATGAAACTGTTATACTGATGAATTATATTTTATAATTTCACAGCTAAAGCTATGAATCGATATATTTAATATCAAAGTGATACTAGAATGATTTCTTACAGTTGGAAAAAGATTTTTAAACTGTTGGTCGGAAAGTTTTTTAATTTTTAAAAATTTACACAAAAATTTAATAAGAAATCGAAAACTGGTAATGAAACATTTTTGTTCAAGCATTTTTCAATTGGAAATCAAGAAATATTCGTACTCCTGTATATTTAAAATAAATTTGGGTATGAAATTAAATATGCTAACATTTGAGTTTCATAACAAATGGAAAACTTGCAAATAATTATGAATGATCATTATTGATGATCATACATAATTAACTTTCCAGACAATCTTCCATTGGATTGCCAAAGAAGTTACACCCAAAAAAAAAGCTTCGTACTATGTACAAAACAATTATTATATTCTACAAAGCCGTTTGTTCTTTTCAGCCTACGAACGAATTTGTGAATAATACAAATGACCGTTTGTACATTGTACAAAGAATTATTTGTATATTTTACAAACGTATTCGTTTCATCTACAAAGATACGAACAAATATACGAACGCTGCTGCCACCGCTTTGTATATTATCAAACAATGTTCGTTCAGTTCACAAATTTATACATTATAGATTTTTACAAACTAGCGTTTGAAGAATGTACAAAGTTACGAATTCAAAAATTTTTTTTATACGGCCAACACTACAAACGTTTGTACTATGTACATTCTACGAATAACCTATGTTTGTATTTCTACAAAGATTTTATTCGTAATTTTATCCTAAATATTTTTTTGGTGTACTTGGGTTCTTTAATAGATTTTTAAGTCGTTTTTAAGATACACTTATACTCAATCAGTACGAATTTTCGCACTGAAAACACATAAAAGGTTAATATTAAGTGTTTTATTTATATATCAAAAAAGTCAACTCGCTTTTGATAGGGTGTTAGTGAGCAGAGTAGAATAGAAAGTTCTTTATATTGAAAAAGCTTTAGAGCTTGCAGTTTTAAAGCTTTAAAATAATGTCGACCACGTAATACCCTCGCTATTGAAGCGACACTTTGTGTTTTTACACAGACTCGATCAGTAATTCACACGTACTGTGCCGGTTATTGCAAGCAAGCTCAGTCAGTGTATGTTTGACAGTTTTATAGCGCGTATTGGCTCACATCCCAGTTGGAAAAGGAGCCTTGCTGTATGTCTGACGGTGTCATGCCTCGGAAGGACAGGAAACATGCTCACCTTCATACCCGCTTATATCTTTTTTCTATAGGCATGTCCTAGGTCGGCATGTCTGCCAAATGAACTACCGTAGTAGCAATTCAGCATGCATCTTATGGTATGGATGTAGAAGTGATACATGTCTGCCAATTGAACTGCCGAAGCAGTAATACTGTATGCATCTCACGGCATTAATGCTGCATTGCTGCTACGGCATTCATTTGACAGACATGCCGTCCTAGGACATGTCTATAGAAAACAGATATAATCGGGTATGGAGGTGAGCATGTCTGCTGAATTTCCAAGTAATGTTGCCGGCAATTGAAAAATTTCCATTATCCAGAGACTTGAACCTCGGCCGCTTGAGTGTAAGTGCATATGCTTATCCCTTCGACCATTGCAGCTGTTCACTAATCGTCGCTTAATTTTCTTCGTTAAGAATAACGTACGAACACAGAGTATTATAAGCAATTAATGCAAGAAACAGAACGAAATCACTAAAAAAACAGAACAAACTAAAAAAAAACCAAAACAAAACTAAAAGCTATTCAAAAAAATAATGTCTCTGATGGGATTTGAACTCACTACTGCTTTGGCGAAAACACAAAGTATCGGCAAATTACAACCATCATGAAAATATGGAAGTTGTTGTCCCTTAAAATTGAACGGAATTTTGCAATAGCAAACATAATACTTTATTATGATACAGTTGTTATTATACTTATATTGAATGTATTTATATTGTGCTATAAAAGAACTTAGTTCTTACTGTACTGATGCCTTTTGTTTATATGTAACAATAATAAAAATGCACCTCTCTTAAAAGAAAAGGCAAAGTTTCTAAAATTTTAAAAAGTAGTCCTCTTAGGACTAAAATTATAACCTGCCACATTCCTTCCATCGGCAGGCCTGCTTTTTTTCATCTGGGATACTCTGAAATATAATATACTTCTCAAAGCCTTTGCCAGTAGACTGCCCTCTTAATAAAGTAAATAATTTATTTAAAAGTTAAAGCCAATTAATTCACATTGTCTGTGGAATCCCAAATTTTGTGATTGCTTCTTTTTGTTTTCCATTTCGGTGCCGACTTGTTATTCTTTGTTTATTTTCTTGACATAATCTGTAGTGGAGTCCCCAAACGCGTTAACGACGTTTCTTGACATCGTTAGTCAGCGAAAACTGTAATTTTCGATGAACGTGACAGGCACAATGACCGATAACGACAACGATTATTATCGATAAATTCTTGGTAATGCCCACCAGAGATAAAGAGATGGGTGACGTCAAAAAATATGGCGGCATGAATTTTTTCCATTTTTTATGTACTTTGGTGAAACTCATGTATTGTGTAAGTGAGTTCACCTCATAGCTGTCAAGTGTTGTTGCATCGAATATCAGAAATTTTGCCAACTCTTCAATTAATAAATTAATTAAAAGAAATGTGTCATTGGCTTTGTACGCATTAAAATAAATATTAGCGCTTATTTAGCATGGTTTTCACTTAAATTAAATTGTTAAAGTGAAGTTAACAAAAAATTAAAACTTAATGAAACGCTGCCGCAGCCAGTCGGGGAAATCGAGACTGCAGCAGCAGATGCGACTGGCGATTGGACAGATCAGCATCTCCCTCTTCTACTATAACAATAAATTCAAGATTCTACCCAACCATTCAATATTCAACCCAACCATGCAAGAGGCTGCCTCAAATTCACATGCAACTTGTAAGCAAGACCACCGAAGTAGTGCTGCCCATTTTGGTACTCCAAATTATGTTAATTTGGCTAAAAAGCAATTCAAACTCTAGCGCAACAGCCAGGTCAGAAACGTTTTATACAAAAAATCAGCAGAATTGATACAAAAAAACTACAACAACTTGGACTGGATCGAAAGATTGTCGAAGCGCTAAGCAAACAAAAGCATCCTTATGGACCTCCAGGCAGGATGTTAAAGTTGCGCAAAACAGTGACTGCTTTGGTACGAACGCATTAATTATATTACAATAGGACGGATGAAGCGCGTTGATATGCGGAACTCTTAGGTGTTTTTATTGAAGTTTTTTTATAAATTAAAACATTTTATAATACAGATGATTTTTAACGCCTTATGTCATGGTGTTCGCCATAAAGCAGTGATGGGCACTGTAGTGCACCTCAATCTAAACATTTCTATAACTCTTACTTAAACACATTTGTTCTATACAATTATTATTTATAAACATTTAACACATAAAGATCTAGTCTACAAACTAACATTTCTATAAATGTAGCCTAAGCACATTTATGTAGCAAACAAACAAAACAAACACATAACTATTGATTACATTCTTACTCGCTTGCACTTTATGTTTACATAACTACACTAAAATGACTACATAAACTAATGTTCTATTCAGTTACAATTATATTAAATAAGATATATATTTAATTTGTTTATTTATTTTAAGTTAAAAAATACTGTTACTTGGCTGTATAAGCCGAAGAAAATCTTAAAATAAAATCACTTAAGTTTTGAGCTTTAAACTAATTGCTCCTTATTTCTATTCTAAAGCGCCTGAAGGCACCTTTGGGTGACGGCGCTAAAGAATCTTTTTTTTTAAACTGGCCAGTAGCGCTCTTAAGCGCTGGCAAATATAATAAACGCGTATTATTATAATAACCGCGTATAACTTTTAATTCGCGTAAAACGCGTAAGCCGCGTTTATAATAAATAAAAGTTGCGCGTCCAACATTACATGGCGATCCTGCAACACGGACCAAGGAATCAATGAAAAAAAAAAATTTGTTTTGCCGACTGCAAAACGCAATGGTGGTGTCGTGAACGCACCAAAAGGCAACCGTCGCGTATTAACACTGAAGAATACCAACGGCAATCAGATGCGTAAGGAGCAGCCGATGCAGCAAAAAACAACAATAACATCAACAATAACAACTACGAAATTAAACATTAACACATTAACGATGCGAAGCAGCAACAACAACAACAACAATAAACAAACATTTTTTCCACTATTTTAAACACTGAGTTTAATTACAAAATTTAAAATGTAAAATATACTAAAACTGCTCCATTTAATCCATTTTTTATTTAATTATTTTGGAGCGATATTTGAAGAAAAAAATAAACTTCACTTAACACCAAAACACAATAAAATTTTTTTTTAGTGATAACTAACATACACTTCTGTTCATTTTTTTGGGCACAATAGAAAGCTACTTATGTATATGCTGAAGTTGCATATATTTATTTTTTTTCCTTTCATATGCATACGTTGGTGCAAATTGTTTTTCTCTCTTTTATATTTTTGCCACTTCACATTTTTTTTAGAATAACATATTAGTTTAATTAAATACATATATTGGTAAAGACATGCGTTTCAAGTACAGACACCAAAAACAATTTATTTTATAACGTAAATATACAGAAATTATGCAGTTTCAAATATTAATAATATTTGCAACTCACTTTTATTAAAAATTTAATTCATTTATATTTCGTTTACGCACACGCGACTGCTTTAAATTTCATTCAAGAACTAAAACGTCATTTAGTTCTTCGTTTTCTTTTGTTTACTTTTTTTATAGTAACACTTGTTCTATATGTTGGTACTACCACAGGGTGTTCCATACGAATTAAAATATAAATAAATTAATCTATTACAAAAAATTTTTATGGATATAATTGAAAGAAACATTTTAATATTAGAAAAATTTGTATTAAACTTTAAGAAAAGTAAAAACAGAAAATACAGTAGTGAATACGTAAAAAGTAAGTTAATTTTTTTTCAAAATATAAAAGTTGAAATAGAGAATATTGAAAACAATGAAGATTGTCGAATTTTAAAAGTAAAATTCAACATTATTTATTATGAAGTTTTGAATATAATAAATAATTTAATTATAAAAGTAAATACAAAAAGATTAAAAGAAATTGTTTCTATAGATTTAGATTTATCAAACATTTGGGAGGAAGAGAAAATTTCGCCAAAAATGTCAAATTTCGACATTAATGTAGTAGGTAAAAACCTACAAATTTTTAAAGGAAACTATAATGGATTAGAGGATTTTATTATAAAAGCAGAATTATTGCATGATTTAGTGAAGGATGATGATAGGGAAATTTTTGTTAAATATATTTATAATTTTAAATTAACTACCCAAGTACGCAGCATACTTGGACGTTCAAACCAGCCTTCTACTTTTGCGGAATTAAGAACTTTATTGGAAAAATCATACCCAAATCCGAAAAATTTGCAACAAATATTAAATGAATTTAGTTCACTAAAACAAAATAATATGCCAATAGCAGCGTTCAGAGAAAAATTGGTAGAACTTTCAGAACAGCTGAGTTCGTATGAAATAAAAAGTCTAGAAAATCCGAGTAAGGACGCGAAAGATGCGGTATACAAAATAAATGAGAGCATGGCGCTCAATATTTTCACAAAAGGTGTTGATACAGAATATAGAAATATATTACTAGCAAATCCACCGAAAACTTTTGGTGAGGCTGTTGAGAGGTGTATGACAGTAGAAGAAAATTTAAAGGCGAATGGAAATAATATTTTCCAAATTAGAAACAATTTTAGAGAACAGAGATATAACAATATTTTTAATAATAATCAGAGAAATTATCAAAATAGCTATTCAAACAGCAATTACAGATATAATAACAATAGCAACAATTTTAGAATTAATAGTAATAATTCAAATCAAGGCTTTAACAGAAACAGAAACTTTCCAAACAATAATAACTTTCAAAATAACAATAGTTTTCGGTACAATAATAGCACAAACAGAAATTTTAGCAGGAATAATAATAATAATTTTCATTACAATGTGCAGGGAAACGGCGATGGCCAGGTAGCAGGAGCTGTTACCCGCAGAGGCCACAATTAATTTTACAACTATCAAAAAACTTATCTAATTTCATAATTTTAAAATGTAAAAATTCAAATAGAACTTTAAAATTCCTTATAGATACGGGAGTTGATATTTCCGTGCGCAAAGTTGAAAATGCTAACAATTTAAACACAAGATGTATTGCAAAGATAACAGGCATAACGAACGAAACTATAGAATGTATTGGTACATCAAATTTAAAATTTTATATTGAAAATGAGGAAATTGAACATAATTTTCAAATAGTTGAAAATGATTTTCCTATAGCAACAGATGGAATAATAGGCCGAGACATGATGAGGAGGTATATGTCAAAAATAGACTACGATACATGTACAGTTACATTTATAATTAATGAAAAAGAAGTAATATTACCAATCATTTTAAAGGATTTTTATAATGTAACGGTACCCGCACGAACAGAAGCGGTAGTCCCGATCGATATCAAAGTTAACGAAGATAGCATAATTCTTAATGAAGAAATTAGTGAGGGAGTATTTTTAGGAAATAGTATTATACCCTCGAACGGAGTAGCGCACGTCAAGTTGATGAATACAACCAATGAAGAGATAAAAATAAAAAGTTTTAATGTGAAAACTAAACCATTAAGTAATTACAACATTTTTCAATGCAAGGAAAATAAACATTTTAATAAAAATAGGCTGAACAAACTTTTACCCAATTTGGATATTGGATGCAATGGATCAGAAGTCAGAAAATCGATAATAGATATCATCGCAGAATATCAAGATATTTTTCATCTCCCTGGAGAACATTTAAGCGTCAATAATTTTTATAAACAACAAATACAAAAAACAGATTCGACCCCTGTTTACATCAAAAATTACCGACTACCACAAACACAAATGACTGAAATAAATGAACAGGTTGACCAACTGTTACAGGACAACATCATAGAACACTCAATTAGTCCGTACAATTCCCCACTACTCGTGGTCCCAAAAAAATCAGCGGACGACACAAAAAAATGGAGACTAGTCGTCGATTTTAGAAAGCTTAATCACGATTTATCGTGAGTGATAAATTTCCCCTGACCAAAATTGAAGACGTACTTGACAGACTCGGAAGAGCTAAGTACTTTTCGACACTGGACATGACCAGCTCGTTCCACCAGATAGACTTAGACGAAGACTCGCGACCACTTACCTCATTTTCAACAGGAAATGGACATTTTCAATTTACCCGTTTACCATTCGGACTCAAAATTTCGTCCAATAGCTTTCAACGTATGTTGACGATAGCATTGACCGGCTTAGACGCAGAAGCTTTCTTATATGTGGATGATATAATTGTATTTGGGTGCAGCCTACAGCACCATAATGAAAGTTTGGCAAAAGTTTTTAATCGGATGAGAAAATTTAACCTGAAGTTAAATCCAGATAAATGTTCCTTTTTGAAACCTGAAGTTGTTTATCTTGGGCATTTGATAACAAACGAAGGCATAAGAACAGACCCAGCAAAGAATAAAGTAATAAGAAACTACCCAGTACCAACAAACTCGGATGAAGTAAGGAGATTTGTGGCCTTTGCCAATTATTATAGGCGTTTTATACCAAAATTTGCTGATACAGTCAAAAATTTAAATGCATTGCTAAAGAAAAATACAAAATTTGAATGGAATGACGCGTGTCATCAAGCATTCGAAACTTTGAAATCAAAATTACTTAATCCACCAATCCTTCAATACCCTGATTTCGATAAACCATTCGTGCTAACAACTGACGCCTCAAATTATGCCTTAGGTGCAGTATTGTCGCAAGGTGAGATCGGATCAGATTTACCAATTTCTTACGCAAGCAAATCACTCGGAAAGCACGATTTAAACAAACCAATTTTAGAAAAAGAATTATTGGCCTTACACTGGGCGATAAATTTTTTCAGGCCTTATCTTTATGGTCGCAGATTTTCAGTTGTCACAGACCACAGACCATTGGTGTCTCTTTTTTCTCATAAAAACCCATCGTCTAAAATGACACGCATTAGGTTAGACCTATGCGACTATGATTTCGAAATTAAATACAAAACAGGGAAAGCTAATACCAATGCAGGTGCATTGTCTAGAATAATTATAAATAGCGATTCGCTTAAAGCGATGATTCCAACAGTTTTAGAAAACGAAAATACAAAAATACTAGCCATAACGAGAAGTATGGATAAAAATAAGCATACAAAAAACTCAACCAGTAACAATTTAGATAGCGGATATTCCAGGCAGGAAGATTGATCACCTTTTTGTGTGGGAATGCACTTTACTATCGGATGTAAACAAAATAAGAAAACTAAAATTTATAACAGAAAAAGATTTTAAGGGTACTCAGATAGACATAGAAGACAATCAGGTTTTTGTACGATGCAGTGACAATCCGATGTTCACACAGATGACTTTGGAGAAACTGATTTCGAAGATGCAAAAACTAGGGATTGAAGAATTAGCATTGAATATTAATGATGATATATTTAAAACCATGGCCATGGAAAATTTTAAAAGAGTGTATAATAATTTAAAGATTAGTAAAAATAAAGTAAAAATACTCATTTTAGAGAACCAAAAAGAATAATAGAGATAGAAAACCAGAAAAGAATAATTGAAGAGTACCATAATTCGACCCATGGAGGTCATATGGGAATTAGAAAAACGATTTTAAAAATAAAGCAGAGGTATATATGGAAAAACATGAGTAAAATGATTAAAAATTTTATAAATAATTGCGAAACATGCAAAATTAATAAACAAACCAGACATACAAAAGAACAACTAACTGTGACAGACACACCAGGAACTAGGTTTGAAGTAATTTCAATAGATACTGTAGGTCCTCTACGATTAACAAATAACTACCGGTACATACTCACCATGCAGTGCGAATTAACGAAATATGTTATAGCATGTCCTATGGAGACGAAAGACGCCAAAACAGTAGCCAAAACTTTAATAGAAAACTTAATTTTGATTTATGGGCATTTTAAAACAATAAAGTCGGATAGGGGTACAGAGTTTACCAATGAGTTGTTGTCGCAAATATGCAGTCAATTGAACATAAAACAAGTATTTAGCACACCGTATCATTATGAAACTCTTGGTTCTATAGAGAAGAACCACAGAGTGCTAAACGAATTTTTACTTAATTTTTGCAAAGATGAAGAATGGGACCATTGGATCCCATACTTCACATTTGCGTACAATACGACACCTCATATCGATACGAACTATAGTCCATTTGAACTTATTTTTGGCAAATTGGCAAACCTACCAAATGAACAATTAGAAACATTTAAAACTTACAATACTGAAAATTATGCGCAAGAACTTAAAATTAGATTAGCATATTCTTTAAAAAAAGCATATGAATTGATAAACATAGCTAAAGAGAAGCGAAAGAAAGATAATGAAATTTCAAACCCTCTTAATATAAATATTGGTGATAAAATAATTGTAAAAAGAATGAATAGAAGAAAGTATCAATATCATGGTCCATACACGGTAATTAAGAAAAATGGAGTAAATACAATAATAGATATAAATGGAAAATTAAAAGAATACCACAATAATTTATTGAAAAAATGGATTTAATTGAAATTAAATTTCGTATTAAATATATTAAAATTTGTTAACATGTCGGAATTAATATATAAACAAAAATATTTGAATTGTATAATTACCAATTATAAATATATTTTTATTTCAATTGTATAATTACTAGTTAAAAAAATAAATTGAAATTTATTGATATATAAGCACTAATATAATAAAGTAATAAATTAAATTTATTAAAACATTTGAATTGTATAAATTAAACAAAAAAACAAACACAAAAAAAACATTTGCATTGTAGATCTAGTCTACAAACTAACATTTCTATAAATGTAGCCTAAGCATATTTATGTAGCAAACAAACAAAACAAACACATAACTATTGATTACATTCTTACTCGCTTGCACTTTATGTTTACATAACTACACTAAAATGACTACATAAACTAATGTTCTATTCAGTTACAATTATATTAAATAAGATATATATTTAATTTGTTTATTTATTTTAAGTTAAAAAATACTGTTACTTGGCTTTATAAGCCGAAGAAAATCTTAAAATAAAATCACTTAAGTTTTGAGCTTTAAACTAATTGCTCCTTATTTCTATTCTAAAGCGCCTGAAGGCACCTTTGGGTGACGGCGCTAAAGAATCTTTTTTTTTTAAGCTGGCCAGTAGCGCTCTTAAGCGCTGGCAAAAATAATAAACGCGTATTATTATAATAACCGCGTATAACTTTTAATTCGCGTAAAACGCGTAAGCCGCGTATAAATAAAAGTTGCGCGTCCAACATTACAGCACACACATATTATCATATTCTTTGCTTGTGTGTGAAGTAGAGAAAAACGAAGAGCAACTTGTGAACAGCTAATGGGAGCGAGTTTAATGCTTGTGAACGTTAAGTTGAGAAAACGCAATTTACGCTAGAGAAGTTGAAAATGTTTCAACTTTTCTTGCGTAAATTGCGTTTTTGACAGCACGTTACAAATACAAATCATTTTCCCATTCTTCACGCATAATTTTTATCTGTGCATTTGTAAAATTGCGCAGCCAGACTTAGCTTCAAAAAGTGCTCAACATCAACTGACTTGATTTGCTTAACAAAAATCAAAACAAAGCAGCAGCCGAACGCACACGATTGAAAGCCACACGAAGAAGCTTATAGTGTACATGTTTTGACGTCGCTCAAGGCCCATTTCCAATAACGCGTGAGATGCGTTGCGTTTTACGCTGCGGAAGCTGCGGAAAAAAAGCAATTTCCAATGGAGCATGTGCGTGAACATATGGTTGCCGGTCTTCAGCTTAGCGAAGCATAATTTTAATGTGTAAAAGTTTTAAAAGTTTGTTCAAAATAATATATGTACACTGATGCTTTGTGTTGTGTCTTCCTGCATACTATTGGTCCCGTAAAAGGTTTTGCTGCAGTATGGACAGATAGGGCGAGTTCGAAAATGCATTTTTACAAAGCATCAGTGTGTTTTATTTTGAATTGGTGCTAAGTTAAAAAACTGCGCAGCTCTGTTGATATTCTTAAAAATAGTATAATTGCGCAGTTTTGGCTAATAATCTTCGAACTAATTCAAAATAAAACACACTGATGCTTTGTAAAAATGCATTTTGGAACTCACCCATATAGTTTGGCACTCCGGCATGCTGCTGCAGATATATCGTGAGTGTGGAGCGCGTCTTCAATGCCTGTGACCATTTGCACCACCGCCTGTTCTTATATGCATTTTTGACTCGCCCATATAGTCAGGCACTCCGGCATACCGCTGCAGATATGTTGTGAGTGTGGAGCACGTCTTATATGCCAGTGACCATTTGCACCACCGCCTGTTCTTATATGCATTTTTGGACTCGCCCATATAGTCAGGCACTCCGGCATGCCGCTGCAGATGTGTCGTGAGTGTGGAGCACGTTTTAAATGCCTGTAATAAATTTTTTAGTTTCTCTCAAATTCTACAAACCTTTTTTTAATTTTTCCTTTGTAAAACTGAACAGCTGTTTCGCTGTCAAAGCTTCACGCGCATGAAATATTCAATTTTTCGAATATTTTACGCTGCGTGCAAACGCATGCTGTTCGTTGGAACCAGTTAGGTATGTCTTCATGTATTGAATATTTGCGTCAATTTACGAAACGCATCTCACGCGTTATTGGAAATGGGCCTTCAAGCAGCATTTTGTTTTGGGAAAATAAAATGTGTCCGAAACTGCCATAAAGAAACTATAGAGTTGGCTGACTGCTGGCTACTGGAAAAGCAGTTGGTGCACGAACTCTTTAAAGTGCTAGTGCCACTCTTTAAGATCTGCAACATATCGCATACTCGCATGTAAATAGTTAAGGAGCTCTTGTTAAGCTGATTGTTGTGTTATGTAAATGTTAGTATTCTTAAAAATCATTTACAACATGCAAGCTTAAAAAGCTTTTAAAGTTCACCATGCATGGTGAAAATCGATATGCCTATTGAAAGAAGATGTGCGATATGAACAGATGCTTCGAGTGCAGCTTGTGACTTTGCAAGCGCTTGAAAAATTTGCCGCGGCTACTGAAAGATTTAATTATCAACACTTAAATTAAGTAGAAATTCTTCCATTTTTCAGTTTAATGTATTTAAACTCAATATTATATTATAATTTGTATTTTTTTATTATTTGCACAACAATTTTCTATCAAAGCACATAAATTTCATTCGTTGTTAAGACTCTTTCTGTTATTAACAAAATTGTAAGGAAAATAGCTTTTAAATTTGCAGCAGAATACGAAACCTTAACAAATTGTTAATAGCTATTACCTATTTTGTTAATGTGGTGGACAAAATATGGTCAATTTTGAGACAACGTAGCTCAGTCAATTTAAATGCGATTTTCGTAAAAAGGATCTTATTGAAAAGGTTATTCGTCTTACTAAAGGGTGTTTTTAATAAAGTGATACAAGTATAAATCATAATAAAACATAGTAATGTATTTTTAATATCAATGAAACGGGCAAACTATTATATTTTGTGCTAATTTGAATTGGCAATACAATTAAAATTAAATGAAAGCATACTTTTTTCTTTGATGATGGTCTTTCAGAACAAGTTTTTCTTTGGTGAGGTCTTTCAATATGTGCAGAATGATTTGATGTGAAAGAATTTGGAGATTGCGATTTCGATGAACTTGATTTTTGGCCATCTACACAAATTGCTATTCCAACTGCAAATATATTCCAACCTTCAGCATCTTCTTCAAACATTTTTTCATCTTGAACTTCACCAAGTTCTAGAGCTGTATTTTCATCAAATACAAGAACGAAAATTCTGCATACTTTACAGTTTAATAATTACTTACCTTGAATGCCTTCGAAAATTACATCCATTTTAAATAAAACAAAAAATTTTTGTAAAAATTAACGAATTTTGTGAAGTGACACAAAAAAATTGTTTATATAAAATTCAATTTAGCTGTCTGACAGCTGCTGACATGAGTGAACACTTAAGCGATGTTTTTTTTTGCCCTCAGATTGGAGTGGAGTTTATTTAATACGAATTCCACACTTAACTTAGCTAACATTGCACACTCTAGCACTTCACTCCACTTATTCACTCGGTTTTTATTAATTCATTACAATAAATACACAAGAGAATACGATAAAATTGCCAAAATATGTTCCTATTTACAACTTTTTGGTAAAGGGTCCGCCAAATAACGTTTTATTTTTTGAAAAAAACGCATTGGGTGGTCAGTTGGCTTCAACTCCTGAACCAATTGGACTTTGTATGGCGTCATACCAAGGTCTTTATGCAAAATTCGTCTCCATGATGTCTCCGAAATGTTCAATTGTTGAGAACGACGGTGAATTGATGTTGATGGCGCTTCACGCACACTTTCTGCCACAGCATCAATATTCTCGGGTGTACGCACTGTTTTTGGCTTTTCACGCTTTGGTTTATCGATGAGTATGCCAGTTTCTTTCTTTTTTTTCACAAGATAACGAACATACGGAGCTGACGGTGCTTCTCTTCTTCCAAAATCCACACGCAATTTTCGCACACTTTCTGCAACATTACCATGATTTTCAAAGTAATGTCGCAAAGTAATGTAGTAGCCCCTGGGGCTAGCGCAAATTTTGACAATCGAAAGCGAATTTTTGACACACTCAAAAATAAAGAAAAAAAACCACATCAATTTCCGCGACGTATTTAATTCGAGTGCTTGTACTTGCAACTTATTTTGTAAACTTGTAATATTGTTAACTTAAAAAACTTAAAATATAACAAACTAATAAAAATAAAAAAATAAAGTGATTGAGTTTGTGCTTGCGTGTGTGTGGGCCAACGATCTCCCGGTGCATCAGCAAGTGCAGCAAATTTAAATTGGCTTTCTTTGCTGGCGAACGTCCTTCAAGTGCCACCACCAGCAGCACAAGGAATTGCAGTGCAAAATTTCTTGCTAGCCAACATCCTCCAAGTGCCACCACCAGCAACACAAGCAAATGAAGCGCAAATTCTCAGCTTTCAATTTATTTAATTCACTCCGGAGTATAATGGCAGAAATTTGCCTCTGCGCTGGAGACATGCTGAAATGGTGCTTCTGAAATATTGGAGAGTTGACCAGTCAATTCAATTGTGCTGCACTTGCTGGTGCTGCCAATTTAACTTTGCTGCACTTGCTGATGCACCGGAAGATCGTTGGCTCACACACACGCACACACAAACTCAAGCACTTTCGTTTTTTTTTATTATAATTATTTTGTTATTTTTTAAGTTTAAGTTTTTCAAGTTTCCAATATTACAATCTAACGAAATAAGTTGCAAGTACAAGCACTCGAATTAAATATGATGCAAATTGAATAAAATGCAAATTAATTAAAATATTTGCGCTAAAACACGACCGAAATCTGAAACGTCAAAATTTGTAATTGTCAAAATTTCATCGTCCATTTGACACAGCAAAAAAGACAAATTTATTTCAACACACACAAATTTTATTTAACTTGATATTTTCTATCCTACCACGACTGAAAAGTTTCCTTTTGACAAACAGTCATATTGAGGTTGGGCTTATAAAATATTCGTAACACTTAATTTATACTACCAGTACCTGGTATATTCGTTAAATAAGGCGAATTCCACAGTGACGGGTGTTACATTTGCACGTCTTAAAATATCAATATATTACCCTACATAAAAGTATTTATTTTTTTTTGCAGTTATAAAAAATTGCTTTCATACTTGTCTACCTATACGTGAAAAAAAACTTTCAAAATCGTGGTCATTGTTTGTGTAATTTTAATAAATATACCTGTGACGGGTGCTACGAGTACTCATTGTAAAATCTGACTTCACTTTAAATGTTTGTGAAATTCAGCAAAACTAGAATTATTAAAAAAATTATTTAGATTAATGTCAATGAAATAATCTTTGACAATTAACCCTGCATAAAAAAAAAATAAAATAAAAATACGTTTTATAAAGTTTTTATTAAATATTTTAATGAGTGACGGGTGTTACACCCGTGTATAGAAATATTAAGAAAAATTTAAAACTTATGAAATTAAAGAAGACAATCACAGGAAATAGTATCTTCAAATATTGCTATATTCTGTTGTTTGGAATATGCTGTTACTCCGTATTCAATGTTATTTCCACACAAGTGCTTAAAATAATGACTTTTTTGTATTTTTGGAATAGGTTTTAAAGTTTTCCACCTCTTTAGAAGAACTTCCTTTATTATATTAACGTCTGCGCTGTCTACGTATATGTATTAAATGCCTTTCGGGTCCTTGGCGAGGTAATCGAAGCAATCGAATACAGTATTCAAATGTACTTTTCGAGCTTTCAGTGCACACCATAATCTGCGCTTCGCAGTTGCGCCAACACCATCGATGGGAATTTTTCCATGGCCCGTTGCGAAGAATGCCCACTCAATATCGACGCCCCAATCTTCTTTACTGAAACATATGTAAGATAAAGTGAATTTATTTTTAAATTGAGCTTCGCATCCATCACTAAATATTGATATTTTAGTCATTTGGGGATAATAATTTTTTAAATCTTTAATCATAGTTTTAAGAAATAGCCAGACGGAAAACTTGTCATGAGAGAGATCAGAGCTTATTATAACGTATGATTTACATTTAGTGCCACATTCAAACCAACAGCAACCTGTAAATAAGGTAGCTTGCGATGGCGCCAGTGCGCACTCTGAATTTCATCTTGAGAAATTATAGAGTAGTTCTCGGCGAAATCAATTTGAAATAGAGCTGTAGTGTCTGTCATTGATTGTTTTTTGTGTTGCAAAAACTTTGCTTGTTGAGACTTTACGAAGCAGTGAAACTTAAACTTTCCAGTCTGATCTTGCAGCATTTTTATTATTAAGAGTGGTGTCAACAGATAAAGGAAGGATATCCCAGACAGAAAAGCACGACGTACAGTTTAGTACCATACAATTTTCATCGTTTGAATTGCAACATATTTCGTTCAAGTATTCATTATATGTTTTTATAGAAGATACAAATTTTTGCAAAGCACTTATTAGAAATGTAAAATTTGCATGATACACGCACACGCAAACTTCGTGGGGCATCTCGGACATTGGTCGCACGTGTTTAGGTCTAAATTCATAAAATTTACTTTTCGCGATATCATCTCGTTAAAAAAAATTTTTAATTATGATTATATCATTCATAGACACAACGTCGCTTCTTTTCTTTTCTCTCCGCAGACATAATTGTTCGGGCAATATTTCCTGTACAAGGTGCATAGCGACGGATTTTTTTTTATGGGCTCTTAGGCAATGACTTTTTTGCTTTAACCAATGCTTTACGCAGGGTTTGTATACATTTGTATGACCCTAACGGACTTTGCAACACACCACTTACTTGTTCTTTATTACTTTTTTTCTTTTCTCTACATTTCCGTACCCTTTCCCTTATAAGCAAGCGCTGAATCTGCTTCGTCCTTTCTGATGATAAAATCTGAGCTTTAAATTTTACTCTCCTCTGCTTGTCTCTTGCCCTATCTTTTTCCAAAAAATTTCTAAATTTCTCCTTATTTCTCTTCAATTTTTCTCTGCTTTTTCATTTCCTAGCTGCAACGTCCATTTCTAAGAATATGAATAATATTAATAAGTTAGCAAAATACAGTTGACCAGTCTTAACCCTACACCGTATATTATTTTTCCCCCCTATCCTTTTGAGGGTGCCTAAAGCTTTCACAAAGTTTTATTAGGTGTAGACTAATAAAAGATGAAAGAATAACGTAACATTTTATTTGTTTAACGACCTTTTTGAAGTAAATTTTATCCTTAATTTTGCGGGCTCAAGGTCCAAATTATTAAAAATGAAAAACTTAAATAGTTTTAGTTTTTAATTTTAATTAACCAATATTTCGACTACCGTCGGCAATCATCATCAGGGTAAACAAACTGAAAACATATATGTACATTAATTTTCAACAATTATTTTCACTTGAACTTTAACTCACAATTTTAAATAATTAAAACATTATAGCAATTGAGAAACATTTAACATCAAAGACATTAAACATTAATATCACAGTTTTTTAAATTTTTGACAATAACTTAGATAAATAAATAAATTGACAAAATTAACAAAAAAGCATCCACTTGTTGTGCCGTCAGGTTCTTAACTATTAATTTTAACATACTTCCTATATATGTGTGCGCATCTGTCTGTGTCTGTTTTGAAGTTCAGTCTCTTTTCTTCCGGTAAGCTTATGATGTGGAGCATTTCTAATGTATTGTAATGTTTTTGTTTTAATTTTTATGTTGTTAAGTGAAAGGACCTGCCTCGAGTTTTTGCCGGCGCTTAAAAACGCCACTGGCTCTAAGTAAATTATTTTATTTAGCCGGCATAAGAATGCACTTAGGCGTGAAATATTATTTTTATTCAGCCGGCATAAAAATGCGCTTAGGCTTGAAATAAATAGATGCAGCTGATTTAAAGCTTGTAGAATTAATGATCTTTATTTTTCAATTTTCGGTGCTTATAAAGCCAAACAACGGTATTTTGAAAAAGTGCATAATTTTAACATAAAAAGTGCGTGAGTGAATAATAAATATAAACTTAATGCGTAAGTGCGTAATGCAAAATAAATATAACAAAATATATAAACATTAAAAGTGCGCGAGTGAAATAAATAGAACATTAGCTTAGTGCAAAAGTGCGTCATGTAAATCTAATATATAACCACGGGTCATTGTGCGTGGTGAATAATAACAAACATAAATACAGTGCAACCAAATAGTTTGTGTACGTTTGGTTGCTTAACTTGGTGCGCACTACACCCCCATCCTTAAGATAAAAATTATTTGAAAAAAGAAAAATAATTTTTAAAATTATACAATTCAAACTTTCTTATTATAATCTAATAAATTATTTAAGCTTAAAATATATTATTTGTTTCATGCATTTCAAATATTCTTATTAACTATAACAGATTATTTTATTACATAGTTTCAAAATAGATATATGAAATATGTTATTAAAAAT
Organism: Dichetophora obliterata; assembly: GCA_963920525.1. Lineage (NCBI taxonomy): Eukaryota > Metazoa > Arthropoda > Insecta > Diptera > Sciomyzidae > Dichetophora > Dichetophora obliterata. The sequence goes on from OY986437.1 coordinate 130,824,996, forward strand.
TATACAAATTCAATTTGTTTATTTATACGATGCAATTGTTTTAATTAATAAATTTTTACTTTAATTGAAAAATTTGAATTAAATCCATCTTTTTAGTAAATTATTATGGTATTCTTTGATTTTACCATCTACATCAACTTTAGAATTTACTCCATTTTTATCAACTATAATATATGGACCATGATATGGTGGTTGGTTTTTCTTTCTATTTATTTTCTTTATCATTACTTTTTCACCAATTTTTATATTTAATGGTGCAGAAGTGACATTATTTTGAATTCGTTTAATCTTTGCTATATTTATCAATTCTTTCGTTTTTTTTAATGAGTATTTTAATCTTACTCTCAATTCTTGCGCATAATTATCTGTGTTGTAACATTTTGAATTATCTAGATTATCATTTGGTAGGTTTGCTAATTTGCCAAATATAAGTTCAAAAGGAGTGTAATTAGTGTCAACATGAGGTGTTGTATTGTAAGCAAATGTGAAGTATGGGATCCAATGGTCCCATTCATCATCTTTGCAAAAATTTAATAAAAATTCGTTCAATACTCTGTGGTTTCTTTCTATTGAACCTAAAGTCTCATGATGATAAGGCGTGCTAAATATTTGTTTAATGTTAAGCTGTTTGCAGATTTCCGACATCAATTCATTGGTAAATTCAGTACCCCTATCTGATTTAAGAACTTTAAAATGACCATAGATTAAAATAACATTTTCTATTAAGGATTTGGCTACAGTCTTTGCGTCCTTGGTCTCCATTGGACAATCAATGACATATTTCGTTAACTCACATTGCATAGTTAATATATAACGTAAATTATTTGATAATCGCAAAGGCCCTACAGTATCTATTGATATTGTTTCAAAACTAGTTCCTGGTGTGTCTGTCAAAGTTAATTCCTCTTTTGTATGTCTGGTTTGTTTGTTGATTTTACATTGTTCGCAATTTAATATATATTTCTTTATCATTTTGTTCATGTTTTTCCAAATGTATTTTTGTTTCATTTTTAAATTGGTTTTTCTAATGCCCATGTGTCCTCCATGAGCCGAATTATGATATTCTTCAATTAATTTATTTTGTATATCTTTATCAATTATTCTTGTAGGTTCATTGTATATTAAAATTTTTAAATTTTCATTATTTTTTCTTTGTAAATTATTAAATATCTCTTTAAATTTATCCATTCTTATGGTTTCAAATATTTTATCATTTTTACTTAACGCGAGCTCGATTATATTTAACCTTAGCATTTTTGACGACAGTTTCTCCAAAGTCAGCTGTGTGTTCGATGGATTATCGCTGCATCTTGCAATAACTTCTCTATTATTTATATTTATTTGGGTACCCTTGTAGTTTCTATCAGTTACGAACCTTAATTTTATCATTTTGTTTATATCCGATTTGGATGTGCATTCCCAAGCAAAAAGTTGATCAGACTTCTTGTCAGTAATGCCATTAGTTTTGTCTGAATTAGTGTTTTGTGTATGTTTATTTGTAACCATACTTCTTGTTATAGCCAGTATTTTGTTATCATCATTTGCAGGTATTTTACTATTTTCAATGAAAACTCCATCATTTATTTCCTTATTGAGGACTCTACTATCCTTATCAACCCTTATATTTATGGGGATCACTGCTTCTGATCGAGCAGGTACTGTAAAATTTTTATAATTAAAAATTATTGGTAAAGTTAGTTCTTTTTCATTTATTAAAAATGTTACTGTGTACGTTTCAAAATCTATTTTAGACATATACTTTCTCAACATGTCACGCCCTATTATGCCATCTGTTAATATTGGAAATTCATTTTCTACTATGTGGAAACTGTGTGTTATTTCCTCCGTTTCAATTAAAAAATTTAAATATGATGTGCCTATGCACTCTATACTTTCATTTGTTATACCAGTTATTGTTGAAATATTTCTTGTTTCTATTTTATTCACGCTTCTTTTCTTGCAGATAGAAATATCTGCTCCCGTGTCTATTAGGAATTTCAGATTCTCATTAGTATTTTTGCACTTTAATATAATAAAATTGGTTAAATTTTTAGTAAGTTGTAGGATCAGTTTTGGCCTCTGTGGGTAACAATTCCTGCTACCCGGCCATATCCGTTTCCCTGCGCATTGTTGCTGTTTCTAAAATTTGTATTTCTATTGAAATTATTATTTCTGTTATTATTGTTTATAAAATTATGATTATTATTTCCGTTTTCACGGTGAAAATTATTGTTATTTTGAAAATTGTTTCTTCTGTAATAGTTATTATTTCTGTAATTGTTATTTTGATTGTTGTTTTGAAAATTATTATTGTTTCTGTAATTATTATTTGAAAAATTTTGATTTCTGTTTTGAAATGTATTATTTCTATAATTGTTATTATCTCTGTTGGAAAAATGTTGATTATTGTAATTTCTGAAGTTTTGATTAAATCTATTATTTTGCTCATTATAATTTCTTGAATTATTTCTGTTCTGTATATGTAAAATATTGTTTCTATCTGTTGAAAGATTTTGCTCAATATTCAAGCATCTTTCAGTTGCTTCATTAAAAGTTTTTGGCGGATTCGCCTGTAAAATAGTTTTATATTCTGTCCTGACACCTTTTGAAAAAATATTAAGTGCCATACTTTCGTTAACCTTATATATTGCATCTTTTGTCTCTTGACTGGGTTTCTCTAAGCTTTGTAGCTCTAAATTGCTTAATTGCTCTGATAATTCTGTTATTTTTTCTCTATATTCGGAAATTGTTAGATTATTCTGTGATATAGAACTAAATTCATTTAGCATTTGCTGTACTGTTTTTGGATTGGGATAAGATTTCACCAATAAAGATTTTAATTCAATCAATGTCGAAGGTCTGTTCAAACGTCCAAGTATACTTCTAACTTGGGTAGTTAATTTAAAATTGTATACGTACTTAATAAAAATGGCCTTATCTTCATCTTTTATTAAATCATGAAGCAATTCTGTTTTTACTATAAAATCATCTAATTCTTCATAAATTCCTTTAAAAACTGGTAGGTTTTTACCTACTACATTTATGTCAAAGTTTGACATTTTTGGCAAATTAGTTTCTTCTTCCCAAACCGATGATAAATCTAAATTTATTTTATCTTCTTTTCGTGTTTTTAAATTTTTTATGAATTCTTGTAATTCATAATAAATTTTATTAAATTCTAAAATAAAATGTTTGCAATCTTCTAAAGTTTCATATTTGACTTTTTCGTTTTTCAAATTTTAAATTTTTTGCAATTTAGCTTTTTTTATATTCTTCAGTATAAGTTCGATTTTTACTTTTTCTTAAATTTTTCTTTAATTTTTCAAGAAATATTATGTTTTCTTTAATTATGTCCATAAATTTATGTTATGACATCAAAACATTAAAATATTTAATTTTTTATTTCACTTGAATCACCCTGTGATTTCGTAGTGCCAATAAATCATGCATGCCAACATTTAAACATGTGTCTGCAATGATTGATTGCGAATAAGAGTACAAAGAAAAAGTAAAACTGACGTTTCAGTTTTATGAATGAAGAATATAATGGCGGTCGTGAGTAGTTTTCGCGTAGTGAAAAAAAATTTTTTTTTTTATAAGTGTCGGTCGCGACTTGCGTAATATAAAAAAAAGGTAATTTCAACAAAATATAAAATGATCACATTATAATCCGTGCGCGTAATTTTCGTATAGCATATATTCGCTTAATGTATGCATATAATTCAATTTTAAGTGTAGTGTTTCGAGCAACAAAGCAACAAAAAAAAATATATAGAAAGAAACAAATGTTGTTGTTGTTGTTGGCAAAAATTTTTGTTTTGCTAAAAAAGTGTTTGTGTGTGAGTGCAAGAGAAAAAAAAATTTGTAATAATAAGCGCAACAAGTTGTTATTGAAGTGAAAAGATGCAAGTTTCGTGTGTTATTTTGTGTACAAAAATTTAATAATAAATTTAAAAAAATATGGATTTACTTCATTGTGTTTTTGTTAATTAACATTAATAATATTCAGAACAATAAATCGAAAAAATTTCAGAAAGTGTTATTAGATTCTCAGTGTTTTGCCGTCGGCATTTTACTTTTTATTATTTTCTTCATTTATGTATTGGAAAAAATTTCTTTATAATAATAATAAATATAATAATTCATATCAATAAAGTTAAATTAAAAATTCTCATTTTTGCTGTTTTTAGTTTAAACAATTTATTGGAGACAAGTATTTTTCTTTAGTCTCTGTTGCCTTCGTAGTGGCTCTTTAGTTGGAACTCCAGTTCATCGATGTTTTCCATAGTCCTGGCTGCTTTAATCTGCATATCCACGGTACATATGGTTACGCGTCGATCGTAACAATCAGGTACGTGCTCAGGCACATTCTGTTTTGCCGTCGGCAAACTCTTATTGCCGTGAGTTGGCAGGATCGCCATGTAATGTTTTTGTTTTAATTTTTATGTTGTTAAGTGAAAGGACCTGCCTCGAGTTTTTGCCGGCGCTTAAAAACGCCACTGGCTCTAAGTAAATTATTTTATTTAGCCGGCATAAGAATGCACTTAGGCGTGAAATATTATTTTTATTCAGCCGGCATAAAAATGCGCTTAGGCTTGAAATAAATAGATGCAGCTGATTTAAAGCTTGTAGAATTAATGATCTTTATTTTTCATTTTCGGTGCTTATAAAGCCAAACAACGGTATTTTGAAAAAGTGCATAATTTTAACATAAAAAGTGCGTGAGTGAATAATAAATATAAACTTAATGCGTAAGTGCGTAATGCAAAATAAATATAACAAAATATATAAACATTAAAAGTGCGCGAGTGAAATAAATAGAACATTAGCTTAGTGCGAAAGTGCGTCATGTAAATCTAATATATAACCACGGGTCATTGTGCGTGGTGAATAATAACAAACATAAATACAGTGCAACCAAATAGTTTGTGTACGTTTGGTTGCTTAACTTGGTGCGCACTACAGTATATCGTCTCAAGTAATTGTTCTCTTGTTGTAAAATTTCTACAGCGTCAAAATCTGCAATCAAAGGTCTGCGAGATTTGTGGTCTGATTGATGCGAAGAAATTCTTGTCCGTAGCTTGTTCTTTGTTGTCCCAACATAAGCCTGGTCACATACATTGGACCCGTCACCGTTGCATGTAATTTTGTAAATTACATTAGATTTGTCAAGTTTTTCGATTTTTGTTTTTGTGTTGCTGTATAATTGTTGTAATGTATTGTTTATTTTTAAAGCTAATTTTATTTTTTCTTTCTTTGTTGTACATATTTGACCTTATAAATCTCTCTGAAAGACCTGGGATATAAGTCACAGACTTGAATATTTTCGTGTTGTTATCCTCTCTATTTTTCTTGTTTGTTTTATAATAATTGTCGATTAAGTTCTCTATTGTCATTTTTGGGAATTCATTTTTCCGCAATATAGTCCTGATTTTGTTGATGTTGTCATGATGAAATTGCTTATTGCTTATGTCCAAAACTTTGCTAATAAAATTGTTAGCTGTAATTATAATTACTCGTTTGGGATGTTTTGAGTAAAAATTAATGAGACGCCCGGAAGCCATGGGTTTTTAACTATTGAAATATACACAAATCTTACCTACTATCGAGGTGTAATAGTTTAGGAAAAAAATTTGTGACGGGTATTACACAATTTTGTCGAACTAAATTGGCGATCTACAAAAACAATAAGAAAAAATAATATTGAAAATTAATAAGCTTCAAGCGTAACCTTACTTTTGTAAAGTTACACCAAAATTGGATTACAACTTTTATACTTACATAACTATTTGTTGTTTTTTTGTGACGGGTGTTACGAAACACGACCAAGTTAAAAGAATCTAAAATATCGCTTCCACTAATTTACCTAACTTGAATTACAACAACTAACTAATAAATTAATCAATTTTTTTTTTATAATTCACTTTTTTATTTTTACTGACAACTACTTGACTTATAAAACGGTGCTTACTGTGTTTCTCTATTAAAAAAGATAAAAATATTTTTCGTAGTATACTTAAGTTTATATTGAAAAATATCGTAGATTACCATTTATTTTTAATTTTAAGAAGTATGACACTTAACTAGGACTAAATCTTTGCCATAAATAATAGGATTAAGTCCGATATCTTAAAATATATTTCATATATTATATATATTATCTTGGAATGCTCCATAAGTAAAACCTTCAACAAACGTATTTTTGCACATTTTTTAATACTAACAAATTTTATTTTAAAAGCATTATAATTCAAACAACACGAAATTATTAAACAGCACTAATGACTTGCAAAAACTCTATTTAAAATTTTCGCATTTTAAAAAAGTCTTAAAATTGTGTTTGCCAAACAAAATATTACAATGAAAAAGCGTCATTTGCTTGAAAGCTTCATTTTGTACTTTTTATTATACGAGTATTTATTATACTTATCATAAACAAAAATTCGTTGAAATTTTTCAAATTTTGCCACCATTTTTCAACTTTTGTTGCCATTCATTAGGTTTTTTGCCGTTTTTTAAAATTCAAATTGAATTCAATTCATAAATCTATTATTTAGGTTTAATATAATTTTTAGTAACATTTAACTTTTCAGTCGCGGTAGACCTTTTAGCGGAAATTCCCATACATCAATTGTGTTTCAACGGTAGACTTAAATCATAATTTTGCTTTCTTTTTTTGCCTAAAAAAATTAAAAATTCCCGATTAATTTCTTCTCAAAATATATCAGGAAAATTTTGATTATTATTTTTCAAAATTATAAATAACTAGCAACCCTCCGCGGCTTTGCTCGCCATACGGAAACAATTTCTTATTTTTGTAACTGTGAGTAACGTAAATAACAGCTTTAATTGTTTTTGAAAAATTTCAAATATTGTTGCGTTTCCATTCTAATTAAAACAATAGTGAAATGAAAGCAGCAACAACCAAAACTTTAAAAAACATGACACGAAAGAAATGTCAAAAGAATAGCCCACCCTAGATTAAACAATATATTTGTGTCGATAAGAAATAATCCCTAAGTCGACTTAAGACAGAAATGAGTTATTAACGTAGCTGTGTTCCACACATAAAGAACTATAAATAAACACAATCTGGAGCTTCTAGCATAACCTTAGCCAAAGTTATGGCACAAGAACAAAACAACCTTTCATAGAACTCATATGGCATTAAAATAATTTGTTAACCAAAAACTTAAAACCTTAGCGCTTGGTTGCCTTGTAAAGGTTTGCATTAGATACTTTTTCGGTATTTGTCTCGGTCCTAGGATTTTGACTATCTATTTTTAAGATAACCCACAATTTATAATATTTTGAGAATTTTTGAAAAAGATTTTAATAAACTTGAATACGTTAGGGCCAATACTGGCCTATTATTAATAAAAAATAAAACGAATTTAAAAAATTTAATGTAAATCAAACTCTCACCTAAGTTACTCGTGCCGCATAAATCCTTGGGTTTACAACGATCGAAAAAAAAGTTTAACGTCTAGAAAATGTTCGCGTTGACTCGGATTCAAAAACTTTCTGCATTTTTCCAGTACATATAAAACTAAAATATTTTTTTTGCACATGTCTTTCATCGTATCTGCATTTCAATAGTTTTTTTATTATTTCAAAAATGAAGATCGGTTAAGCTTTTTTTTCTATGAATAAATGCTTTTTGAATAATCGCAGAAGAAACATATTCTGTATTAGCTTGGTCTTGCTAATAAAAAAGAATTAAATAAGGTAAAATAAATAATAGTGGTATTCCCTTAACGCTTCTTAAACTGCTTAAACCTCTTTAACTGCTTAACTTTTAGCAATTGGGGAATTTTAAGCAAATTTTGTATGGGACATTTTTTACAAGGTTTAAGCTACAATTTCTATGCGTAACTTATGTAAACATGTTTGCTTAAACTGTCAGCTGTCAAACTTGAAAGGATTCTATTATATGCTTAGTTAATAATTGCTGAAATGCAGATTGTTTTAAATATTTCATTAATTTTTTCTTTTCACTTTGCTTAGGCATCATAAATGTTTAAATTTTATATTGTTTAATTTATAACATCAGCTGTTAATGACATATGCTCGGAAAATTAAACAGAATGACAATGAGTGCATTCCCTTAACAAGAGTTCTGATGTTTACATATTCACGAAATGGGAAATTTAAATTTTTTAGGGAATACCATTAATATATAAGTTCTATTGTGGGAATTTGTGACAATTTTAATATGAAAAGAAAATAAAGAAAAATAAAAAGGAAAGAAACGAAAAGAAAAAAACAAAATCTACCCTTATGAGCAGAAGGAGATCAATCTATGGTTAAGGTACGTAATGTTGAATGCAAATAAAAACCTCCATTCAATAATAACATACCAGAAAATACGATACAACTAGAATCGTTTATATGGTTAAAAATGAACTGCCAGAGGTTTATCGATTTGCGACACGCAGTATTTTGTTTTGAAAATTAGGCTGAGATGCCTCGCGATTGAAGAATTTTAAAACAAAATATATCCTAACTCTTATAAATAGACTAAAAACATATTGCTGTCGCAATTCTCACAGCAAGAGTATGGCTGTATGCATTTCATTTCATCGAATAAAAACTGACCAAGTCCTACTCTATGACACGCAAACATGGTGTCTAATTTGTCGACGTATGAAATAAAAGCTTCAAGAGGTTTCACTAATTTACATTGTCCGCATTGCTTTTCTATCATAAAGAGAAATTCATCTAAAAGAATTTCATCTCCAATACAAGGCAATGGACTAAGGCAATTATGTTGCATATACATTTTGAGGTAAAACCAGCCACACACACACAGGCAAACGCAGTTTGTTTGAGAAAATCGGCACCATTTATATCAATGTTCATATGAACACTTTGAATAAAAGAAAATTGTGGTCATGGCAAGCTTTGAAAATTTTGTCACGATTGATCTATGATTAATGTGTCGTTGCAAACACTTTCCTGAACATTATATGGAACAACATTTAATTCTGTCGACGGCTCCAAATTTCCTGCAACAACTAAATCAATAAGTTGCAATCCCTAATTCTTTTGGAATAAGCCAGTAATCTGATGAGGGGTTATTCGTGAATTCAAACCACCACCTCTTCTTATAGGAGAGAAAATAATAATAATAATTAAAATAATGGCAGGAAAACCATCATTACGCAAAAATGTCCAAGCTGTTTTAAACTGCTGATGTTTAAAAGCCAACCGTTTATAAACGAAAACCCCTTTTTCACATCAGAGCCATTAATGTCTTGAATTTTCATTGAATTGAGAAGGAATTTAGCTCTTCCAAATAACTGTACTTGCTCTTGGGATCCGGTAAAAACCTTTTTGGAAGATGATAAAACAGCTTCATAGCGGCTGTTGAAAATATTAAATAATTTATCGAAAAAAAGGATGTATTCAATCGTATTTTGTTGAGTCGTTGGGGTTTTTGAAACGTGTAGTTTCTTAGAGAAGTATAAAGACTTCATCTCGGAAGCTACAGTATTACTCAGAACTTGAGCAGCTAAAGGGACATTCATTTTTTGAAAGTTGTTTGGCTTGCTGTGACTCACAGTAAGCTTGGGTGCACATCTCGGTACATGTTTGGAGTCTACATTATAAAAATCCGGGTTCAGAATATTCACACACCTTCACTCACAAACATTTGCTTGAAGCACACAGCACACAATTTTATTTTCATTTCCTTTTTGTGTGTAACGGAGTTGGCGTGTTGATCATCCAACATGAATTCTTCGCTTTAATATTTGCTTGTGCGTCACAAACTCAAACAAAGATCGATCTCAACAATTCTCTGTGTTTCAGTCTTGTTAAAAACGTGACATATAAAATAAAAACCAGCACGTATTAATATGAGTTCGATAGGAGTGCGCTAAATTACCGCGAGTTGACCTTTTGTTGTAAATTGAAAACCATATGAAAACGAGAAATTGACGAATGTTAAGGAATGATATTTGGAATGATTTGGAATAAGGAATGATATTTCTTATTAGCCGATAATAATTTTTCGTAGCAACAGATAGCAAGGTGCATTTAAGTCAATAACGGATATAAACTTTGACGATAAGCAAATTTATGTTTTAAAGTCATTAATGTCACAGCTATCTATGCGGGAGCAAAGCTTCTAATTCAAAAGCGAAAGAAAAAATAAGGAAATTTAATAAAGTAGGCCAATTTTGGATCAAGGACTAATTTTTGAAAAAAATCTTATGTCATATTTAGCAAACGATTTAAAATTAGAATTTGTGAAAGTCAAAAGTTTTTTATGACATAAACGTAAATAGGAAACTGGATTTGAAACAACCATTTTATATTTCTTAAAATGCACGCTATTTAGCGGCGCCCACCCAGTTTGAGAATTTTCTGGACATTTTTTTTGGGTCACGTGCTTATATTAAACCAGGATTACGGATCAAGCCTTGCAGGGAGATTCTGGAATATGTTAAGAAATTTATGAAACCCAAAACAAATCTTATATATATATGTACCTCTTTATTTATAAAAATTATATAAAAAAATTTATTTCATTTTTAATAATTTGGAACATGAGCCCACAAAATTAAGGATAAAAAATTAATTTTTTATATCAATCAGATAAGAGGTATGTTTCCGTACTCGATTTTAGGAACTTACAAGCAACTGGAACTGATTCATGTTGGAAAAAGAAATAAATAGATTGGTGTCAATGCGGTGTGAGACCCTGTGAAAAATATCTCCCTTAGCATGCGGGGAACATTTCAAGAATAGCAACAGCTCAAATTTAAAATTTTTGCGATTGATATGGATTTTGACTTCCTAAATCCAAATCTGAAAAACTTCAGTCCGCTCGAAATTGGTTTAGGAGTTAAAGACTTCTTAAGTTAAAAAATTGACTAAAAATTTAGTTTGTTTTTTCAGTTTTCCAATAAAAAAATATTGTTTAATATTAATAAATTTTTGTGTTCTTATTTTAAAAGTTGAAAACTTGGTGGCTCAATAGTAATAAATTCGATTTCATTTATTGATGTAGGCCTTATATTATTGAATTTATTAAACTATTAAGAATATTTGCTTTAGCAAAAAATTATTAACGTGAAAAAAATAAAATTTTAAATATTTCGGACATGATACGGGAAAGATGATTTTTACACGATCTTTAAAATATATTAGATTATCTTATGTGTGCACACCGGTGTAGTGTGCGTATCACGTTTACAAAATTAGTACCAAAAATCGTTGTAAATAGCATTATATAGGTTACATTTTGTTTATGTTCATTTTAGATTCCTTTATGCCTTTTCTCCCCTAGAACAAATCCTGCGGACGCCCATGTCTTGCGCAGTTGTTTAATACTAATTGCAGCTTTTTCTGCGAAGCAATATTCTACGCAATATGTGGAGTTATTAGAGCGCGAACAATCTTTAATTTAATTTCCTCCGAAATGAAGTCACTCGTGTGCCATAGCTTTCGAAATACAGAATATAATTTGAAAATGGTGATGTTAACACGATCAGCACAACTAAAATAATTGTTTATTTTATATCCAAGGCTCTTAACACAATTGACAAACGAAATATCTACACCTGGCACAAGAATGGGTGGAAGGCTTTTAATACTGTAGCGCTGGCATGAAATAGCAAGGGCATGATTGTAGATGCGTTTACGTTTAAAAAATTCGCGACTGACCATTCTTCTATCATCTTAAGATCCTCATATATTCTAAAGATCAAGTCTTCTGACAATCCTATTGGTCTAAAAAGACATATTTGCGCATAATCGGCGTATGTTTCACATTTAGCTATTTTGACAACAGATAACTATGTCATTAACAAAAATACTGCAAACAATTGGCCCTAAAATTAATCCTTGCGGTACACCTGAAAATGCTCTTTTTAATTTCAAAGAATGAGTTTTATTTATAACCTGCTGAAATCGGTCACATAGATACTCTTTCATTAATTTTATAGCATAGTTGCTGAACCTGAAATAAAATTTTAATTTTTGAAGAAGAATTTCATGGTTTACCGTGTCAAAAGCTTTAGAAATAGAAGTGCTAGGATAATGAGGTCGTTATTGTTGTATGCAGGCCGAAAGTCTTCCATTATCTTAAGAACAGCGGTAGTGCAGCTATGTCCCTTTTTATAGCCTGACTGCTTTTCGGACAACAATTTATTAGTGTTAAGGTGGTCAACAATTTGGATTGAAAGAATTTTTCAAACGAATTTGATAAAACAGGGAGAATCCTTATCGCACGGAAATCTTCAGAGTGTTTTGAGTTGTTTTTTACCAATAGGAATTACATTTGCTAACTTCCATTGCGCAGGAAAAGTTTATGACGTAATAGCATAATTGAATATATGTGTCAATATTGGAACTATGAATGGAAGTATAAGTTTTACAAATTTTAGGTTAACCTCATCGTTTCCAACAGCATTTGACTTAACTAACATAATCGATTTTACAGCTTCATCCTCAGTTATTGTATGAAAGTTGCATTGCTTGTTTTGTTGATAAAGAAGTCGGCGATTAATTTCGAATGAAAAGCTATCAACAAAATTTTTTGACTAAAAGAAGAAGCCATTTAGATTGTCTGAATTTATATTGCACTGAGGATTTTCCTTTTTTACGCCAATTGAAAGAAGATTTTTCCACAGCATTCTTTCGGGTAAATTAACATTCAGTTTGTCTCTGTAATACATTTTTTTTAGATTGTCGCATAATACGAGTGACATAATTCCTAGACTCTCGAAAAATGTTCCAGTTTGAATCTATCGGATTGCGTTTCCATTTGCTATAGTTTTTATTCCCAGCATTTATTGCTTCCTTAACCTCGAACGAGAACCATGGCTGCTTCGAATTTTTAATAACGATTTTCCTTGTGGGGAACATATTTATTATAGAAGTAATTAATAAGCCATGTTAAGTGCTCAAGTCTTTCTCTGATGTTAGGGAGGAACCAACGGTCCCTCCACTTTAAAAAGCTAGCTTCACTGAATAAGGCTTTAGTATCAATAGATTTAAAATCGCGATAAACAAAATTGAGTCAGATGATGCTGTGTAAGATTAATGTTGCAGGCAGCAAACAACAAATCATGATCTGAAATACTACACGCAGGGAAAAAACATAGTTGCATATGTTTTAAAAAGATCATAGTATGATTCGGATTATGATTGTTGCTAACATGTTCTTAAACATATAACTTTTTCTTTGATCATGATTAAATGATTACAACTATATTTGGAAAATGAACTTTTTTATAGGAACCAAAATATTATTGAAACAACCATTACTCTCTTATTGGGTCGAAAATATAATGATTACAACAACTATATTATGAATTTATTTTTAGGATTCAGAATATTATTGAAACAATAATTTTATTTTTGTTATTTTCATGCACTCCAATTTCCACAGGTATTAATTAAGATATCTCCAGAGTTTGCCATAACCTGGTCTGAACAGAAATATTAATTCAATTGAAAAATCTTTTTGACACCATTTTCTGTCCGAGCTATGGTTTGAACCGCGGCTTTTTCGCTTACGAGCCACGCACACTACCAGTAGGCCACATCAGCAACTACCGATCGTCTGACTAATGCCATTCTTAAAAAAGGTACATTAAGTACATTGTCACAAAAATAGCAATATGTGTGATAAACAAAATATGGTCAGAATTGCGAAATATATTTACGGTAAATAGAAACTTTCCTGCAAACTGTTCAGACACAATAAATTCTTTCGATTTTTGGTTATGTTCTGCTTCGTTTGCCAACAATCAAAGAATAGTTTAGACAAACATTCAAAATTCTAATATGTTTGTCTTTATAATAATGTTCACATTTATCATGATTGACAGAACTACAGCATTTTTGTTGCAACTAATATTTGAGACAATCATAGTATGTTGACGATTTCAATGATGTTATGATTTCAACTATAATGTTATTTTTGGCACCAACATTAGTAAATAATGACTTTATTAAGGTAAAAATTTGTGTTTGTAGAAATAATACAATAATTTTAGTAAAAAAAGTATTATTTTTTTTAATCATTTATTAATCCCAACATTAACAATTTATAAGACAAACAAGTAGAACAATGATAATTACTTACTATAAAAAAAATACAATTTTGTGAATGTTCTTAAACGGTACTCGATACATACAATATTTTTCTTTTTTTATAAGTTTATAATTTATCAATCTCAATTTTTTATTTTTTTATTTTTTTTTTAATTTCAGGCTGAGTGTTACCTACTTGCCAGTCAAGCCAGTATTTATTTGCATTTAATCGATCATTTTTATATTTGTCGCGTTCAGGTATATTATTACAATATTTCCAATTTATAAATCGGTTCGAGCCTATCATTGAAGCAAGTTGAATTCGTTTGTCAGTCGCCCTTCTATTAACGTGGTAAATTATTGGTATGTTGCATTAATCAGTTAGATAACCTAGTGTGTCGAGATAAAGAAATGCTTCTGGTGGTATTAACCCTCTCTCGATTCTTGATATTTCAGAAGCTTCTAGAAGTGTTTTGTTTGATATATAATGTATGTAGTTTGAATGTTGACTTCGATACATATGCATACATGCTCTAAGACATTTTCTTTCAAATAGACGAAGTTTCTCTGTATATGACGGACTTATATTCCACCAAATTGGGCAAGCATAAGTTAAAATTGGTCTTATAAATGCTTTATAGCAAATTATTTTTACATCACTATTCAGATGTTGTGAGTAAAAAAGTTTTTTTAAAAGCATAAATGTCGATCTTGCTTTTTATAATATGATTTTAATGTGTTCGTTAAAATACAGAAATTTATTTAAATGAATCCCTAAATATCTAACGTTTAATTTTGTTGAAATTTGATAGCCGTTTTTTGCAGTAACGATTTTCAAATTTTTCCAGTTTTTACGAAGATCGTGATTTCCACGTCTAAGAGGGGAACGAAATAATATTACTTCACATTTTGCGTAGCTTATCTTAAGTTTCCACGTGTGACAATAATTTTGAAAATAATTAAATTTAGTTTGTAAGTTTCTTTGGATATCTTCTATTTTATAGACATGTGCATATAGTACCACATCGTCAGCAAAAGCAAAGGACATTTCTTATTTATTTAAAATCTCAGAAGTATATATATTGAATAGGGTAGGAGCGGTCTGTGCCTTGTGGCAGTCCATTGGGTATATCAAATATTCTGTTTGTCGTATTGTGTCCATCTGTTACTACAAATTTTTTTCTTTTATCATTGATATAATTATTTTTATGAGGTGATTGGGAAACTCATATTTTATAATTTTGTATATAAGCCCGTCAATCCAAACCGTATCGAATGCTTTTTCAATATCTATTAAACAGGCTGCTGTATTCCTCTTGTCGTTTAAATGCCAAAATATATCGGATGTAAGTTTGTTTATTGCGTCAACTGTTGAGTGCTGTTTCTTGAACCCAAACTGATTTTTCGGTATAATGTTGTTTTGATCACATACGAATAAAATTGATTTATTAATAAGAATTTCAAATACTTTCCCAATGTTAGGTAGAAGGCTTATTAGCCTATAATTAGATGAATCAGAAGCATCTTTTTTCTTTTTTACAATTGGAAAGACTTTTGATGTTTTCCAGTAGTTGGAAAATAGTAGTTATTAAGTAGGTTATTAAAAATAATGCAATATTTTTTAATTATTTCAACGGGCATGTGTTTGAGAGCTATGTTTGGAATATTATCCAAGCCTGACGATGATTTGTTGTTGAGTTTTCTAAAAATTTCTGTAAGTTCTGGCATTGTTGTATAGTAATTTAATGTTTGGTTTTCCATTAAGTTGTCAGATTTTAGGTTATCGGAAAAATTTAGAAGGGTATTTGAAAAATTGTTCATGTTAAGAAATCTTGATATTTCTATGTTTACTAATTCTTCCGTACTAGTTGGCATTGTTTCTATTTGGTGTACACTTTTAAAATATGATCCAATGATATTAAGTTTTAAATTTTCTTCTCCAATTATAAATTTATTATCAATTACGGGTATGGAAGCGATATCAATTCCTGCTTGGGTTACGAGAAAATCTGATGAGACAGGTATTTTTAAGTCAGGTATTGTATTATTGCAACGAGTTTTAAAAAAGTTGATTTATTTTTGGAAACATGTTTTTCGAGTTTGATTTTATTATTTGTTCCGCGCGTTGTTTCCAGTAGTTGTTTATACTATTTCGGAATTGCACATTTCTCAGGATAGCTTTAAGTCTTAAAATATCGCTATTAAATGACATATTAGAAAATTGTCGTTGTAATCTGTTTATTTGAATAATTAAAAAACTTTTGTAATTTTGAAGTGTTCGAATTTGATCGTTTACAAAGCATTCCATCGAATTTTCGTTTTTAAATTTTGGAACTGTTGAATTAATGCTTGTTATAGCTATTGATTTCAGTTTTTGAATACAAGTTTCGCATTCTTCGTTAGTTATATTTCTATTATTAGGAGCTTCAGACGGCGAAAATGTATTTATATATTCTCTAAGAGCTCCCTTTTGAAAACCTATGCCAGTTTGTTTTTCTAAAATTAAATCTATGAAATTCTGAAGTATTTTCAATTGGAAGTAATGTTTCGTGAGAGAATGATGTTTTCATTAATATAGCATTTTGATCACTGTCATAAGGTAAAACAGGAATTTTATTATCTTGAATTTTTTCTATTTGTAATCGAACGTCTGCAAAACAAAAATCAAGATACGCATTACTATTTGGATAGCTTGGAATTACCGGACTGAATAATTTTATTTTGTAGTTTATTTGATTACAATCAATAAAATGTTTTAGGAAGTTGCCTCTTCCATTTGGATTTATATCTAACCAAGACTGATGCTTTGCATTAAAATCTCCGGCTAAAATAAAATAATTATTTAAATTTCTAGTTCAAGTTCATCAAATAACTTTTCGAGTTCGATGTTAAATTGAGTGTTTGTGGGTGGTGCATATGCTAAAATAATGAAAAGAGAATTGTTATCACGAAGTGGTATTGAAATAATTGTTGTTTCTAAACAATTAAAATGTGCGATTTCATTTCTGTAAATTTTATTAAAGCTAAATTCCTTTCTAATAAGTATCGCAGTACCATCTCCTCGGATTGAATCATTTCGGTCGGTTCTTATTATATTTTATTCTTTAAAACTAATCTTATGTTTATTATTAAGCTTTGTCTCGTTTAAAAGAAGTATATCTATTCTTTCGTTTTCTAAAAATCTTAGAACGTCAGAGCGTCTTGAAATTGAAATAATATAGTTGACATTAATAGCAGCTATTTTTAATGATCTTTGTCTAAGGTTGGACATTAAGATGTTGTAGCATTTCTAAGATATTATTTAGTATTAATTTAGTTTCTGTTACATCTTTAGTAAGTTTGTTTATGTCGTTTCTTAAACTTTCGTTAGAGTTAGGCAATATATTACGTGAACCAATATTATTTTTAGCAGCGCTTGCGAATGAAACACCTGTTTGCACGTGATATTCTATAAAGTTTATTTTTTGTAGTTTGTTTTCTTTTAATTTATTTGTTTTTGTTTTTATTTATTGCTAAGGTTCTGGAAAACCTCGCATCCACGCCAAGATGCTGGATGTCCCACCTTATTACAAAGCACACAAAAGAGATGTTCTTTGTTTGTCTCTTTCTGTACAAGGCATCTACCAGGCTCATGCAAACTTTGACATTTTACGCACCTAAAGTCCATATTGCAATTGGATGCAGTGTGTCCAAATCTTTGACATCGATGGCATTGTAAAATACTGTTTCGTCTAATTTTTTCGAAGGATATGCATCCACCAACATGTTTTATATTTTTAAGATTTTCTATTTTGCTGTCAGGAGATAGTTGAACAACTAAGAGAGGTAAGGTTATACTGTCGCGTTTTGACCGCGATGTGACATACCTGAACGCTTTAACAAAACTGAGTCCTTCATAGTTGTCTTTTAGTTCTTCTAGTATCTCTTCTGCTGTATAGGTTTCAGACAGCCCTTTTATAAGAAAGGTTTTTAGTTTTTTATCTTTTTCTGTGTAGGTATAAAATTCTGTTTTAGTTTTGTTTAGAATATTTTTTACAATATCAATGTGTTTTTTGTAATAAATTTGAAGTGTAATTTTGTCTTTGTTAATATTTTTTAAAAAGAATTGACCTTTGCCAATTGCATTTATTAACAATTTGTTGATTTTTTGTGGATCTTCTTTAAAAATACTAATAGGTGGCGGTTTGAATGTTTTTAAAAGATTTTCAGAGTCTGTGTTTGATTTTTTGTTTGTATGTTTAATGTTGTACTTACCCACCGGGAAAAAAGAATCAATTCACTTTTCCAATTATTGATTCTAGAATTGATTACTTTTAACATAGTGATGTCCTACAAAAAGTAGTACATTCTTTTCTGCCTTCTACTTGAATCACTGCTGAAATCGATTCTATTATTCGCTTATAGTATGGATACTTTTAAATGAAAAAATTATGCATTTTTCGAATATGAGAAAAGATTGAATCGCTAAGAAGCCCCTTTGGAATAGATATACATGAATGAATTCCATAATGCATAGGTTTGAATAGCAGAATTGAAAATCTTTTATTCTTTTTAAATAATTAATAAAAAATTACGTTAGAATAATTCAAATTAATACAGATAATTATTAGGTTATTAGAAAGAATAAATAATATTTAGATAGACGACCAAACAATTATAATAATACCACATTTAATGCAAAAATATTGATGCTTATGATGTAGGCTGTTCCTTCCGTTTTGCTTCAAATTTCCTTATAGTATATAGATTTTGACTTGAGTATAGCTTCCTTGATATCTTTTTGGGACTGTTCCTGGTTGTACCCTTCCGCGCAAAGGCACTCTGCATTTAAAAAAAAACATTGAAAAATGATTGAAACAAGTAAAGAGCGATGGTTTTTCATAACTTACCAAGCAATACATTTTTAAAATGTTCGGGTCTTCTGAAGCAGTTTGTTCCTTCAACGCTGACAAATCAAACAGAAAGTAAAATTTTTAAGAAACACGTGAAAGGAAAGCAATAGAACAACCGTTTTTCAAAAATATCTGAAAAAACAAAAATAACAACAACAAACAGAAAATATAAATCATAACATATTGATTCTTTTTTCGCTTATAGCAGAATTTGTTTCAGAATTAATTCGTTTTTCACTTACCATAAAAGCAAGAAAAGAATCTAACAACATTTACTTTATTATATACATCATAATCGATTCCTGCAGCAATAAAAACGAATCAGTAAAATTTTTGTCTATTGATTCTAATTCATAGGTTTTGCTTTAAATGTATATATTCTTTGGAATACATTCTAAGATGTAAGCACAAGAATCCATTTAGTTCCCGTTTGTTTTTGAGAATTAATTCTCATTTTCCCGGTGGGTATATTTGGGTTGTTTCGTTTTAATGTGTTTTTATTTCTTATTTCTTGTATAATTTTGTTTGTATTGTCTGATTGTAATAGAGTAATCTCACATTCGTTTATTTCGATATCACTTAGCATTGTATCTTTTTCGTTGATTTCTTAATCGTTTAGGTTTGAACCCTCGACTTCGTTGTTAAGAGCTGAAAATCGGTTAAGAGTGTTTGCTGATGTTGTATCTTTTTTTAAATTTGTATCCTTTCCATTTTTTCGTTTTCGTGCTGGTGATTCCGTATTTTTATTTTCTTTCAATTGTTCAAGCAACATTTCATATTGTGATCGCAGTGATTTAAGTTGGTCGACCACATTATCGTACGCATCTTTGGTCACGTATTTAGATGTTTCAATAGACTCCTCTATGTTCTCAAATGGCATTTTGTTTCTTTTTTAATTGGTTTTAATAGCTTATATTTCATTAATGTTTGGGTGGTAATCACTGTCTTTTGGGACAATTTAGTAACTAAACTGTCCAATACTGTTTAATATTTTATATTACATATTTTTAGGTGCACTTATTTTTTTCAGGAGAAAAATTAAATTTTTATAAAAAATCTTGATATATTTTATGATTATTTTTTTATTTCTGGCGGAGAATTCAAGGCTTGCGTCTTATTTCCAAAAATCTTATCTCTTTTTTAAAAAAGCATTATTGCAGTTATCATGTCTCAACTATGTATTTTCTCTACGTGCAGCTAAAGAAAGTTGCTCGAAATGTAAAAGTGATGAATATTCGGACACGCAAAATAAGTCGATTAGACTTGGCTTGCTATTGGAAGCAAAGCGAGTTGGATAACTATGTACAAGACTTAACGCTGAAGAACTAATCTGATCATGTAGTAGACCTGAGCGAGCGGCATCCACAAGTAGATATATTTTAAAATCACCACACATCAATATCAATATATAAGTTAAAGTTTAAAAACGAATTTTTATTTTAGGCACTATGTGCCACTTCTTTATTAAACATTCACTTAAAAACTAACTTATTAATTGAAAGTTACCCTTAGTTATACCTATTCTGGGCACATTGAAGATGATGATGTAGTTGATGTAGTTGTTGTTGTTGCTGTTGTTGTAACTACTGTTGATATTGTTGCTGTCGTTGGTGCTCTCTTTGCTTCATATTTTGGCTATTGTTATTGTTGTTGTTGCTGCTGGTTTTCTACATAGTGGATCCTCCCACGTTAAAAACCATGCAGCTGGCAAATTTATCAAAAGTCACGTACTTTTGAATGTAGCACAGATTTTGTCTTCTAAGCGATTTCGACAGAATCTTGTGTTAACTTATACTCATACAATGCGGCAAATTTAGAGATATTCGTGAATAGATTAATCGAATCAAACAACCTATGGGGTTTATATACCAGGGTTTAGAAATTTTTATTCATGTAATAGAAATCTCCAACATAAATGTAAATAAACACTATTTGAAGCATACAACACACCATTTTATTTTATTTTCAGTTTTTTTGATATGCATAAATCGATCATTACCGTCATGTGACTTAAAAAAAAACTGTTCTGGTTGCTGTGCAGCGTATTGAACTGGTTTTGGCCAAATGTAGCAAATTTCGGCGACAATGAGAAAATATTTTGCGCTGAAATAGTGCCAGTTGCAAATATTTCAATGAAAAGCAATGCAAAGGCAAAGATTTGTTATAAAAAATTCACGACTTTTAATGAAGAAACAAACAAATTTACTTGTCCCGTTGAAACTTCCAGAAAAGAAATAGCTAAGTGCAAAGTGTATTCTGAATTAAGTTAAAACGCATCGCGAGATTGCAAGAAAAAAGCCGCAGTTTTTAAATAAAACACAATATTAAACAGAGCAGATTTTGTAAGACGTTGCATAGGATTATCAAAAAAAATTTGCCGCTTCGTCTTTTTGGCGATAAAGAATTTTTGAAAGAAATAATAAAGCCCTATGAAGAAAAGTTTGACACTACAATGAACTCAAGAAATACATATATCGGCTATGCTTGGCGATTCCAGCCAACAGATAAAAAGAGCAATATCGGAAATTATAAAAAATCAAAATGATTTTCTTAAAAATTGGCGTTGCCAGTCGGCAAGACAAGCATATTCTGGTAGTCAACATACAGTACATAAAAGATTGGAAATTTTGCATAAACACCATAGATATGGGACCAAATTTTTGTTTTTATTTCGTTATTTAATAAAAATAAATATACAGTATATCAAATACTACTTTGCTGCTGAATCTCCGTTCCCCCCACTGGTATGAAAGGTACTTGCATAAAAATAGTAAAACTAAAATAACAAAACCTCACTTTATATAAACTGGATGCGTTCCAATTTATGAATTTTCATACTGGCATTAAAAATACCTGAAAATTACAACATAGTTCTATCCTCATGTATATCAGATTTGAAATCAACTTAAGTTTGCGGTTTCCAGGAGCAAATCAACGCGAATATAGTTAATTTTTTTCACTCAATTTTTCGGTCAAAATTGTGAACAATGGCAAAATTTTATCAATGTCTGTGATGCTTCAACTGCTATATCTGGGTTTCTTCTATTCCAATTTAGTTCTTTTTACCTGTTGAATAACCCCCACGACTCCGGCAGCACCTTGACGTAAGTGGTCCATCCGATCGCTGGGTGTGGGGGCTTACGTTCTTCACAGGGTTGTGTTACCCTACAAATTCTGTGAGAACAACCAAGACTGCCTCCTTTTCCCCTAGTATCCCTTCTCTTCCCCCTGGGTCGGATCAAGGTGTCACACGTACCGTGCCGAGGATCAGCCTGGCCGGGGACCCAGTTTAAAATAATTGCCCGGTCTTGAACGGTGTGCTCCGGATACCTGGCGTCCTCCGGTTCTAATCAGCCCTACCCAGGTACTGCGGATCTCTGCCTGGGTCGACCTTCCTCTCTCCGCCACTCGTGGGATTTAATATGGAATCAAATTTACAAACAACAACAAAAACTTCAACACCCAAAAGGGGATCCGGAACCCTACCAAAAAACCCGGTAGGGACTTTATGTTCCGATGAAAGAGCTGTGGTACCACCAGGCTCCTCAATCACAAATAAGAGTCAGTCGATGATAGTGATACCATCAAATCATCGACCCCTCTCAACAACAGCAAGCACATCGAAAGCCTGTGCATCGGGCATTGGACCCTCAAGTTCCTCGAACACTGGTGGTAATCGACGCAGAAACGCGGGTTCGTCTAGTGGATCGGGGGCTAAGGTAATCCCAATGGTCAGTGCTAGGGCGGCCGATCATGAAAGAAGGGATCCTCTCAAAGCAGGTTACGCAGACCGCAAAAAGGCATCCCGAATTCTTCGACGTCTGGCCACTGACCCTATTAAGGAGGGACAGGTCTCGAAGAGTGACATTCTAAAAATTAAGGAGGATATTGAGTGGGCGAAAAAGGTCTTACCAGACTTCACGCTAGAGCCTCCCCGGCAAATTGCCGCTAAAAGAAATCGATCTGTGGAGGAACCTACCCAGAACCCGACCGCCAAGAGGGCTAAAGCCCATGGTGTAGGAGCAAGATCCTTCGCAGAGGTTGCTAAGAATAGCACAATTGTAGGGGTGATAGACCAAAATAGCGAGGATGGTAAGATACCCAAGCACCAATGGAGCTGGATAGAGGCTTCGCTCGCTAAGGTCGCCTTGCAGGTCCTGAAGGACAACCCTGGGCCACCTCCAGCATGCACGGATGCGGGATGGTTTCAGGGCAATGTCAAGCTGATGGCCTGTGAAAATGAACGAAAATGAATGAAGTTGGTGAGGTCTACCCAGGCGCTCGTCTAAAAGCGGTAGATTTGGACGAAATTCCGTCTAGACCAAGAGCCAGAGTCTGGGTTCCAGTCACCCCATCTGAACCTGAGGAAATTTTGGAAATGCTGAAGGTCTTCAACCCAGCCATATCCACCCAAAACTGGAAGGTGGTGAAGTTGGAGCCTAAAGCTGAGGATGCCAAAACCGATCCCAAGAAATCCAAGATGGAGGTTTTGTTGATCCTCAACAACGAATGCATTGAGCAACTCAACAGAGATAAATGTACCCTAAACTATGGGTTCAGCAAGATTCACCCAAGAATCTATAAAACGGACACGGTGTCTCTCGTAAATCGTGCGGTCTGTAGTGCCACGATTGAGAATCCCAGCGACATCGACGAGTTGATTGGAAGCGAGGATGAGCTATCATCCGCTTCCGAACTAGCGACGGCGATGACAAATCTCCTTAAGGAGCAGGCTCCGTCAGAGGAGCCCTTCAGCGACGAAGAGGCTGACACCACGATTGTTGGAGTACCAAAGGATGTTCCGGGTACTCCAAATTAACTTGCATCACTGCAAAGTAGCTTCGGCTGCTCTCCAGCGTCACCTGGCAATGGGCGATGTCGACTTGGTGCTGATTCAGGAACCTTGGATGAACAACAACAAAATCCTTGGCCTGAATACACCAAACTACACAATTTACTATGTATCCAACAAAGGTAAAACTCGAACTTGTATTTTAGCGAAAGTTAACTTGAATTGCTTTATTCTCCCTCAGTTTAGTCATGGGGACCTCTCTGTGGTCAGCCTGGAGCTGGGGCCCAATAAACTAAGGACTGCTTCCTTTTACTTTCCCTATGATGAGCCCATACCCACGCAATCTTTCCGGGAACTCCTGCAGGGAACTCATCCAGCCACGCACATCATTCTGGGTGGAGATACAAATGCACACCACTCACAATGGAACAGCACTAACAACAACGACAGAGGTGAGTCACTTTTTAACTTCCTACTAAACACTAAATTAAATATAATGAACAAGGGCAATGAGCCAACTTTTATTATCAAAAATCGAGAAGAAGTTCTGGATATCACCCTAGTATCAGAAAACTTCTCGGAAGAAATTCATTCTTGGAAGGTCTTAAAAGAACACTCGTTCTCGGACCATAGGTATATAGAATTCGGCTGGAAGATAACCAATCAATCCATGCCTCTAAAAATAAGAAATCTCCGTAAAACAAATTGGAGATGGTATAATAAACTAATTAAAACATCACTGAATTCAGTCACTTCTTCCCCCGTTGCTAACAAAGAAGAGTTGTACTTTCTGGTTCTAGACTTCACAAAAAAATGCTCGGATGCACTAAACAGAGCATGTCCGAAAAAAGTTTTCAAAAAATCCCATAAACCCGTATGGTGGTCTCGGGAGATTGAAATTCTCAGAAAGGACTGTCGTAGAGACTTTAACTACGCAAGGCGTAGCAATAGTGAGGACTCATGGAATAGCTATAAGTCTAAACTAGGCATTTACAAAACTGCAATCAGAAAAGCAAAGAGGGCCTCTTGGTCCTCCTTCCGCACAGAAATAGAGGGTACTTCCGAGGCTTCAAGGCTCAGGAAAATACTATCGAAATCCCCGACAGTACCAAGCTTTCTTGAAAAGGAAGATGGCACCTGGACGGATTCATGCATCGAAACCCTTGATATACTCATGGATGCGCATTTTCATGGTAATGTTTACTCTGACATTTCCAGCTTTCAAACACTTCCCTGCGACCTTATGCCTCAACAGATTGAGCAATTGACCAGCAAGGAGAAGTTAAAATGGGCGATCTATTCATTCCAACCTTATAAATCTCCAGGTCCCGATGGCATTATACCAGCTCAACTCCACTATAGCTTCAATGCAATAGTACCCTGGCTTCAGACGATCTACTATGGTTGCCTACGCCTTAACTATATTCCAACAGCTTGGAGAGAGACAAAAGTTATCTTTATACCGAAAGCGGGTAAGTCCTCTCACACTAAATCGAATGACTTCAGACCCATAAGCCTCTCTTCCTTTTTGGTTAAAATTTTAGAGAGACTTATTGGGCTTCTTCTCAAGCCGAAACTTGACAGGCTTCTAAAATCCTAAAATGCCTACATTAAAGGCAAATCTACAGAGACAGCTCTGCACTCTCTTGTGTCTACCATCGAAAAATCACTTGAGAACAAAGAATACGCACTTGCTGCTTTTCTAGATATAGCAGGGGCATTCAATAACGTCCTTCCATGTGCAGTCACCTCGGCCTTGTCGGAACTGGGGGTGGAGGATTTTCTCGTGAGTTGCATACACCAGATGCTCTTGGGCAGGGTGGTGAACTCAGAACTGGGAGGATCCTCCACTCGTAGGTTTGTAAGCAGAGGCACTCCGCAGGGAGGAGTTTTGTCTCCACTTCTGTGGTCCGTGACGGTTGACCAGCTGTTGCGCATCATGGAAGGGGAAGGCTACAGGGTTGTTGCTTATGCAGACGATATTGCAATAATTTTTAACGGAAAGTTTCCCCAGACTCTCTGTCAACTCATGGAGAGAGCACTCTTAACTCTCTCGAGATGGGCATCTACGTGTGGTTTAAGTGTAAGCCCCGAGAAAACAGATCTCAATATTTTCACTAGGAAATATAAAACCCCCAACTTAGAACCTCCGCGTCTGAACGGCACGAGGTTGCTCTTTAGCGATAGCACGAAATACCTAGGAGTTATCCTGGATAAGAAGCTTATCTGGAATATTAACATTACGGAACGTGTTAAAAAGGCAAACATAGCACTATTTGCCTATAAAAAAGCTACAGGTAAAAATTGGGGTTTTTCCCCCAAAATAGTACGCTGGATTTATACAGCAATTGTCCGCCCCATACTAATGTATGGCTCACTGGTATGGTGGAGGGCCCTAGATAAGGCAACCGCACTTCAGAAGTTTGCAAAGGTGCAAAGAAGCGCAGGTCTTTGTATTACGGGGGCACTGTCCTCAACACCAACTAGCGCCCTCAATGTCATGCTTCACCTTCCTCCTCTCGATATCTTTGCCAGGGAATGTGCCAACACAGCAGCCCTGAGACTTAGAGAATCTGGTAATTGGATAGGTAACAACTGCGGCCACACAATTATTCTTAACTCGTCTGCACCCGACAAAACAGACTACTGTGTGCCGTGCTTAAATCTTGAAAATAACTATGATGCAGTTTTCATCCCTTCACGGCTAGACTGGGCAAACAAAATCCCCCTTAAAACCTCCGCCATAAAAATCTTCACAGATGGATCCAAACTTCGAGAACAAGTAGGGGGAGGTATCTACTCCCAGGATCTCGAAATCGAAGCGTCCTTTAGACTTCCTAACTATTGTAGTGTCTACCAAGCGGAAATGATGGCTATTCACGAAACCACTAGGATTCTAGGTCAAAAAGACCTTGAAGGAAAAAGTATTTCCATCTTTTCAGATAGCCAAGCTGCACTGAAAGCACTGAACTCAAATATTGACAACTCTAAAACTCTCACTGAGTGCCGCAAATCTCTTAACGAGATAGCAAGGCTACTCAGGATTCACCTCATATGGGTACCCGGACACAGGGATATCGAGGGCAACAATTTGGCCGACGAATTGGCAAGGAAGGGTACGACCTCTAACACCCTCTTAAATGAGGACTTTATTGGTATACCAATTTCCTCCTATAAACTCCAGTGCAAGAACAGATCCCTACGTCTTGCACAAGAACGCTGGGAACGCCTTGATACATGTAGGATAACTAAGCTAACATGGCCTACCTACGATTTAAAACGCACCAACTCACTGCTTGAGTTAAGCAGGGTAAACCTGTCAAAAATAGTACGAATCCTAACGGGTCACTGCCTGATCGGAGCGCATTCCCTTCGGTTGGGAGTTGCATCGAACGATTTCTGCAGAAGCTGCAGATGTGAGGAGGAGGTAGAAAGCGTTCAGCACCTCCTATGCGAATGTCCGGCTCTAGCTAAAAGGAGAATGGCAACTCTGGGCCTTCCCTTTTTAAACGGACTTGCCGAAGTCTCATGCCTGGAAATCAAGCATATACTCAATTTCATTATCCACTCGAACTGGTTTGAGGAGGGAAATCTCTATTAGGTTTTTAAAGAGATCATGTGGTATCACAACGGGCCTGCACTGGCCTAAGTGTACGAGTCGTCTATCGGCTCAGCCACCGTTACCTAACCTAACCTAACCTGTTGGATAGATAATTTTTTGTTCTTTAATTGCACAGTAAATTTTTTACGATTTAAAATAAATGAAAACGGTTTTTTATGCCCGTAA
Organism: Dichetophora obliterata; assembly: GCA_963920525.1. NCBI lineage: Eukaryota > Metazoa > Arthropoda > Insecta > Diptera > Sciomyzidae > Dichetophora > Dichetophora obliterata. The sequence goes on from OY986437.1 coordinate 130,852,516, forward strand.
TCAAGTTAAATGACCCGTACAAAAAATTAATTAAGTTATTTTTTACAGTCTAATACATGTGTGTGAATAAAATACATGTAAAATGCGCGGTGAACAAAAATGTATATAAAACATATAAAAAATCGCTCCATTCTTTTGAGGATTTAGTATTTTGTAAAAATTTATGCCGCGCTCATTTGGACTGTCAAAAAAGTTAATTAAATTTTTACACATGTATTTTAAATCATACAAAAATACATTTAACAATATAATTAAAAAACAACTAATTATCTATCTACCAGGCTCAAAACGAATTTAATCGGAATAGCACAACCCCAGATATAGCGATTGCATACGCATGTTTAGGGTGACCTTATTTTTCTAAAATACTTTTCTTAAGATGGATGACTGAAAAATTGTTCCTTTTGATGTAAAAACAATAAAAATATCAAATTGTAAGTAATCTTAAATTATTTACGTGACCATCAAAGCGATTTAAATTTGAAATTGAATAACATTGAAAATTTTTTTGACTCGATTATTACTCGATTGTTTGCACATAAAACCTTATTTTGTGCCTAAAACTGGTATGCACTTCGTTTGTTATTTAATTGTCTTTAAAAATGAGCTATAAAACATAACAATCGGATAAAAATTGCTAGAGATGTGATATTTCAGTTTTTGAAAAAATGTCATTTTTTCTTGTTGTAGAATTCAAATACAAAAAATAATTTAATAACGTTGAATAACTTGGTCGTTATGATATTTTGTACTAGAAGTGTAACATTTCGTAAATTTGGAGTTTGGGTATTTTTACGAAAAAAATCTTCAAAAAACCTAAAATACAGAACTAAACAAAAAACAAATATCATAACGGTTTAAATAATTTCACATTCCGAGGTCAAATTATTTGCCACGTTCTTCGAGAGGGCCAATTTGAAAAGCTAAAAGATGTATGAAAAAAAATTATCTATAAAAGTTTTTTTGCAATGGAAATTTTTTAAAATAATGACCTCTAAATATTCGTTATAATTGAAACATTAGCCTCTCATGGCACAGCAGCGCAAGCATCGTAAATAAGCGGCTAGCACATAGAATAAATGTCGATTATGCAAAACTTAGTCACATAGTCAAAATAAAACAATCAAAGGAATTCTTGGTCAAAGAATTATGCAATTTTTCATTTGTTTTGCCAAATCGTCAAATGTATTGAAGAATACGCTGAAATCAAAATAAAATAGAACTTCTATGTTTATCTACCTAGAGATGCATTTCTGTTTTTATCTGAGCATTGCCATGTTGTGCATAATCAGATACACATATATCCCTTTAAACATATTTCTATGTTACACTTGTTAGGCCAGGTCTAATTGGACCATTACAAAAGTAATTGAATGATGCAATAATTGCATATAGTGACAAAAACCCTGTTCAAATAATGAAATTTTTTGTCAAATGGCAAGTCAAATACAATAGAACAATATTGTTATAAATACAATTGGGGCTACGGGCGTGCGACGTGTAAGTTCCACTGGCGTGTAGAACTATTGCTAGCGTGTGGAATATGATCTTTGACTATGTTCAGACGACAATCAAATGATTAAGCTAATCCCTTAGCTCTCGCATAGTTAATTTTTTTAGTTGGAAAAACAAACCACAAATTTGGATTAAATCAATCATTTGATTCTCGTCTGAGCACAGCTTTTTTATTTGTTTTTCAAAACCCGCCTGTCAAATTAGAAAATAAAAATTTTTCGGCTGCAGCGTTTTCTGTAGCCGCACGACAAGCTCGGCGTGTGATGTGGATTGTGTTTTTAACATAAGAAATACATTGTTCTATATTGACAGACTACACGCCACTCGCCTGCAGTCCCAATTGTGTTTATAACATTAATTTGAATTTCCTGTGTTGCTCAGGAGAGGTTTTTTATTTAAAATCTTTTTTATTTTACTTGAGAAACAAATCACACAACAAATAATACAAACATGATTACTAACGTGGGTGTAAACCACCCGAAATTCTTGTTCCTCTATTACTAAAGCACCCAGACACTTTTTGAAATGAGTAAATTTTATAAATTAGTTTAAAAACAGTACTAAATTTTGTTTTAAAATATAGCAAAATATACAAAAAGAGATTACATTTTATATTATGTTCGCACCATTAAACTATCAATTAAATTTTTTCCATATTTCATAACTTATGGGTGTAATCCACCCTGCGTTAGTAACGGAGGGTTAAGAAAAGTATCTTAGAAAAATAAGGTCACCCTTAATATGCATATGCATATAAATCGCTATATCTGGGGTTGCGCTATTCCGATTAAGTTCGTTTTGAGCCTGGTAGATAGATAAATAGTTGTTTTTTAATTATATTGTAAAATGTATTTTTGTATGATTTAAAATAAATGTATAAAAATTTAATTAACTTTTTTGACAGTTCAAATGAACGCGGCATAAATTTTTACAAAATATTAAATCCTCAAAAGAATGGAGCGATTTTTATAGGTTTTATACAAATTTTTGTTCACCGCGCATTTTATGTGTGTATTAGACTGTAATAAAATAACTTAATTAATTTTTTGAACGGGTCAAGGGCTTATATAATTTATAAAGGTGCAAAACACACCTTAATGTCACTTACCTTGATCACCGGCGTAAAAAACCGTTTTCATTGAATTTCTAGACATTTATTTTAAATCGTAAAAAAATTTACTGTACAAAGAACAAATTAAAGAATTACTGTACAAATTAAAGAACAAAAAACTATCTATCCAACAGGTAAAAAAAAACTAAGTTGGAATAGAAGAACCCCAGATATAGCGGTTGAAGTATCACAGACATTGAGAAAATTTTGCCATTGTTTACAATTTTGACCGAAAAATTGAGTGAACAAAATTAACTGTATTCGCGTTGATTTGCTCCTGGAAACCGCAAACTTCAATTGATTTCAAATCTGAGTACTCAGAACTCAGATTCAGCGACCAATTTTACATGATGATAGAACTATGTTGTAATTAATTATCAGGTATTTTTAATGCCAGTATGAAAATTCATAAATTGGAACTCATCCAGTTTATATAAAGTGAGGTTTGGTTATTTTAGTTTTACTATTTTTATGCAAGTACCTTTCATACCAGTGGGGGGAACGGAGATTCAGCAGCAAAGTAGTATTTGATATACTGTATATTTATTTTTATTAAATAACGAAATAAAAACAAAAATTTGGTCCCATATCTATGGTGTTTATGCAAAATTTCCAATCTTTTATGTACTGTATGTTGACTACCAGAATATGCTTGTCTTGCCGACTGGCAACGCCAATTTTTAAGAAAATCATTTTGATTTTTTGTAATTTCCGATATTGCTCTTTTTATCTGTTGGCTGGAATCGCCAAGCACAGCCGATATATGTATTTCTTGAGTTCATTGAGTGTCAAAATTTTCTTCATAGGGCTTTATTTTTTCTTTCAAAAATTCTTTATCGCCAAAAAGACGAAGCGGCAAATTTTTTCTGATACCAATCCTATACAACATCTTACAAAATCTGCTCTGTTTAAGATTGTGTTTTATTTAATAACTGCGGCTTTTTTCTTTACATTCTCGAGATGCGTTTCAACTAAATTCAAAATACACTTTGCACTTAGCTATTTCTTAACGGGACAAGTAAATTGTTTGTTTCTTCATTAAAAGTCGCGAATTTCTTATAACAAATCTTTGCCTTTGCATTGCTTTTCATTGAAATATTTGCAACTGGCACTATTTCAGCGCAAAATATTTTCTCATTGACGCCGAAATTTGCTACATTTGGCCAAAAACCAGTTCAATACGCTGCACAGCAACCAGAACAGCATACGTTTTTTATGTCACACGACGGTAGTGATCGATTTATGCATAGCAAAAGAAGCAGTCATTGCATATATTTTTCTCTTAATGACCGACACAAACAAAGACAATTTTGCAAACACCACTTGTTCATGTTGGAAAAATTGTCTTTCTTTCGGTTTTCACAAAGGCCTGGGGCCGAATTACAGCATCTGTGATAGAGCAAAATTGTACAAGATTGATAGGCACTTGTCTCGTCATGCCTATCGTCATTTCGCTCGATCACGGATGCTGTAATTCGGCCCCTGAATTCTCCAACAAGAACATTCTGACGCAAACATAAGTGTAAAACTGAAACACAGAGAATTGTTGAGATCAATCTTTGTTTGAGTTTGTGGCGCATAAGCAAATATTAAAACGAAGAATTCATGTTGGATGATCAACAACACGCCGTTTTCGTTACACACAAAAAGGAAATGAAAATAAAATTGTGTGTTGTGTACTTCAAATAGTGTTTATTTCAGGGACATAACTGTTATGCAACTTTTTTGGAATTGGTTAAAATTAATTATTAAAATTGGTTAAAATACATTTCAGTCATGAATAACTTTTATTTTTAAGAAAAATGTTTTTGGTTGCCGGATAACTTTTATTTTTGAGGAATAATTTTTTAGGTTGGCTGATAACAGTTATTTTCTGATATTAATTTTTTTCGGTTATTAGTATCAAAAACCAAGAAAAAGATTACCTTTTTCTTTTGGAATGGACTCACACCTCTTAGCCGTGGTCGATATGGGGTAATCATCTAACGTCATCGCCGCCGTGATGTTAGAATTTCAAAAAGTTTTTTGACACCATGGTGGACCCTTAAAAGGTGTTTTTTATATTCGCTTCCCTTTCTACAATCTTTCCCAGAGAAACCGGCCACCACATCGATTACCGACGACTGATTACCTAACCCCATACAAATTACTGAAGCGATGACTTAGCCGAATACCGATTACTTAGCGATTACATAGCCGAAGACTGATTACTGAAGCGATTATCAAGCGATTACTTAGCTGAATACTGATAACTAAGTGGTTATATAACTGAATACTGATTACTGAAGCGATTACTAAGTGATTACTTAGCTGAATACCAATTACTAAGCGATTACATAACCGAAGAATGATTACTGAAGTGAATGCCAAGTGATTACTTAGCCGAATACCAGTAACTAAGCAATTACATAACCAAATACTGATTACTGAAGTGATTACCAAGCGATTAATTAGCTGAATACGGATTAATATGCGATTACAAAACTGAAAACTGATTACTGAAATGATTACTTAGCTGAATACTGATTACTAAGTGATTACATAACCGAAGACTGATTACTGAAGTGACTACCAAGTACTTAGCTAGCTGAATACCGATAACTAAAGCGGCTACGAGAACAAAGGAACAGCTTGAACAGGCGGAAAAGCGACAGCACGATTAACCCACGCCAGACATAATTAAATTAATATTAAATCATTTTTAGAGTTACTGAATCCTTCACAGGATTCTGGTGCGGCTGAGCTTTACCTCAGCCTGTGTATAAAACCCTGTCAGAAATGAACGATGTCCTGCCAGTAAGTAGGGGTCACTGATTTCAAATCTGATTTAGGAATTTCGAAGTTTTTAGAAAGAACTTAGTTTAAGAAACTAAGGTGGACCTTAAAAAGTGTTTTTTGTTTTATAATCTTTGTAGATTTGCTGGTTGGTCACTTCGAATCTGATGTTGGAATTAAAAAAGTGCATAAATTTCATAAAGCATCTACCTAATATTGAAAAATATATAACATTGTGCAATTAAACCACACATTAAAGGGCCTATTAATAGTAAAAATGCATTTGATAATGATTAAGCAAACATTTATTATTAAACAAAAACAAAACAATAATATTAAAAACTACATTATTTAATTTCTTTGATAATGACTAATCAAACATTTTTTATTAAAAAAAAATCGATGTCTTTAAATTTTGTAATAAAAATAATTTTTTATGAGGTACTTTCAGTATTTCAATAGTTTTCTATAGTTGATTAAATACTTTTCGCAAATAAGTGAAATTTATTTAAGAATTTGTCATATCTTTTTTAATTCATTGCTGATAACAGATGCATTAATTCTGGAATGTAAAAACATGATTTTATTAATTGAAGTTGCATTTGATGCAACTTTTATTAAACTTCGTGCTGATTTCGTTAGAGATCATGAGAGATCAAAAATAATGTTTGTAAAACTAAATTGAAGCACAAATTCATCGAAAAATAAAAAAGCCAAAACGAACAGTTTTTACCGGCGAAGTAATCACTTCAGTAATAAGTCTTTGGTTATGTAATCGCTTAGTAATCGGTATTCGGCTAAGTAATCGCTTCAGTAATTTGTATTCGGTTAGGTAGTCAGTCGTCGGTAATCGATGTGGCAACCGGTTTCTCTGGGAAAGATTATAAAAAGGGAAGCGAATATAAAAAACACCTTTTTAGGGTCCACCATGGTGTCAAAAAACTTTTCGAAATTCTAGCATCACGACGATGACGTTAGATGATTATCCCATATCGACCACGGCTAAGAGGTGTGAGTCCATTCCAAAAGAAAAAGGTCATCTTTTTCTTGATTTCTGACACTTATAACCGAAAAAAATTAATATCAGAAAATAACTGTTATCAGCCAACCTAAAAAATTATTCCTCAAAAATAAAAGTTATCCGGCAACCAAAAACCATTTTTCTTAAAAATAAAAGTTATTCATAACGAAAATTTTTATGTGTTGAAATTGCCCAACTTTTTCTGCTGTGAAATCTAGAATAACAATTATTTTCGGTCCCTGGTTTATTTACATTTATGTTGGAGATTGCTGTTACATGACTGAAAATTTCTGAACTCTGATAAAAATGCACAATGTCATTCCAGCTCACTGGTAAATCTTTAAAAATGCCGAAATTTTTGGAGTTTTTTAAGCAATTCCGACTGCTTTTCAGTAAATGAGGAGAGTCATGAAAGAAAAAAACTCTGCTATCATTAATTGTAAAATATGGATATTCCTCAGTTACGCCTACAATTTTAGAAGAATTAACAAAATTCGATCCTTGGTCGCACACAAAATAAAGGCTGGCACAAGTGCATGTTTTAATTCAAAAAACTCATCAAACCAAAAAGCAATTCACGCCAAGCTATGCCAACGACCAAACCAAATCGTGCATACCATTCCAACGACAACGCCAACTCAAGCTATGACATGCAACCGATTACTCAATTCATAGATTGCATGGCTTATTGAAAACATGTGTTGAATCACTGTATCATACATGTATTTGATATATGACGCTCAATGTTGTGTATGTAAATGTAATGCTGTTTAACACATTTTCTTTATATTTATATATCTTATACTCTTAAACGAGCAATATTTGTTTGTTTGTTATTTGTTTGTAAATGAGTTCTCGAAAACGGCCCAAGCGATAACGGCACATAACATGGCTGTAATTCGGCTCCTGATTTTAATTATCTTCGATCACGGATGATGTAATTCGGCCCCTGTATTGTGCACCATGCAAACGTTTAAGTAAGCCATGTCATTATCGAACTCAATGCGCTAAGTTGTTGGAATCATACCTAGCACTGTTGTAGAAAGCCACACACAACTAGTTCGAACAACATGACATGGCTTGGCAATGAGTTGTTGTCGCACAAATCATTATTCAAGCAATTCGTCTTACGCTAGCCTTTAATACAAAATGACACGAGCGTAAATGAATACTTTGAAGTTGTTCGATAACTTCGAAAACGTATTTTTTTAATTTCATCTCCTTTGCAAGCCCCTTGCAAAAAAAATAAGCAAATGGTTGCTTCCAAGACAATCCACCAATGCCTTGGACCATCAACGCGATGACACTATTGGCCGTTCTAGAAGTACGGTGTTCGTTTCCGTAGTCTTCAAGTCCAATAATGATGTCCGTGAGCCTATCATACTGCAAATGAACTTTTAACGAGAAATTGAGACAATCTCTGTTCTGCAGTGAAACCGCGGCTTCGAAGTTCTAAGCATTTAAGGCTACTAGATGAGCAGCCTGGAGACTTTGGCCAACATGTAATGAATTCTTGAAGAGTTATTTCTTCGGGCCAATTTATGGACTTTTTCAAGTACCTATACGATAAAGGGGATACAAAGTAAACACCTAAAGCAATAATTTTGAGGTGGCCGTCATATCTGCGCCCATTTGGATGGCGACTATTATTCTTTAGGCTGTTTCTAACACATATCACAAATTTTGTGGGCAGATCTCCACAAAGTTCTTCAATTTGTTCAAGATTCAATGTGTCATTCGATAGAATATCGATTAAACAATTGAACGTTAAACGACACCTACAACTACTGACTTTTTCCGCTAGCAAAACCTTTTCTTCCAATTTTGAAATTTTAATTTCATTAACTTTTAATTGCTTCTTTAATTTATATTTCCGTTTTAAAAAATTTATTTTTGTTTTCCATTAATTGCAACTTTCGTTTTAAAATTTAATTTTCTTCCCGAAAACTAATTTTTCGAGAGGTATTCACGCTTAAACTTTTGCACGTTTTAACCTGTCGACCCACAACAGCCATTTCAGCATTTTCATTACAAGCGAGAGGCATTTCTTAATGCAAATGAAAACTATCTACTGCCGTTCGTTTTTCATCATGTATTGAAAATGGTTCAACCGAGGTAGAAAACAATGGAAGAAGAGGTTTACGCAGGAAACTTGATGTACTAGGAGGGTCTAGACGTATGTGGGTAGGTGGTATAGATTTAAAATTGTAGAACTAAACTGAGGAATGAAATCCCTCTCACTAACATTTATATCGACCCCCGAATCTCCTTCTGCCATAAGTCCAGATAGTTGTAAATTTTAATTAAAAATAACTTCTGGAATAGCACCCTGATACATTCTATTAAAACAGCGCATCCTTGAAGAGAGCCAATCCTTTCTTCTACACGTACAAAAAAGGGAAGACATATATATAGATTTCTTTTAGGATTAAAAATGAAAAAAAAGTCAAATTTTTTTTTAAAAAATAAGCTTTTATTTTAAAAAGGCGTGAACTAAAAAGAATAAATAAATTTAAGTGACATTTTTCATATATGTGTATAGCACGTATATTCTAGGTGCAGAAGAACCCCTCTCTTGGTTACTCATCATCATAGTATAAGCGAACGTAAATTGGTAAGTTCTAAGGATTTACATAAATTTAGAATTTTTCAAATACATTTATATTTAAAAGCTTAACGCACTGATATTGTGTGGTAAGCCTGTATAGTGGATCGCAGCTTATATACAGGTAAGCTTATTAAAAGATTCAATGCCACTGATAATGTGTAGTAAACCTGTATAACGGATCGCGGACATCGGTGCCTCAAGCTTTTAAATATAAACGTAATTGAAAAATTCTAAATTTATATAAATCCTTAGAACTTACCAATTTACGTACACTTAAATTATGATGATGAGTAACCAAGAGAGGGGTTCTTCTGCACCTAGAATATACGTACTATATACATATATGACAAATGTCACTTAAATTAATTTTTTCTTTTTAGCTCACGGCTTTTTTAAATAAAAGCTTATATTTTAAAATTTTTTTTTAATTTTTTTCGTTTTTACATTTTTAAGTCTTAGAGGTTTATTATTAATATCTTTTATTTTCAAAATTTAGCAAATACTACAGCATTTTAATTTTTTAGACTATTAACCTTATTACAGTATTAATATTAGGTATTTAAATAAAGGCTTATTTAAAAAATTTTGTTTACTTTTTATTTATTATTGATTTGTGGGCAGTAAAAGGAGGTGTGGCAAAAATTTTTATCATATGTAGTGTACTTACATACATGTACATACATCATGCAAATATCCACCTAAAAAGACCTTCACTTTAATGACCTACAGTTGTCTAACATACGACAACAATAATAAGAAAACATATCAACATGATATGTTGACAAATTCCCAAATTTAACTCTAAAAAAACCTCAACCTAAACACAACTAATTGCAGCTTGAAGTGCATTCTTATGAAGTGCATTTAGCACCCCTTTGCGTTTGTGCCGCTAGATACCGCACAAGTTGAAACGCGTCAGCGGTGTTGTGTTACAAGTGCATTGCACAGAAAAACACACTACAACAACAACAGGCGATAAGTCGAACAAGTGCCTATGACACTTTAAAGTCAAGGCTATGAATTTCAAGCGAACCAATTAATGTTGAAGAAAATAATTAAATTAAGGGGAATAAAAAAAAAAGGTTAACAAACTGAAAGTGATTGGTCGATTATCGATTTTAAAAATTAAATTCAAAAAATATTGGAATAAAGGGCGGAGTCTTGGAAATAGTGGTAAAATTATTTTTAAGAAAAATACTTGTATTTTTAGTTTATAAGTCAAGACTTTTCTGTAATAAAATTAGAATTTAAAGACGACTAATTCTGAGCTCTTCAGCTCCATGTTTTATTTAACTCTCTAACTCGGCTCTTTAGCCGAAAATAAAGCGAGGCTCTCTAGCCAACAAAAATAGCGGATTGATGCGCTTAAACATCAATCACTTTCATCACGACAGGCTTATTCGTGATAAGTGAATTCTTTCTACTACTATCTATTCTTTTCACAATAAATTTCAACATACCCTACATGGCGATCCTGCCAACTTACTGAGACTTTCTGACTTAACAAAAATTTGATTCTAAATTTTCTAAATTTTTTTTTATAATAATCTTATTTTGAATAAATAAAACTTTAAATGACAACGAAAGAACAGATCGACGAAATTTTTAAAAAATGGGAAAATCTACTCATTCCCACTGAAGTAGAACCATATATACCAGAAGGACGTCAAGAAGATTTTCCAACATACATCCCACAAGATAAATCAGCTGGACCTAAGGCGATAACCATACAAGAATACCGAGAGCGACAGCAAAAAGCAATAACAAAGAAGGAAGATAAACCACAAACTAAAAGAAGACCCAGAGCTGGAAAAGCAGTCCGAGCAAGACAGCGGGTAGCTGAATTGTATAAAATTGTTAGGATAACTAATGACATAAAACAAAAAAAAGAACTTTTAAAACAAATTAAAATAGAAAAATTAAATTATAATAAAACAAAATAATAAGAAATAAACACTTAAATTTTATTAAATATAAAATAGAAATAGATTACTTTTATGATACCAAATATTACTTCTTTGTATAACTATTTAACTATGTTTAATAGCGAGGTTAAAGAAAAAATAATTATAAACGAAAATATAGACAATAATTTAGGATCAGTTGTGACGACCAACCATATACAACAGATAGGTTGGACAGTCATAATTACTTTAGGATTAATAGCTTTATTAGCTTATATTATCTATAAAATCAACAAATATTGCAAAACATATATTAGAAAACATAATGTTAGGGCTATAGTAAATAATTAAAAGCTATTATACAAAGCCAACAAAAAAAAAAAAAAAAAAAAAATGACGAAAGCAACCCTATGCAAATACCAAGGCTGTTACGGTATTTTATTTAGCAAACATTGTACAGCATGTACTAAAAAAATAATTGACATTGGAAAAATAATATATTTTTCATATCAAAATAAAAATTGGCATCAACAATGTTTTAGATGCAACGTTTGTAATGTTAAATTAAGTAGATTTCATTTTAAAGAAGACTGTTCAATGCTATTTTGTAAAAATTGCTTTTAGAATATAAATACATTGTAATCATTAATAAAAATAAATTTTAAATAAACACAAAAATGTATAAACATTAATGGAAGAACTAAGAGATATTTTTAATGAAGTTTTTAAAATAAAGCAGAACATAAAGAAATCAGCTAATAGAAAGTATAAAACGGATACAATCGATTTAAAAATAAAGTATTTAGATCAATATGAATTACATTTTAATAAAACAGCAGAGCCTTTAAATAAACTAGAGGCATATGAATTGAGTGATCAATTTCACAAATTATTAAGCGAAACGAAAAATCTTTTGTTAAATCACAATCCAAATAACAAACCAACAATGTCGGAATTAAATATAGAACTCATTTTGAAAACCATTCCGATTTTTAGCGGAAATTACAAAGAATTAAACGCATTCTTAACCTTAGTCGAACTCTTAGACAGCACTTACACTACTACAGAACTAAAAAAAAAATTCATAAACATTGTAGTCAATGTTAAACTAAACAATAATGTAAAAACGACCATAGGACACTCAGCAAATATAGACACATTAGATAAACTTAAATTATCTCTCAACATTTCATTTAAAAGTAACTTAACAACAGCTCAAATTCACACAAAACTCTCTACACTCACACAAAGAAACAGTTCAGTGACAAATTTCAAAGACAAATTACTACACTTAATATCCGAACTTAATAACCTACAAACAACAGCGTTGACGACTGAAGCTAACGCACAGCAAAAAGATTTAATCATAAAAATGAATGAATCATACGCTTTGACAATTTTTAAAAATGGACTAAATGATGATTTAAAGAACACAATTTTTGCAGCACAACCAAAAACGTTGATTGACGCAACAAATCTAGCTTTGGAACTAGAAAAGAATGTCAACACAAATAATCAATTAATGTTTTTTAGAACAAATAACAGACGACAAAATAACAATTTTAATAATTCATACAGAGGACAACAAAATAACGTTTCAAGTAACACTTTCAATAATTCTTACAATAGACAACAATATAACAGAAACTATAATACACGACTACAAACCAACAGAAATGACAATACATTTATGCAACGAACCCATAAAAACAACACATACAGACATAACCAAAATAACAACAATCAGAATTACAATAACAATAGAAACAACTTTGTTAGAAATAGTAACCAGAGAAACAATAATGGCCAAAATGCGCAAAGACGCAATTCTGATAATAACAACACACACAGAAATTCTAACAATCAAAGATATAACAACAGAATGTACATATTTAATAATGAAGACCAGGGAAACGACGATCGCTCGGAGATCAACAGAGAAGATCATCCGGGACAGCGCAACTAAAAATATACAAAATATCGGATTATACAACAAATTATATAATAATAACATGCAGCAATACGAAAAAACAATTGAAATTCTTAATTGATACAGGTGCAGACATCTCAATCTGCAAAATAGAAAATATAAATAATGATACAGAATTGATGACAAGAGAAAATTGCAAACTAACAGGTATAACAGAAGAAGAGACTTTTACTCTAGGCTCAATAGCACTAAGACTCAATTTACAAAACTTTAATATACAACATATTTTTCAAGCCGTAGACAACGACTTCCCCATTCACACTGACGGTATTTTAGGTAGAGACTTTTTATCAAAATATATGTGTAAAATTGACTATGAAACACATACACTCACAATAATACTAAACAACACCGACATAGTAACACCTTTATACTTAAACAAAAACGCATTTGATACTATCAGAATACCACCCAGAACAGAAATTATAGCTCCAATTAATTTAAACTTAAATCAAGATAGTGTTATTTTGAACGAAGAAATTCAAACAGGAGTATTTATAGCAAATTCTATAGTTCCATCAACAGGAATATGTCACGTAAAAATATTAAATACTACCGAAACAGAAATAAAAATTAACAAACTAACACCAAAATTCAAACCTCTCTCAGAATACTCATATTTTACACGAGACACAAGTCAAAATGAAGCTAGATTCCAAGAAGTTATAAAAGAATTAGGCATAGAATTAAAACATCCACTCATAAATATTTTCAGAAAATATCAACATATATTCCATTTAGCAAATGAACAGCTGACAATAAACAATTTTTATACACAAAAACTAATCACAACAAATGATACTCCAATATACATAAAAAACTATAGATTACCACATGTACACAACGAAGAAATACATGAACAAGTTCAAGACCTATTAAACAACGATATAATTGAACCATCAATAAGCCCATACAATTCACCTCTCCTAATAGTACCTAAGAAAAATAATGACGATATCAAAAAATGGCGTTTGGTAGTTGATTTTAGGAAATTAAACAATAACATAGTTAGTGATAAATTCCCTTTAACAAGAATAGAAGATGTCTTAGACAAACTTGGCAGAGCAAAATACTTTTCTACACTTGACATGACAAGTTCTTTTCACCAAATACCTTTAAAAAAAAATTCAAGACCATTAACAGCTTTTTCGACCAACGATGGTCACTACCATTTCAAAAGACTACCATTTGGATTGAAAATATCCTCAAACAGTTTTCAACGAATGCTAACTTTAGCACTAACAGGTTTAAGCTCAGAAGCATTTTTATATGTAGATGACATAATAGTTTTTGGATGTAGCTTGCAACATCACAACAATAATTTAATTAAAATTTTTGATAGATTATCTAAATACAATCTTAAATTAAACGCAAACAAATGCAAATTTCTACGTCCAGAAGTTGTCTATTTGGGACACCTGATAACACAAAACGGCATTAAGACCGATCCAGCAAAATATGAAACAATAAAAAATTATCCAACTCCTTTAAATGCAGACGATGTGCGTAGATTCGTCGCCTTTTGCAATTATTATAGACGATTCATAAAAGATTTTGCAACAATCGCACAATGCTTAAATGCTTTACTTAAAAAGAACAAAACTTTTGATTGGACAACACAATGCCAAACAGCGTTTGAGACACTAAAACAAAAATTAATAGAACCACCAATATTACAGTATCCAGACTTTTTAAAACCATTCATTTTAACGACTGACGCGTCAAACTACGCGTTAGGAGCCGTATTATCACAAGGTGAAATTGGAGAAGACTTACCAATATCTTATGCAAGCAAAACTTTACAAAAACATGACATAAATAAACCAATAATAGAAAAATAACTTTTAGTAATACACTGGGGCATTAATTTTTTTAAACCATATTTATACGGACAGAAATTTATAGTAGTTACGGATCACAGACCTTTAGTCTCACTTTTTGCTCATAAAAACCCATCATCAAAAATGACCAGAATCAGATTAGACTTATCTGATTATGATTTTACAATAATATTTAAACAAGGAAAAATAAATACCAATGCCGACGCGCTATCACGAATAAAAATAGATTCGGACATACTTAAAACAATGATACCAAATAATGAAACAAGCAAAGCCATGGTAATTACAAGGGGAAATAAAAAGAAGCAAGAAGAACTTGCAGACGATGATTACACATCTCAACGGGAGCGTCATGAACTCTTTATATGGGACTGCACATTCATTACAGATATCAGAAACGTACGTAAATTAAAATTTGAATTAAGCGATAAAAATATGAATATGAATAAAAATGATACTAGTATCCAAATTATAAATGATATTGTGCACGTGCGATGTAGCGATAAATTGACGAATCCAGATTCGACATCGATGAAGCTATCATCAAAAATTAATAAAAATAATAAAAATATGCATGCAAGATCTAATGATAACTCAGCGACTCTAGAGCCGATTCTGAAGAAATTAGTATCTAAAATGAATAAATTTAATATAAAAGAACTAGCGCTAGATGAAAAAGATAATATATTTGAAATCATACAGAAAGAAGAATTTAAAAGAATATATAACATGCTGCAGCAGAAGAACAAAATAGAAAATAAAAAAGAATCGCTAAAAATTATTATATTTCAACCCCCTAAAAGAATTACAAACAAAACCATGCAACACAAAATAATTCAAGAATACCATGACACACCACAAGGAGGACACTTAGGTATTAGAAAAACTATCCTCAAACTAAAACAACGCTATGTATGGAAACATATGCGACAGATGGTGAAAAATTACATAAATAAATGTGAATATTGCGCTCGTAACAAACAAACAAGACACATAAAAGAAAAAATGACAACTACCGACACTCCAAATACAAGTTTCGAAACAATAGCAATTGACACGGTCGGACCATTAAAAATTTCAAACGGGTATAGATACATACTAACTATGCAATGTGAACTGACAAAGTTCGTTATTGCACACCCAATAGAATCAAAAGATGCAAAAACAATAGCCCAAACACTAGTAGAACAGTTCATTTTAAAATACGGATTTTTCCAAAAATTAAAATCTGACAGAGGTACAGAGTTCGCGAATGAACTATTAAAAAACGTTTGCGACCTACTTAAAATAACACAAGTTTTCTCAGCACCTTATCATCACGAAACGATAGGAGCTCTCGAAAGAAATCATAGAGTACTTAATGAATATCTTCTTTCTTTCACTGATGATTATGAATGGGATAAATGGATTAGTTATTACACATTCGCATATAATACAACGCCACATACTGATACAGCCTACTCACCATATGAACTAATTTTTGGTAAATTACCAAACATTTCGAATGATTTAACTAAAGAAAATGAACCAGTTTACAACTTAGAAAACTATGCAAACGAATTAAAAATAAGACTTAGAAATTCCATTAATAAAGCAAAAGAATTAATAAAAACTGTAAAAGAAAAACGAAAAATTGCTTATGATAAAAATGTAAATATCTCAGAGTTCCAAGAAGGAGATCATGTATTTGTTAAATTAGAAACTAAGAAAAAATCTCAAAGTCCATACCACGGACCGTATAAAATAATCCATAGAGATGGTGTAAATTCTATTATAGAAATAAATAATAAGCATAAAAAATTTCATAATAATATGTTAAAAAGGACTGTGAGCCATAATTAAGGTCTTAAGCATAAAATCTTAATCATTTAATTTAATATTTAAAATTTTATTCAATTAATATTACTCAAAAATACACATAATTACTTTTACTATACAAAATTATTTTTATAAATATAACTTTTAACCTTATATATAAGTGGCCACTCTACCAAATAAGTTAAACGTAACAAATTTTATATAAATCTAAGAAGTAGATTAATACAAATATCTTTTTAAACTGTATAAATTTTAGTATTATACACAAGCATATCCTCTTCCAAAACTCCAAACTCTTAAAAATTTATCTTTGCAAGTAAATTTTCGCTTAAGGGTGAGGGTGTAGTGTACTTACATACATGTACATACATCATGCAAATATCCACCTAAAAAGACCTTCACTTTAATGACCTACAGTTGTCTAACATACGACAACAATAATAAGAAAACATATCAACATGATATGTTGACAAATTCCCAAATTTAACTCTAAAAAAACCTCAACCTAAACACAACTAATTGCAGCTTGAAGTGCATTCTTATGAAGTGCATTTAGCACCCCTTTGCGTTTGTGCCGCTAGATACCGCACAAGTTGAAACGCGTCAGCGGTGTTGTGTTACAAGTGCATTGCACAGAAAAACACACTACAACAACAACAGGCGATAAGTCGAACAAGTGCCTATGACACTTTAAAGTCAAGGCTATGAATTTCAAGCGAACCAATTAATGTTGAAGAAAATAATTAAATTAAGGGGAATAAAAAAAAAAGGTTAACAAACTGAAAGTGATTGGTCGATTATCGATTTTAAAAATTAAATTCAAAAAATATTGGAATAAAGGGCGGAGTCTTGGAAATAGTGGTAAAATTATTTTTAAGAAAAATACTTGTATTTTTAGTTTATAAGTCAAGACTTTTCTGTAATAAAATTAGAATTTAAAGACGACTAATTCTGAGCTCTTCAGCTCCATGTTTTATTTAACTCTCTAACTCGGCTCTTTAGCCGAAAATAAAGCGAGGCTCTCTAGCCAACAAAAATAGCGGATTGATGCGCTTAAACATCAATCACTTTCATCACGACAGGCTTATTCGTGATAAGTGAATTCTTTCTACTACTATCTATTCTTTTCACAATAAATTTCAACATACCCTACACATAATATTGCATTGTCACCGGACTTATAACAGCATTGTCTAACAAGTTTGCAAAATTCCGAAAAATGGTTTGCAAATTTTGACGCACATACATACATACATACAAACATACATACATACGAATGAAGCAAGTTATAATCATCTTATAATCAGCCCCGTAGTTTTGAAGATATAGGCTTTTTATTTATTTGTGGGCTGTAAAAGGGGGTGTGGCACTTTTTATTCCTGAACCATCCTCTACTTGAAGGAAATTAGCTGCCAAAATTTTAGCTAAATCAGTCCCGTAGTTTTGGGGATATAGCATTTTTGTTGATTTGTGGGCGGTAAAAGGGGGTGTGGCCAAAAGTTGTTTATAACCCCATGCTTTATTTGATGAAAATTTACTGTTTAAATTACAGCTGAATCAGCCTCGTAGTTTTAGAGGTATAGCAGTTTTATGGATTTGTGGGCGGTAAAAGAGGGGGGTGGCAAAAAATTTTCCTTAACCCTTAGCCACCTAACGCCGGTCACAGTGACTCTACCGTTTTTTATTTTTTAAATATTCCCGTTATTATGCAAGCTGCGCAGTTGTCCGTCTATGTACTTTTTCTTTTCTCTCGTCAGTTCGTTTTGTGCAATCAGGCAGTCAACACGTGTACCAATTCAAAAACTAGAGGTAAAACATTTTTGCTTGCGGTCATTTTGACCGACGTTAGGTGTTTATGGAATTTTAGTGCCGATAATTTTTTTGTGGTTTTATAGAGTTATTATGTTTTCGCATGATTAAAACATCGGTAGATGGCTGCAAGAGTTGGACTCGGAGTCGGAGTTTGAAGGAAGTTGCAATGAATTACCAAATGAAGACTGCAGTGACATAGAAGACGCTCCTGTAGACCATGTAATTGATGGCGAATGTCAGCCAGAATCGGAAATAGAACTAAATGAGTCAGAACAATCGCGTGAGAAAGAAAACGCGATCGAGTGTTCGTCTTCTGACGACGATATACCACTGGCAAGGTATAGGAATTATTTCAGTAAGAACCGGTTTCGTTGGTCTGCTTTTCCCGCGATTTCAAGGTCAAAAACTGCGCAGCATAATATTGTACGAGACGTACCTGGTCTCAAACCTCTCTTCAGAGATGTGTTGCACAGAAATACAAAACCCCTAGATTTGTGGAATTTGTTTTTTACAAATGATATGTTAGACGATATCATATGGCATACAAACGAAAAAATCAGAAAAATGAGGCCTTACTATCAAAACAAAACATGTGTTCAGTATTTAGATATAATTGAGCTTAGAGCTTTTCTTGGTTTGCTATACTATACATCAATTTTTAAAGAAAACCATACACATTACTCAAGTTGGTACAGAACGGACGGAACTGGTAGAGAAATTTACCGTTGTACTATGAGCAAAAACAGATTTGAAGTTCTCCTTAATTGTATTCGTTTTGATGATGCCAGCAATCGAAGTGAACGACGTCTGACAGATATAGCAGCACCGATATCTCACCTGTTTTATATGTTCATAGAGAACTGCAAAGAAGTTTGTTCAATTGGTACCTACGCTTGCATAGACGAAATGTTAGTGGCTTTTCGCGGAAAGTGCAGGTTCAAAATGTTTATGCCAAAGAAACCTCATAAACATGGCCTTAAAATTATGTGCATTACTGAAGCCACAACAGGGTACCTTTTGGATGCCTACCTATGCTTGGTAAAGGACTCTGACAGTCAAGGCTTACCTGTTGAGTACCATAAACTAGGCAAACCTACCCAGTCTGTTTTGAGATTGATATCTACGATTGAATGCACCAACAGAAATATAACAACCGATAATTAGTTTACTTCAGTTAAGCTTATGAACATTTTGAAGAAAAATCAGCTGACACTCGTGGGTACCCTTAAAAAGAACAAACGAGAAATTCCTCCTAACTTTCTCCCTAGTCGTCATCGAAAAGTTGGTTCGTCCATTTTTGGATTCACGTCCGATGCAACATTGGCATCTTTTGTGCCAAAGGCTAACAAATCCGTCCTTATTCTGTCCAGCATGCATTATACTTCCAACATTGATCCTAATATTAAAAAACCAGAAATGGTGATGTTTTATAATAGCACAAAAGGCGGAGTAGACATGCTGGATCAAAAATGTGCCATTTACTCCACTTTTCGGCGAACGCAGAGATGGCCAATGGCGATTTTCTATAGAATGCTAGATATTTCTGCTGTAAATGCATATATCGTAAGCAAGATGAACCAAACACAGGAAAAGGTACTTCGGTTTAATTTTATGAAGAAATTAGCTGAAGATCTCGTGAAACCACATTTAGAACGCCGTGCATACCATAATGGATTACACAGAGAACTTCAAGGCGCTATTCGCCGTGTACTGAAAATGGATCAAGTACCCAGTACATCGCTGGCCGACAACGTAGAAAAATTTGAAAAACGTGAAACCTGTTCACTATGTGATCCCAAAAAGAAACGCAAAACATTCCACATGTGTTTTGAATGCAAAAATCCAATTTGTATTGAATGTTCCCAAAAAATGAGTATACCATCCCGCCAAAAATTGTGATTGTTGGCAGGTTGCAATTTTATTTTAATTGCGATTTAATCGCGCCAAAAACAATTTATTATTGAAGTCCATGTTTTTAAGTTATAAAAAAAAGAAAAAATTTTAAGTTCCAATATTTTTTCCTAATTAGATCTCATCTTATAAAAGTATCTACGTTTTCTTACAAAATTCGCAGAACAATGAATAAAAAATGTTATTGAAGTATGAAACTTCTTTTAAGTTAATTTTTTGTTAATATTAATTAAATAAAAGGTACAAAAGAGTTATGTGATGCGGTTTTTGCTTGTTTTATTATTATATTTATACTTTAAACACTAAAATTAAGTAAGGGGTCACCTTGACCGACGTTAGGTGGTAGAGTGTCTAAAAAAGACGTTAGGTGGCTAAGGGTTAACTATCCTCTACTCGAAGGAAATTTACTGTCAAAATTTCAGCTGAATCGGCTTAGTGGGCGGTAAAAGGTGGTGTGGCAAAATTTTTATCATAATATTGCATTGTCACCGGACTTACATATTTATGCTAAATATCAGCTTAATCGGATACCAAAAAGTTGTCGAAAAATGGCTTGCACGTTTTGAGGACATACATGCATACATACGAACGAAGCAAGTTAAATAAAAGCTTATAAAAATATCGAAAAATTTAATAAAAAAATTTAGATTTTTTTCCATTTTATAGACTAGAATACTGTCTTAAGAGAGATTTTAGGCAAAAGCGAGTGAAATTAAGACATATTTTAAAAGATGTTTTCCTGAAATTTACATCATTAGTTTAAATAAAAAAAATTTTTATGACATATAGTTCTTATACATAGAGATGGCGCTGAAGTTGGTGTGCTTAAAAAGGTGAAAATCGGTAAAACAATAATCATTTAAAAGAAATTAAATTATAAAAAAATTGTGTCTTAAGCCTCCCTTAAATAAAAAATTAAAAAAAAAACAAAATAAAAAACATATACAATTTGAAATAAATAATATTTCCTTTGTTTAATTCCTTCTTCCGTCCCGTCACTCCAGTCAACACATGCATCATTTCCTAGTACCTTCTTCGGTCACATTAAGTCCAACACCGTCTGCTGATTACCAAGCAAGCAGTTCATCACCAATAGCGTGAAGAAACGTGGTTTTTAAGAAATAAATGTGTATGTATTTTAGAAAATAGTTTTTGTTTTTAAGAATTGTTGTTTTTAATTATCTTATTTACTTTGTTAAACATTAAGCTGAGTTTGATTTGAAGTTATCATATATAAAAAACGTAATTATGACCTGGATGATTAAAGAATTAATAATATTACTTTCTTTTTCCTTAGACGGCCGCTTTTTATTATTTACATTATTGATGAAAATGTTGTTCCTGCGTAAAATGTTGCAAATCATTCTCCTCTGAACGCAACCTACAAATGTTCCTACATAACTGTCTGTTCGAGTGTGAATTCATAAGCTGTTTAACAATAAAGGGCGGCTTAAGGTGAGTGAGGCGTTCTTCAATTTTAAATATTTTAAAATATTTACTCACATCTTTTTAGATATATTCCGACATTCATGCCGAAATCATTTAAAAATTCAACGTTTGTATCATGCAACTACTACAACTGCAATAGGAAGAAGTTGAAGAAAATGAAGAAGAATAATAATAAAACAAAGCAACAATTAACCAAAATAACAATCATGCAAAAATTACTACAGCAACGGTGCAGCAACATGATGAAGCAACATTGTTGGAACATAAATTTCACATCTACTAAAAATAATTGTGCCATCTTTCTTCCATTCAATTCTAAAATTAAGTGCAAAAATTAGCATAAATACTTTATTGTGCTTAAAATTAGTAAATGCGTAGCTTTAAACCTTAAACTCAAAATTGCAATTTATTCGTCATTAACCAAAAACTATAAATAATTGTTTTTCTTTGTGATTTTACAACAAGCTCAATTGAAATTATTTAAACTTGTTCTTTTAATTTATTTTTATACGCAACGGATTCAAAATAAAATAAATCAACGTTTTTTGAGTTGTGACATTTTTTAAGAAAAAACATGAATTTAGAATTTAATATCAAGTTTATAAAAACAAAAAATTATGAAAATTTCCTTTATTGCATGTTGTTGTGACATTTTTTAAGAAAAAACATGAATTTAGAATTTAACATCAAGTTTATAAGAACAAAAAAATATGAAAATTTTCTTTATTGCATGGCTACAGTTTCAACTGACAATTACAGTACAAATTGATTTTGTGTTAGTTTAAAAAGTTTTATCACAAAAATCAAAATATTCTTCTGAGTCAAGTGACTTTCGAAGACCTTTTTCACATATAAAAAGTATGGACGTTTTCATATATTCATGTACTTACATGTAGTGTCCGACCGATACCGGAATTTTGGCCTAAACCGAAACCGAATATTCGGCCATTTTATAATATTCGGCCGAAACCGAAAACGAAACTGGTTATTAATATGAAAATTAAAGTTTTAAAATAATTTTTTTTATTAAAAGGAAACAAAAGTACTTTCATACACATACGAAAAAAACGTAATATAGAAAAAGTATTATTTAAATATTTAAGTTTATAATAATTAATTCAAGTTAACTATAATAATAAATGAGATATTTTACTTTTTTTTACAAAAGCATTGCATACTTTATATCTTCAGTACACACTCAAAATAGTATGCACCTACAATGAACATTTTTATAGAACTACAAAAAAAAGTATTTTGTTTTTTTAAAGGTTTAGTATTCTAAAAATAGAAATAAGGTCCCTTCGCCAAATAAGGCCCAAGCCTTAATAAGGCCCGATTTCTAATACGCACATTTATTGCATTCCCTGCAAAATGATTTTTTGCACGTTTAAACATGTTCACATCTGCATCACGATGCAAAAAAAATTACTTCGATTACGCATCTGTGAAGCGAGTGACAGTCGAACGAAGTCAGCGGTAGCGTCAACAACGTGGTTGATGTAATATTGTGCTCGCAGTAAAAGTCCGTTAGTCTACGAATTAACTATTGCCTATGTCCAGCTTTGAATTAAAAATCAAGAGAGGTATTTTAATGAAAACAAAAAGGTTAATTGATCAAATCTAACTGTGGTGTATTCCGAGAAAAACTTGATTAATGAAATTATATTGAGAGCTCCTAAAAAGGCCCAAACAGTTTTTTTCTTTCCGGCTTTCTTTTTCCGATCTCATGTCCACACCTAAATCTACCTGGCAGAAAAAAATACGAAAAAGAAAGCCCTCAACTATAAAGGTCAGCAAATTACCAACATTTTCTTTAAAAAGCCAGAGTAACTTTATTTTAATTTTTAAAATGAACTTTTGGCAATAAAAGTATTTTTTCGAAAAAGTTTTTATAAAAAAAGCTATGAATAGCATTTATGTTTAGTATAAATGTAAACCAACATTTGTAATAACAATATGTGTTCTTATTTTATTATTTTCTGACTGTTTTGTTATGTTTCCAAAACCGTTATATATTTATTTATTTATTTATTTATTTATTTATTTATTTATTATTATTATTCATCAAACAGAGATTTATTCTCTTAATGACTACTTAAAAATTGAAAATACAGTATATTATAACAATTTGATACAGGTTACGTTAAGTTACTGGAATTAAATATAAAAGCAGAGAATTCTTAAAGACACTCCTACTTAAACCTAGATTAAAGTCTATATCTCGACATACTGAATTTGCCAGTCTTAAGCAACGAGTGATTGGTTCGTTCATATTGTAGTTTACTCTATGAAATGGCTCATGAAATAATCTTTGAGATCTCAGATCACGTGAAGGTACGTGAAAGCTTACTTGAAAAAGCAAAGTGGAACAGTTTATTTCAAAGCATATTAAATCCCGTACGAACATAATGGCAAAATATTTACGGCGATTTTCTAAGGATAGAATACCAAGAAGAAGCCTTCTCACATAATATTCTGGCATTTCGATATTCCAATTTAAGCGACTGATTGCAATTCTCGTAAAGCGTCGCTGAATTCTTTCGATTCTATTAGAAGCGCATCTATAGAAAGGGTCCCAGATTATGCAGCAGTATTCTAAGATAGATCTTATAAATGCAAAATATAACGATATAAAAGAAAATGGGTCACAAAGGTCTTTAGTGTTTCTGTTTATAAAACCTAACATAGCATTAGCTTTTGCTACAATATAGTCTATATGCTTTGAGAACCTTAGTTTATTATCAAGTATAACTCCAAGATCTTTCTTTTCAGTTATTCTAGACAATGTCATAATTCCGAGTTTATATGTGTAAACTACGGGCGAGAAAATTCGATTGAAAGTCAAACTTTGGCATTTAGATATATTCAGCGGCAATAAATTGTCGCTGCACCAAACAGATAATTGGAGCAAATCTCTTTCAAGATTCAAACAATCGTTAGTGTTTTTTATAATAGAAAAAATCTTTATGTCATCAGCATACATTAAACACTGAGAAAATTTTATTTTTTTAGGAATGTCATTTACGAATAAAAGAAACAGAAGTGGCCCCAAGTGACTGCCCTGCGGAACTCCTGAAGAAACCGATATAGCGTCTGACAGTATATTGTTAATACGAACAAATTGTGTCCGTCCTGTAAGGTATGACTCGAACCATTTTAAAAAGTTAGAGTGAAAGCCAATTAATTCGAGTTTTTTTATGAGTAACTCTTGATGAACTCTATCAAAGGCTTTAGAAAAATCTGTAAATATAACATCACCTTGTTGTCCTTCTTCAAAACAATTCAAAATATATTTAGAAAATATTGCCAAATTTTTAGTTGTTGTATTGGGCCTTATTTAGACATGGTGGTCCTAATATGGCAAAAATCAGACCTTTTTAAAACCTTCTGAGCTGGATATATTTTTTACTTTTTCATGCTTTATTTTTATGTTTTTGAAAAAAGAATTGAATAAACAAAAATACAAAATTGCAAAAATAAGTTTAAAAAAACCCGTTTCTCTTCTGTCTGGTAAAAACCGTTAGGTTGGCCTTATTTGGGTAACTTGCCTTATTTCGTTTTCTTTATTCCACACACAGAATTCGTTCGGAAGTTTCATTATCATTTTTTGGCTTCAGTACCTATAAAACTTTAATATTAAATGCAATAGAGATGGTAGAATTGAAAATGATAGTATCGAACGCATAAAATTAACCAAAATGTTTTGCGTTAACACGAGAAATCAAATTATGGACGAATTAAACGGCCTCAATATGGCCGAATAACCGAAACTAGCCGAAACTTTTGGTAAAAACATCTTGCATCAGTCATTTAATTCAAACATAAAAATATTTACAACGCATTGTACAAAACAAAAATTATTATTTCGTCTATAATTTGATTTCTCGTGTTAACGCAAAACATTTTGGTTAATTTTCGGCTGAAACTGCCCGAAACTGACAAAAAGGGCCAAAACTGGCCGTAACCGAAACCGAATATTCGGTCGGACACTACTTAAATGGTACATATTTTAATTTTCGCGAATTTTATCTCTTAAACTATTTGTGAGCATATTTATTTATTGTTTGCATATTTAGGCTTAGAAGACCTAAATACATTTAATAAAAATAAGAAATAAAATCTTTGGTTCTGGGTTATAAACTTAAATTTTTTTTTAAAGTTTTAAGCAGAATAAGAAATACACTGCATTTGTTTGGATTGTGAAAAAGAAAAATAGTCAAAAATTATCTTCGACTGGACCGAAGTTAAAATACCCCCACAGCCATATTTAACTATATTTGAAATTTTCAATGCATTATTTTATTTATTTATTTATTTCAAGTTTTTGGAATTTATGAAAATTGTGCTATTATAATTGTGCTATTGAGATTTACTATTAATCTAATTTAGAATGAGGTTAACTTTTTATGGCTAGTCTAATAAGATTCAACAACATTTAGGATTTAATCTCGTCAAGGGCCTTAACCTCGTTTTAATCTTTATATGTAAACGTAGTACAAGCAAAGTTGCGTTAACCCTGAAACTATGTGTAACTAAACGATGGTATAAACGGCGTTAAGGCAAATCTTATAAATTTGTCTGTAAGTGTTTACAATAATAAAAAACTCTTAACATTGTGAAAACTCTCTTCTTCTTTTCTCGACTTCGAATCAAGCTTATACAAATTACGGCTTATATAGGGGCATTTCCACAGAAAAGTCTACCGTGACCACAAAATTAAAACTTATTAAAAACTTATTGTTTTATGATATTTTGGCCTATTCTGCCAGCTTTTTTATTCTGTTATGAATCATAAAAAAATGCCGACCATAAAAACATATGTTCACCCTATATCGCGCAAAAGCGCCATGTTAAATATTTTACCTAAAAATCTCTTAAACAATTGTAAAAATAAATAAAATAAAATTTGTTTTGAATATAATATTTTTTTTTAAATATTTGCAAAAAATCTTTTTGTGCAGATATAAAGATTTACATATTTCAGGGAATACAGCATGCTTCTTAAAATAATAATTCATGATTAAAGTAATTTAATAGCTTACCAAAAAGTTTTTAACTTTTTTTTAATTATTATTACTTTTTATTACAATTTTAGTCAATAAAAATATATTCAAAATATAGCAAAACACAAACTTCTGCCAAATGCAAAACCACGTTGTTGCAACTAAAAAGAAAAAAATAACTGTTGATTGATTGACTCTCTTATTTGAAAGTTAGAGTTATTTGGAATGTTGATGAGTTATAGCCGATACACATTGACTGCGACTAGCGACGAACGTCAATTGTCAAAAAATAGAACGCATGTTTTCTTATGAAGATGTATTTTTTGAAGACGGCACGACAAAGAGAGAACACGACCACAATTGTTGCTGCCGCAGACTTCAGTCTATTTCTAATTTGATAGACGACAAGAGCGAACATAGCAGAGTTTGTTTATGTTTTGTATGAAATACAGATTGTCGCTGTTGCGTTCATTATAATCAAGTCGTCGAGAATACTGCGACATTTCTCTCTGTCGGCAAGTTTTCGTTTTGTCGGTGGACGACTGTTGCAGTCAATGTGTATCAGCTATTATTTATAAGAATTTCGACTTAAATTGTGCTCTTTGATTTATTTTCTAGAGCAATTTAAAAATGTTGCAGATCTGCAAACACGGCGCGATATAGGGTTAAAATTGGTATTCTGCCTTTCGAACTTTTATGGTACCCTGTTATCAATCTTCGAAAATAAAAATCTATTACAGTTCCGTTAACTTCTGTTGTGAAACAGCTGATTGCTGTCAATAAATTAACGCAAGTTGAAGGAATTATCGCTTTTAACATGTAAATTGCAAATTGTTTTAAAACAATGTCGGACTGGGAGGACGACCCAAAGCAGAAGCTCAAGTTTTAATAAAATTCGTGACTGACGCAGCTACAAACATGAAGAACTACGTGGGGGCGAGCATGTGGCGGTTGTCAAAACGTGTCGGCGATAGTGGTAGTTCACCCTACCAACGACAAAATGTTGAATGCAAGCGGAAGCGAACTATTGTAGTAACTACGATGGAGGCGAATACTGGAGGTTCCTCATACTATCGACAGGATAATGGATGCAACAATAAACGTAGTACCACACAGAATAAAATTTAAATTTTGAAAAAGGCAGAAAAATGTGTCTGTTATTCTGTTGTGTTTCATAACAGATTTCATAACAGATTTAGTCATGTAAAATGCAAGAATACCAATGCAAGAGTTTGTAAAAGATTGTTTGACAGTTCGAAAAATCTTTTGTGATTTATAACAGACTTCATGAAAGATTGTCATACAGAATACGAATTTTGATCTCATAACAGATTTTTTGACAGCTCAAAAATTTTTATGGGAATTCATAACAGAATTTTTTTATAAAAGATTCCGCAGAATAGGCCCAATTATCTAAGAGAAAATTTTTAATTTTATTAATTTAAGCAATTTATGCATAAGTCCATTTACCATGAAAATAAATCGTTTGCACTGTTGCACAAATGTAGTTTTTCTTTTTCGTAAATGTTTAGTAAATGTTTCGTAAACTTTTTTGTTTTAGTAAAAATTAAAGACATTCGCTAAAGATAATGAAAAAGTGGTTGAGGCAAGGAAAGAACAATATATTAAGTTTGTTTTTATTAGTTAATTTTTTTTTAAAATTTTTAAATTTAATAATTTTTATAATTACTTAACGACCTATTTACTTAATTATTTACTTAATTATCGTAGGTTAGTTACAATGCGTCGCCTGAGTAAAATAAGGTCGTATGTTACATTTCACAGGTAATGGGAAATCGCTGTCAAAGTTTAGAATTGAATTTCTCAATAATAGGACGGTCAATTTTATTCTTATTTAGAAATATTGTCAAACTTACAAAACACTAATAGTTAACAAATTTTTTACTTAACATTTTTAATTATTAAACAAAATACAGAGGGTTTATTTTAACAAAATTTTGCTGTATGTGTCATGTACACACATGTTATGTGCTAAGCCTAATAATTTGTATGACATACGACAAATGATAGTGCAAAAAATTTTAATTTTAAAATATTGAAATTTTTTACATGTAGTAAATTTAAAAAAAAAACACTTACGTATTACACAGTACAACGTATTTTTGTATGAAAAGTTTTTGATTAGTAAAAATAACGGTAAGCGAAAGCTTTTCCGAAAATATTTTGTACGGATAGTGGAAGTCAAAAAAATTCCCATTATTATGACAGCAACGTTTTTGCGATATCTTGAAAACTATCAATTACTCCTTCTGTAAAAGGCTCATATGAAACCAATTATACGGTAGAAGTGGGTTTGTATATTTGATCATTGTTGGCATTATTTCTTCCGTAAAAAGCGCATATTAAAAAATGATTTGCCATTGTACGAAATGTTGTTGTCACCAAGGGGCAATCAAGTTTTTTTATGGTGTTTTTTACGATAAAATTATTTGCCCTTGTACGGAAAGTTGTTACACTAAAAAAACTGCCCTTATACTAATGATTAGATCCCTAAATCAGATATCCAACCCGCACGACATTCGGGTGGAAATCAGTAGTCAATTTTAATTAGTACGCGAAACTTGAGGTCAAGTAAAGACAGACTACGTATTCATTTTTTACTTATAACGTCAGGATTATTGTGAAGTACTTTTAATATAATTTATCAGATCATATATTGGTTGAAAGTATCCTTTTAAGCTTTAATCCTTACATAGTCTTTAAGATTCCTAACGAACTTCTCTGAAAAATACTTGCTAGTTTCTGAGGTGTGACTTAAAGTGTGATCACAGAAAGCATTTCAGTTTGTCACAAACTTTTAACTCATTTTTTTAATATGTCCATTTTTTCTACAAACAGTTGTAAAAAAGTTTCAATTGAAAAGTAATTTGATTAAATATTAAAATAAATGTTATTTGAATTCAGCTCAGTAAAAAAATTAATAAGGAACAATTGAGATCATACAATGGTTATTATTAAAAGATAACATTTTTTAATTCACTGGTAAAACTTTTTAAAAATTAATATAAGGTACACTTTTTCCAGTATTTCGTATTGCATTCTGAAAAATAACACTCTTCTTTTAACAGCAAAATTTTTTATTTCAATTACTTACTCATAAAGTTCTGCTTCTAAATCGGTCGCTGGCGATTCGTCTCGTGTGCGTTCGTCTGTTCTGGCCTACATCCTTATTACTACTGAAACTTGAAGTTTCACTCCGAACCTTCAAACACATACGACAATATTTTATTCAAACGATAACTAAGTGTCACATACGACATCTTTAACTGAATATCTTGAAAACTAAAAGAGGTATAAAAAATGGATGATGCTATTTGAAAGTTCTCATTTAAAAATGTGGGACTACATCATTAACTTAAAACACCACAATTTTCACATACGACCTTATTTTACTTAGGCGACAAATGGAAATTTAAGTAACGTAACGCCAGGTCAAAAACAATAATAAAAAAAAGAAGATTTCTTATTTTGATCACTTGGAAAACACTTACGCTATTTCAAACCCTTTTAAAAAAATTAGTATGCAAAAAGTCTTGCCCAATTCAGAGAGTTTTGCAAATTTTGTAACCCAAGTCAAAAATCACTTACGTTTTTTGTAACATAACGCCAGCACATTGTTTTGATTATATCTTTAAATCCTTCGGGTCGATTGTTGTCATTGTTTTTACTTAATATAGTGCTTCTTTATTACTACGCAAATATAAGAAAACCTTTTTATATATTGGACTTATTCAGTCCTTTTTTTTTAATATTTCTACGTACAAATCGTCCGTAAAGCCAGTTTGGGAATGCCCACATAGCCACTCATGAGGAATTCCTTTATGGAATTCTTCAGATCGCTCAGTAGTCCGAAACTGGTTAAGATATAAATACATAAAAGCTGTTTGGCTTTTGAAAATTAAAACTAGTTACTTTTATTTTAAAATGGTTCATACATAAATTTTGCTTAGATCTATTTATTTACAAAAGTTTCAGTCATGGTATAATTCCTGGCAAGGTAGTAGCGTAAACTGGCTTTTTTCTCACTAGCGGCCATCGGAAGTTGTCAAAATTAGCTGTTCATGCAATGAATCAAAGAAAAGTGAAAAAATAAGCAAAGACTAGCTAGTCATCGCAGCAAACTAAAAACATTCCAATAAAGTTCGCTCATAAATTTAAGGAATCAAAGAAAAGTTGACAAATAAGCAACGACTTACACACAGCTAGTCAACAGCAGCAAACTACAACTCCTGTGCTGTTTTTGACAACTATTGATTGCCAAAAAACTGTCACTACTACCTTGTCAAATAATTATACCATGGTTTCAGTGTCTGCATTATTTACAGAGAACATGCATATTAATTCTAATAGTAAGAATTAGCCAAGAAATGGAGTGTAAAGGGACATTATAGCACTAGCAAGCAAACTCTTTCGGAAAACTTTTCTATGCTGGCATAGGATACGCATGGTTGCAGAGAAAAATCTTTGCTCGCGAACTGCAGAATGCCTCTCAATACTGTAGAGCTTAGTTTTTATACATATCACTTAAAACCTTCTCCATGGGTGTATTACCAATTGTGCGTTGAAAATAAATGGTTTCGATTTTATGAGATCGAACTGTTCTTAATAAAGACAGCATAAGTAAAAGCCGACCAAAGCGAGCAATTTGCGCAGAAAACTGAGTCCGACTGTGTTGTGACAGCATCACCTGTAAGATAAATGATAAATTTAAGTTGTAGGAGTTAGATACTTAACTAAGAAATATTAACTTACATGTGCCTGATCTTGTAAGTTCTCTATTTGAGCTGGATCCTTTAATCCTCTTGTTTCAGGCCGAAATAAAACAACTGCTTTCATACAAGCGAATTCTGCCGGATCTACTAATACAGCTTTAAATTTGCAAAAGGTTTCATGTAATATTCTCACGTCGGCTGCTATCTAAAGTTAGCTTTTACAAATAAAAATGTTCCAAGATATTGTTTCTTAATATACCTCAGCTTTTGAAATGCAGGAGTTGTAGTTATTTATGGTATTGTAATAGTTACAATGCTCCGCGACTGAAAAGAGTGCACACCCAGCTGGATCCAAAGGAATACACCATTGAATAGCATTAAGCAAAAATAATTCTGACCATGATTCCTCTAGTAATATAACCTAAACATAAATTTTTTTTTTTTTGTTTATAAAAAATTTAAATGGTGTTACCTGATCACGAAAAGAAAGACTAGCAAAACTGGGTAAATTCTTGGCCCACTTTACTGCCATAAATAGTAGACGGGCACTAGTTTCGTAGACAGTTTCGCGAGGATGTCCATAAATTGTTGTTGACATAAATTGAGGTATACCAAGTTGTTTTATAGTTTCATTTTCTGGTTCTAAAGGTTCCTCATCATTAGTGACATCGATCAAATCATCTAGTATTGGATAGTAAAATTTAAGAAAATTATTTCAAATTTTAATAGCATCAGTTATGTTACCATCATTGTCATTATCACGAGTTGGACTTGAGGAACTTATTGAGGATACACTTCTGTTTACTTGTTTGGTTTCGGATGCTGAAATGAGAAGAAAGATATTGTTTATAGAAGAACTAATTTTCTTTCACTGTAGTTTAATATGTAAGTAGATAAGCTATAGAGGTTCACAAAATTCACAAAATTGTGACTGGCGCAGTCGGCGTCGCTGCTTGACCGATAGTCGGGTGACCTATGCATGTTATTGTAAATTGAAGATAAGCGTGTTGACTACAGCTTATGCTGGTAGACGGACAGCCAAAAACCGCAAGCTACAGATAGCGTTAACTCAGAATTTGGGTGACGATCGCGCTGAGAGGTGAACTAGGACCGAGGTGGCGGCTGAGTGTTGCGGTCAAGTTTGAGGAAATTTGTTGTTCTTTATTCAACACAAGAGCAATGTGATTCATCACACATTGATTACTGAAATGAATTAACCTTGAACTTGAGAATCAAACCATGTTCTTGACCATACTCAAATAGGTAAATTGATATGAATAAAAAGAAAACGTGTTAATTTATTCATGAATCTTAATTAAAACATATACATTTTAATAATTAATTGTGATAAGAAGGCAACAACAACTCTGTTTAGAGGTAATCACACAGCAGACTAGACAGAACTGTTTCGGGAGATGCTTAACTCCACTCTTCAGTACTCTTGAGTGATTAAACTGCGACCAACCCACTGTTTAAGTATTATATGATTTGACACTTTTTCAAGTGAATTCGCAAGAGTTTTTATTTTCTCATCGTTCATTTTATCATAATGACATTAGAGCGGTAAGTATTTTTAGATCATGCACAAAAGTCTAGTCTAGTCTGCTGTGTGATTAACTCTGTACAGAGTTTTTGTTGTTGTTGCCTTCTTCAAACTTACTTGCATATGCATTTTAATTATTTTTTAAATAAAAGAACTGATTTTATAGTAAAATTTATCTTCATATTAAATATGTGAAACGTGAGCATTAAATTAAACTAGGAGTGTCTAAAGTTGCCCGTAAGGGCGTTTTGCCCATACGGGCGTTCTGCCTGCCCGCAGCGTATGGTGGATGACTTCGGGGGT
Source organism: Dichetophora obliterata (assembly GCA_963920525.1). NCBI lineage: Eukaryota > Metazoa > Arthropoda > Insecta > Diptera > Sciomyzidae > Dichetophora > Dichetophora obliterata. The sequence goes on from OY986437.1 coordinate 130,885,853, forward strand.
AAAAGGAACGAAGAACATGCACGAAGAGAATGAGAAAGAGTGTATGAAAAAGCGTTATTTATATCGTGATCAGTGTAGCCAGAAAAATGTTGAGCCTGTATAAATTTCTGAGTTTTTTAAAAAAAGTTTATCTTTAGTACATCAGGTGTAAGCAAACCCAAACAAAGAAGGGAATCCACTTCTATGGGTATAATAGCATTGCCACCAACAATACCAGAGACTACGTGTGCTATCAGTTTTATTGAAACGAATGGTGAGTTTTAAAATTATTGCTCTAAAAAAATATTTTCCAACACGCAAAAAATAAGCAGATTTCCTAAACGAAATTTGACAGAGAAATGTTTGTACCGTATAATCAGTTAAAGTTTTTAATTAAGATGATGAATTCGCTGGCCACTCATCATTCCTCCTTGAAGTATTTACCTCAATTCTAGCAAACGTTTTACGACACAAACTAAGCGGTTCTGCATTAAGCAGTTTGTTGGAATTGATTGATTTCATCCATATGCCCTAAAACACCCATCTCTACTTATGTCTTTAAAAAACATTTCATAAAAATAAATTCCGCTATTGAGTGTACGGCGCACTGCAACAACTGTTACAGACCAGTAAAAGGAAATGCGAGAAATATAATAGCACAGACGAATTTGGATATCTGCTCACCTTTTCAATAGGGACACAGCTGCAAGCAATTATTTCTCGCCCAGATTTCTGCAAACAAGTGCTCACCATTTGAGCAGAAAAAAGAAAATGTTGAAAAAAGAAAATGTTAACTAGATTTGTATGTAGTAATTAGCAAATGCATTAAAAATTATTCAAAACCGAAGGTCTTATCACATATTGAAGTCACGCTTGTACACCAGTATATTAGATCTTCTGAAATACAGTAAATCTCGCCACAATGTATAAAAAAATGAATTTCGCATTACATGTAAATAATATTTCTTATGTTTTGTATTCCACCAAATATGATTATTAATGTTCCACTAAATATGATTGAAAACGAATAAGGCACCTTTACCTTTAAAAATTTTTAAATAACGTTTGTTTATGCAAACTTTCGGTAAAAAATATTAATTGTAACTGTCAAGTTCACATGTTAAATGTGAAAAGGTTTTGGTGTGAAATTTCAAATTAAAGCTAGTAAAAAGTTAGAGCTCAGAAGAGTTAGATAGAATAAAAGCGTCTTCCAGTATAAGACGAGATAGTTCTGTTGTCTAGAAAGCAAAACATTTCAATTTGCTGCTAGACCATTTCAATTGGATGCCAATAAAGTGCTTGTTTTTAATAGAGTTCTTGTGCCAGCAAGTATAGGGCGAAAGCATTCTGTTCTGTAGAAAACAAAACTTTTAAGCCTGCCTAAATATTTCAGTTCGATGCCAAAATAATGGTTTTATTCAACAAAGTTCTTATGCCTGCCGTTATAGTGCGTAGGAAGGCTGCTGCTGAAAAAACAAAAATGTTTGAGCTGCTTGAACATTTCAGTTGCAGTCCAATACAATGCTGAATTTCGACACACTGTCTTCTACTGACTTTTCCATGTCTTCATGCTGCTACTTTCTGGCAGCTTTTTTTGATAAAAAGTAAACTGGCTGCCACCACATTTCACCATACTGCCAGAACTCTGCTCATTTGCCACAATTATGCTGGTATAATTTCATTTCCCTGTCGAATATTTTGTATGGGGTATCTTTATCCAATTTATATACACAAATTAAACAAAATTAATAAAATTCTATGTGCAGCGTAGCGACGAATAACTGTTACTGAAGTTTTGTTAAAAATAAAAGAGACTTTAACTGAGTTTTTTAAGGAACTATAGAATTTTTATTTTAGCACTTATTTTATTTAGTTATTAATTATTCATTTCAAATCGTTCACCCTTATTTTTCTTTACCAGCCGCAAACGATTTGTGAAGTCAGCGCAGGCGGCACGCACGACTTCGTCGGGTATTTCGTTCCATATCTTCTGAAGGCGTCGCTTGAACTCATCTATAGGAGTTTTATGTTCTTCATTTTGTCCAACACGAAGCCCCATATACAGAAGTCCAATGAATTCAGATCCGGGAAAGAGGATGGCCATTCTTCTGTCGAAATCAAGGAATTTCGTTTTTACTCCAGCTCTAAACAATTAAAGCATTGTGAGCTGAAACAGAATCTTGATGGAAACAAAATCATGCATTATTAAACAACTGCATGGCATGTGGCAACATATGCTTTTTAAAACCTCTTCCAAGTAATACTTTGCGTTAATTTTACGCCTTTTTCAATAAATAAGAGGAAGTTTGACTTTTACTGAAATTGCATCCCATAACATAACGGATGATACGTTTTGATACCGTTAACAGCTTTTTTATGAGTTGGAATATCAGCCATATTTTCTGCATGCACGCGATACTTTTGAGCGTTATGACTATCTTGCAACAAAAATAATGTTTCATCCGAAAAAATTATTTCGCAACTTGCGTGCAGCCCAAGGAGCTGCTCACTTCTTTTCCTTCTCATTTCTTTTTGACGTTCTTTAAGGCCGTGAATTCGCTTTTTTTAAAGCTTTCATCTTCACATTTTTTTTAATAACGTTTTGTATGGTTTTGTGGCACACACGCAAGTCTCTGGTGATCTTTTATGCCGAAACTGCGCAATTTCGACGTAATTGCTCACACACTTTTTTCACTATTTCTGGAGCTCTGACGGTACTTCTACGGCCGGAATTCTTCGCAATTTTAGAGCTTCTAGTTTTCTTAAATCGCGCGATAGTACGAGATGCTAAAATTTTGTTCACTTTAAGATTTTTCAATGATTTAACAATGTTACTAGGCTTTGCACCCTTTAAATAAACTTTTATCACAAGTTTTCTTTTAGCGTCCATGCTTCTCAAATTGTTTGCACTGAATGATACGCTACCTAACCAGTGCATTATTAACGGTATTGATAAAAAAAGTAAAGAACAACAAATAGCAAGCCTAGACTTACCGCGATCGAATCGAGCAGCGCTTTAAATAAAGGAAACAGTTATTCGTCGCAACACTGCATATTAAATTTAATAAAGTTTTTTTGATAATTTTTTTAATTTTCAAATATAGTTTAATATCGCCCTTTATTAACAAAAAAAATTAGCTGCTGAGAATAGCTAAGCTCTAAAAGGAAAAAGTTAAAAAAGTAGCTGGGAGCTAAAACACAATTTTCGAAAAAATAAGCTGAATCTAGCTATAAAATAGCGGAACTGGCAGCACTGATGGTAAGTGTGAGAGTCTGCTTTACGAAAGTCATAATTGAGCTCAATAACATTTTTATTATTAAATATTTTATAAATTTAAGCTAAACATCTTATAAAAGTTATAAAAATATCTTATAACTTTTAACATTCTTAATTGTGTATATATAATTGTTTTTTAACTTTTAACATTCTTAATGTACTTTAAGTAAAACTACGATAGTATATTTATGTATAGAAATTTACTGTTAAAACGCGTCTTAAGAAATTAAAATTATTTTGTTTGTTTTTAATTTAAGTAAAATAATATATTTGTATTGCTTTATTTCATGATCAATAAAAGAATTCACATTTCGCTCACATTTCATTACACTAGTCAGCACAATAATATTTTATTTGTTGCTTGAGTCACGATTGCGCTGAGAAGTTTTTTAAGATTACTACAAATCTAAGCCAAAGCTCAGCTTACAAAGCCAGTAACAATTTTTTTTAATATTTCGTTCAATTCCGCGTGTGGAGGCAAGGCCTATTATTGATACCAAGCTCATATTAGAAAGTTGGCTTCTCAAACGGGAGTTTTGCATTTTTTTTTTGCATTTTCATTATAGAAAATATTTCCACGCAGGAGAATGTGCTTCCAATCCTGTTATTATTTTACAATAATACCTGCTGAAAACAAGCATATGTTATAACTTTTTTTTTAAACATTTCAGGGAACCTTATCTTAAGTTGGTTTTCTGATGCAGTTACTTCCTCAGTATATTTTGAAATGTTAAAATCTTGAGGTTTAGATAGAGTTTCGAGGCAAGGAAAAAATTTATAATTATATTCTCCAAGTAAGCGATTCCAAAAAACAAATTTTTGGCTGAACGTTTAATTGAACTGTCCATTTCATAAATACAATTTTTTTCACATTTAGGTCACGCTTAAGGAAGAAGTTTTCTTTAATTTTAAATCGTAACATTATAAATAATAGTATAATATTATGTTTGAAAGAAGTATTGTTAATATATTGAATTAAAATTATATCGTTTGTATTCACAAAAAAACAGTGGCACGGTAACCCAAGTATGAGCGTCTGTATTGCAAAAATTATAATTGAGCTCATTGTGCTCAGAGACGCCCAAAATCAATGTTGCATTCTCAGTGATATAACAAACCGTGCGTTTTATAACTTTAATCGTAAATACTTTGCAATGATTTCAGTTACCGTATAGAGTAGGCATTTTGCCATAAAAACAAAAAATTTTAGTAATTTTTTGACTTTCAAATGTTGGAAAAAAAGACTTTTTGTTTTTTGTCATTTTACACCAAAATAAAAGTCAAAATTTGCCTGATATTCTACAATGTCAGAGTTTCTAATGGTACCTGCGAAAAAAAGTTATGCACTTTGGTCAATATTTGCCACATAACTGATATTTTGGCATATAATATATCTTTCAACGGTCAATATTAGATTCTGTACGTTTACCCCAAAGATTAAAAAAGTAAACAAACCAATAGTGAAAACCCGCGCTGTAATTACACGTCAAAGCCACATCGCTTTTTGTAACTATGTCAAATATTACAAACCTATTTAAGGAAAAATTGTCGTAATATGCAGAAAGTGCAACACTGCTTTTTCACAACAGCATACTCTCGCTCTTATGCCTTGGTTATGCTAGCCAAACATGTTTGCCGAACATTTTTGTTTGTAATTGTTTCACTTATAAAATTAAAAATGAACTTTATCTCATATTCATTCTCTCGCTCTTAGACCGAAGATTTTTGATTTCTAATTGAAAGACCAAACATGCCGAACTTTCCGGGGTTGCCTTTAGTCATTTTGCATAATATCATCAAAAAAATAGCAACAAGTATTAGACAGTGAAATTAATTGTGTGCTCAAGCAACCCTTAACACAAAAAGCAAGCATTGTTTTGTTGAACTAATTTTAATAACAAAAAATTATGTTAACTGAAGTAATCTAATAATATTTTAAAAGAAAAAAAAAACAAATTCATGAACACTAATTGCATATCTATTGAAACTAAAAAAAAAATAATAAATAATTGAATACAAAAAATAATGACTCTTGCATAACCAATCCCAATTTGAATTAATTTACTAATTTCGTTTTACATCTTATAGTAAATATGAATAATATGAATAAAAAGGGTTTTTCTTACTCGTGTTTTGACTTATTGTTACATAATACGCAACTGTGCAACAAACATACCATAACTACCAAACAAATATTTTAGCGAAGAGAATAAATTAACGAAAATGAACACCGAACATGCTTGGCTAGCACAGTGTTGTGAACATTGACGATTTATATTAATTTTGACGATTTTTGGAACTAATTATGACGTGAAGATTTTCTTTAATTTTTATGCCAAAAATTACTATTTTTAGGTATCTCTTTTTTTACTACTAAAAATTCAAGTTGGCAAGAGCTTCAAATTCAGATTAAAATTTAATTTTAACTAAACTTGAGTAGTGTTAGCGTTTTGCATTTTTGCTGTCAAAATGTAACAATAATGTAATGTGTGGACTTTTATGTTTTTTTTTTCATGCTTTCTTTGTTTCTTGCTGTTTGTCGGCAAGTGCAATTCAGTTGAATTATGTTTATTACTGTTCAAAAAAATTCTTCTATTCTTCAGTTTTTTATGAAAAATTAAGCGTTATTTTTTTAAATCATGATAAAAAATTACCTTGAGGTACAAATTTCTAGAATTTTTTAGTCAAGGTTTTGTATATATTTTAAACTCTACTTGAATATAATAATTTTATACCTTTAATAATACATCCATTATATTTAATTTTAATTATCCTTTATTAATATTTAATGAATTTTTAAGGATTTGATATAATTTTTTATTTAAAACCATGTATACTAATATAATTAAATACGTTTTTGAAGAAAAATTTATTGTATTGCTGTAAAGACTTGTAGTGAAACCCACTCTTTGCAACATCTCGTGCAATGTGCCATTCCAGGCACGACCACACTGTTTAAGCCCATAGATTTACTTTCATATTTGTAACACTTTTTCAGGATGATGCCCATCAACAAAGTTTTGCGGTTGCTTCATAAAAACGTCTTCTTGAAGCTTTCTGTTTAGATATGCGTTCGATATATCAACTTGATGCATGTACAGCTGTTTTTCTGCAGCTATTGCGAACAGCATACGAATCGTCTCGTAACGTATAACGGGTGAATACGTTTCCAAATAGTTGACGCCAAATTTTTGCCCACAACCTTTAGCAACTAGTCGTGATTTGAACCGCTCGGTCTCAAGCAGAATAGCTATAAGGCTTCTAATCCAAAAACGCGTGTATTTCCTTATGGGCCTCCAAATTCACAAAATTGTGGCAAACTGCGCAGTCGGCGTCGCGGACGATCGTAGGGTGGCTGAAGCGTGTTGTTGTTATAAATTGGAGATAAACATGCAAGATGGGCGGATGGACGAACGGACGGACGGACGGATAGCTAGATGGACTATGATTGGTCAAGCTGGCTGAAGTAGGATGGCTGGTGTTGTTGTTCTTATAAATCAAAATTTCAAGTTCAAGGTGATAAGCCCAAGCTTCATAGAAACCATAATGTTTATGTATTTCAGTCACTACAAAAATTTCAAGTTTAAGGTGATAAGCCCAAGCTTCATAGTAAGCGTAATAAGCGGACCCAAAACCGCAAGTTTAAGATAAGGAAACAGTGAAGAAGTAAAATATTTTTTCAATGCTTGTTAAATATGTTTATGAATTTAAGTCACTACAAATTTCAAGTTAAAGATGATAAGCAGAAGCTTCATAGTAAGCGTAATAAGCGGACCCAAAGCCGCAAGTTCAAGATAAGGGAGCAGTGTAGATGTTAAGCAGGTTGACTAATGTAAAGACAAAGTATGAAAGAAGCAACGGCGGCTGCGGAGGCAGCTGGGGTTAATGATAAATAAGCGATTGAAAGCGTCATCGTAGCCATCACCATACTCAACTATGCTGATATAAATAAAACAAAATGAGTTGATTTATATATGAATCTTTATTGTTATTTTATTGATTTATTATATATAAATTGTGAAAAATAATGGATTTTGTTTTTAAATTGTTCTTATGATTTCATTTGTTAGAGGCAGTAACCAAACGGTAAGCTGACGTTTTCCTGGAATCGGTTTGTTTGCTTCGGTGTAAAATTCAATTCCTACATCAATAGTTCCCGTTTTAACTGCTTCATTTTGATGTGTTACATCAACAACAATAAGCGGCTCAATTGCCTTATATTCAGTAACATTTAGCAGTGGTTGAGGAGTTTATAGCGTAAATGATTATTATTTTTATTCTGGCTTAAAGTGAAGTCTTGAAATTTTTTTCTAAAATTATATAAGGTCTCCGTCTTGATTTAAGACTCTTATCGTTATATTGTTTATTTGTTGACAGTTGAAGGGTAAGTAAATGACATTTCGAGGTTTCTCATTTATTTTATATCCTGGTGAGACATCGAGAGGAAATTCGTTAATAGTATGAACTGATGTGTTGTTGATATATTATCCGGTTGTCAAGTTGCATTCAATTCATATTGTGTTTATATTTGTAATATTTAAAGGTAAATCAGATTCAAATTTTTTTCTAGTTTTATCTGACTGACCTATACGTATATATTCCATTTTTTCTATCTCTTGCAACGGATCTATAGGAACTTGGATAAATTCCTCACACGCTAACTCATTTACTATCAACTTTCTTTTACTGAATACCAGCAGCTGTCCTATACTGTTTGGTTTTGAAAAATCTATATCCACGGAGGATAAAATTACAATTTTAAGAGTGTTGATGTTTGATTTAATTTCCAAGCAAATTGAATCATCAATGTCTCTTACAGCTGTTTCAAGAAAAACCCAATATCCTCAAATTCATATGAACCAACTGGTATTGTAATAGTGTGCGGCCCGATATGAAATAAATTGTTGTGGACATCTACATTGGGTATAGAATTAAATGTTACAAAGTCTACAAGTCCGCAAACATATTATGTGGCCATTTCAACTGGTGGAAAATATTTCCAATAAGAGTTGACGTGGTTCCTCTTAAAGAGATTTTTATAGACATCATGAGTAGTCGTTATGAACTGATCATCTATATATATTCCCCGATTTAAGTATTAAATAACGACTAAATTGTTTAAAATGTTCTTATTCATATTCAAATTAAATTTTGCTCAAAACATGATACAGATACTACAGATACTAACTGACGCTTATAGTAATATTGATACTGATACTTATCTGATATTGATGCTGATACTGATCTGATACTGATCTGATAATGATCTGATACTTATCTGATACTGATCGGATACTGATCTGATACTGATCTGATACTGATCTGATACTGATCTGATACTGATCTGATACTGATCTGATACTGATCTGATGCTGATCTGATCAGTATACTGTAGTAAACAGTTTTACAGTAAGATGTAGCAAGTAGTTACCAATTATTAATAACTAGTTGTCAGTTACTAATTTGTTCATATCAACATTATCAATTATTCTCATAAAAACGTTAAATTGATTTTATTTTACTATGTGTGTTTTATTAGGGAGTTTGTTACATAGAATAAAAACATAGTTCAAAAAGTATTTACATTTAGTCTTACATTAACTCTCGATCGAGGAAATATAAAAAAGAATCTGTTGTCAACATTAAACACAAAATATTTTTAATTCTTAGGATTTCAGCTTTAATCATGAAAGAAATATTAAATGTTCTTCAAAAACCAATATATGATGAGAGAATTATAAAGAGGGATTACCATAGCTACTCTCCATATTTAAAATCATTCAACAATAACGATGAGATTCGCATACCAATTCAAAATCAGGATTTCTTTGTCCTACCAAGTGAGAGTATGATTTACATTCATGGCTTCATAGTAAAACATGAAGGAGGAAAAGATGTAGCAACAACGGGCTTGAAATTTAAAAACAATTTTATTTCATATTTGCTCGATGAAATTCGATATGAAATTAATGGTTTTGAAGTTGATCGTACTCGCAATCTTGGAGAAAAATTTTGTATCATTGAATAAAGCTGAAAGCGATGCATTAAAAACGCTGGTTGGTGCGCTGATGAAAGTCTAACTTTGGAAAAAACCACTTTAGTAACTGTATACCGCTAAAAATGTTGATGGGATTTACCGAAGATTACACTAAAATAATTTTAAATTCGAAGCATGAGCATTATCCTTCAACGTTCTTCGTCTAATGATAGATTCAATTGACTAATGCCGCAGATCAATTAAAATTACAATACTTGATATTACATGGAAAATGTCTCACATACAACTATCGGACTTTTCGAAATTGGAAATGTACAAGATAATTAACAATGAAAACCCTATTTTAATGACTTTCCGAAGTTGAGACTGTCATGGAAATCCTAGTATTTAAGAAAGTAAGAGTACAAACGTTTTATGGAATGTAAAACTGAGTCAGCAAAATGAAGGACCTAGATTTCTTATCATTGGCCTACAAAATGAGAGGAGTAAAGAGGAAGGAAATACATTCGATCATTGTAATATAACTTATATAAAAGTTAATTTAAACTCTGATTCATGTCCCTATGATGATTTTAATACGCGCTTTGAAATGGGACAGTATGCTATTCTATGTGATATGTATGCAAAATTTCAACAAAGTTATTATTATATGCGGGAACCTCAGCCATTGAAGCAAGCAAATCAATTCCAGATAAATCGTCAGCTTACTGGTTGGTAATCCATGATCGTTTAATTGAATACACGCCTCTTACAAATGAAATCATAAGAATAAATTAAATACAAAATCAATTATTTAATAAAACTTTTTAAAATGCTTAACATCTACACTGCTCCCTTATCTTGAACTTGCAGTTTTGTGTCCGCTTATTATGCTTACTATGAAGCTGAAGGCTTATCACCTTAAACTTGAAATTTTTGTAGCGACTTAAATTCATAAACATTATGCTTGCTTTGAACCTTGGACTTATCACCTTAAACTTGAAATTTTGATTTATAACAACAACACGCTTCAACCATTCTACTTCAGCCGGCTTGACCAATTATAATCCATCTAGCTATGCGTCCGTCCGTCCATCCGCCCATCTTGCATGCTTATATCCAATTTATAACAACAACACGCTTCAGACACCCTTCTATCGGCCAACTTGACCGAACGTCCGCGATCCACAATTTTGTGGATTTGGAGGCCCATAAGGAAGAACACGCGTCTTTGGATAAGAAGCCTCATAGCTATTCTAATATCTCACCTTTTTTGGTTCTTTTGATGCGAAAAACCCATTTGGCACCTATGGCCATCTGCCCGGGTGGGAAATCATTTAATGACCATGTTGCATCAGCGATTAATGCGTCGTATTGCGTTTGCATCAATTTATGCCACTCATGAGTATGTCCCTTCAATGCTTCATCAGCTGTATCCGGAGTTTCAAAATCTTCCATTATCAATTGTTTTTTCGGTCTGAAAGGCTTGCCATCTCGTATTATCATGGGTCTACCACGTTGTCGTCGTGCTTCGCCTTGCTGTAACGTACACGTTTCTGCGTTGGAAGTTGCTCCGATTTCATTATCTGCATCAGATTTTACGGCGATATCGTTTTGCTGTAGGTCATCAGCATTATCAGTGTCCTCTTCCGGATTACTAGCGCTGACACATTCTTCATCTTCAATAGCGTTGTCATTTTCATCATCATCTTCATAAGAGCCTTGTGCACCAGCTGAAGCGTCTTCAGAAATATATTTCGTATTATACTCAAACCGAATGGTGTTTCGTTTCGCAATTATTGTTAATGTCTGACTTTTCAGAACATTTTGAAGAAAAATCGCCTTCTAAAAACCTGACGTCGCGGCGTTTAATAATGGTTCGCTTCTTCCTGTCATATAGACGATAAGCTTTTGCTGCAAACGAATAGCCAACAAACAATATTCTTTTGTCTTTTGCTGAAACTTTTCTTTCATTGTTTTATCAAGCGCAAATACGCGCGAGCCAAACACTCGCAGATGCTTAACTGATGGTTTGCGCTTTTTCCAAAGCTCTAATGGAGTGCAACCTTTCACAGTTTTTGTAGGACACGAGTTGCGTAAGTAAAAAGCTGTGCTTACGGCCTCAACTCACAAAAATTTTTCCAAGCCTGCGTGAATTAACAAACTTTTTACCAATTCGATGCCGTTTTGCTGAGGTGTTTTCGAAACCGTCATCTGTCTACAAAATTAGTATTCACGTACTCAGTGCCGTTGTCGCTTCTTAGAGTCTTTATTTTGTTAACCGTCTGACATTCAACATAGTTTTTAAACAATTTAACTTTTTGAAGCACCTCATTTCTAGCGCGCATGAAATAAACGTGTATTTTAAGCGAATTATCGTCGATGAATGTGACGAAATAACGATTGCCTGCTAAAGATTTCACATTCATGTGTCAACAGAAATCAGTCTTTTTCTGAAAGGCAATGCACATATTTTTGCCTTGTTGCACGTGTCACAGTGCACGTGTCACGTGTCACAAAACTAGTGTGGTGGCTCAATGGGTTAATAAGATATGGTAATTTTAACATCTAAAAATTATGCTTGAGTATCCAAAGTATCAATCAAAATATTGCTACAAGGAAAATTTCTAGCTAGAAACAAACTAAATTCGGCAACTACAAGAAGATTGAGGGGAAAAAAAGCACGCATACATATAAATAATAAGCTGTAAAATTTGTATCATATATAATTTTTAATCTCATTCATAAAATCTATAAAATTTCTTTGTTTTACTTTAAATTTATAAAATACTTTAAAAAATAAAAGGGCCAGACTATCGCCAACATTTCTTTTTCGTTTGTGGCATAGCTCTCTTTGGTCTTATTTAGAGATCGTGAAATATATGCAGTAGGCTTATCCCTCCCTATCGCGCCTTGAGACAGGACAGCTCCAACCACAAAGTCGGAGGCATCTGTCGTTAGGTTAAATGGTCTTTCGAAATCAGGGAATGCTAAAATTTCGTATGAGATTAGTCGTGATTTCAACTCTCGAAAAGCCTTGATCAGGCACTTGATTAGGTTCGCCTCTTGTCAAGATGGTCAATGGCTTAGCCATCTTGGCATAGTCTTTAATGAATTTCCTGCAATAGGACGTCAATCCAAGGACGTTCTTCAGATACTTTAAGTTCTCTGGCGGCAAAATGGCGAAACATCTGTTTGATGGCCTTGACACTTTTTCTCATCAGGCTTGATACCATCACTCGTCACGACATAGCCAAGAAACTCCACCTCTGTACTCATGAATCGAGTTTTTCGAGGTTAACGCTCAGGTTTGCGTCAAGCAACCGCGAAAAAATCGTCTCAACATTCTCGAGATGGTCCTCTTCAGCCCTACCAAAAACGATGATGTTATCGATGACCACGTAACAAATCCTTCCAATGAACTCTTTTAACACATCGTCGATCATTCTCTGAAAGATCGCCGGCGCGTTTTTTAGGCCAAAAGGCAACCTTAGAAATTCGTATTTGCCATTCATAGTGGAGAATTCAGTTTTAGGTACGTCTGTTGATTTCATCGGATTCTGATGAAACCCGGACGTAAGGTCAAGTTTGGTATAATACCTCGCATATACTGTTTTCCACCGGTAGGTTTAGGTTTTTTGGGAACCACTCAAATTGTTGAGTTATAAGGGTCTAGAGGAACGAACTATTCCCTCCGATAAAAGCTCATCAGCTTGTCTTTGCACTTCTTCCCGCTTTGGAACCGGGTATGGGTAACTCTTTGTGTAGATGGGCTCATCAGTTGTTATCTTGATTTCAGCCCAGTGTCAACAAGAAATTTGGATAGGCTCCCGTCATAAAATTCAGCTGATCATCAATATGTTCGTCTGCAGCCTCAACCTCTTCTGATTGTTGGCCATCGGCAACCTCAGTATTATACAGTCGTTGTAGCTTATTTGGCTGGTAGTTTGTTGAACCGGTTTTCCTTTTGAATTGGTAGCTACCTTCTGGACGGTTCATATAGTTCACACGTCTGGTTTGGAATGAATCATCTACTTCCATTCTCTCGTGAGGGTTTGATACTGTAGGTCGTTGGTGCTGAAATTGCCCAAACTACTGGTAATTGTTCCTTGAATAACCTAGAACAGGAGGATAATACAGTTTCCTGGGTGGAAGTGATGGCCTGGGATCGACTCCAAGATTCTGATTAATAGGGGCAGTAACTGCGTTTGCAGTCTTTTGATGTAAAATATAATTTCTGAAATTTAAATTTTGTATTTCTAGGCAGGCTGGGTAAGCCTCGGGTAAAGTCTTTGGTCTTTATAGTATTAACATCCTAGAAATGTCGCCGTTCAGGCTACGCACAAAAACATCAAGGGCACGATTCCTATAGATTTCTACTATAGTGGTCATTGTTTCTGAGGAGTAGGTTTCCGCTTTTATTTTGTTGATAATAAGCGAAAACTGATGAAAATTCGTCGAACTTAGAACCCCGCCGTGAAAGCTGATTAAGCTAATGTTCCATCATCGTCTAATCATCGCCGAAAACGTTGTAGGATACGAATTCCGTATCCGCGCTTCCGCGTACCTTCTGGCGTATATGCTGAAGGATATGGGCTTATTACGGACAGTCTCAAAGTCCTTCAGGATTATTTCTACATTGTGAATCCATGAAATATATTGGACCGGACTCCCATCAAACACTTGGAGCTCCTTGACTCTGTAATGGTTCAATCTGTTGGGCAATCGGCCGTCGTTTCCCGGTTCGCTCTACTCGATTTATACGTTCTTCGATTCTTTTCATTTTTGCTGATGTGAGCAAGTCATTGGCTGTTTCTGCCGGCCGACTTTGCTCAATTCTACCAAGGCACCCCTCAATCTCCTTTTTTGCTCTAAAATTTGATTCACTGCACCAGTCAGGTTCGTCACAGAGGTCATTTAATCTTCCATTTTCGTCTGGCATAACTACAATTATTGGCAATTAATTTAAGCACTTAACCCTTGCGATGTCGAATGTGAACTTTTCTGGTGTTTTTACAATTTTATTTTACAAAAGATTTCTCCTATTTTAAAGGTTGAACTCCTTTTTTTCAATTTCGTATACACAAATTAACTTCTCTTTTTCACTTAAAATATTATTTGTTATATAACAATTTTTTAACTCAGTATTATTCTGACACCTTTTTTCCTATCCTATATGCACAACTTAATTTCTCTTATTGATTTAAGATTTTTTTTTGCATCTAAAATATTATTTATTAATTAACAAGTTTTTAGTTCGATACTATTTTAAATCTTTTTTTTTCACAATTTACATGTCTAACTTACAATTTCATTGTAATTGCTTCTTTTTTCAACTTCTTCGTCGATATACAGTTTTTTGTTTTTCTTTTTTTCTTTTTTATTCTGCACTTGTTTTTTGGACGAACATTTGTCGTTATATTCTGTGTGAGAAGAAAAAATTAAAACGCTGATTAGGCGTTATCCCCTTATTTCAGGATAGTCCTGGAAGGATCGTTTATCCCGTTTGGTCGTTGGCGTTATTAATTGCCGACAACCTACTAATAGCAAGATTAGCTTCACCAGCACGCCCCTCATCTGACGTGATCTCCAGGATGGAATAAGCGTGTTGGAAGTGAATGACTGGATAACCGTGTTCCCATGGCAACGGCATCGTGCACCCCATAGGGCGAAAAAACATTTCGGAACACAATCACTGGAGTAAGGCACGCACTATTGTAATGACTGTCCCCAGCAACAAAAAAAGAAGATTTCCCTTATTTCCGTTTTAGAAGACGCTAATCAAAATTTGTGATGCTGTTTTGCTTTGCTCGTCAGCGGTTCATTATCTTGTTGAAGGGGACTCGGTACCTTGACCGTATCCCGCCAACAGTGCTCAAGGGTCCTGTAAGATTTTATTTCTATTTTAACTCTTTTCTTTTACTAGTTAATATTATTTTTTATGCTTTTTTACTTAAATCACTGTACAGGACCCGCACTGCAGCTTAAGGGATTTTTAACACATTCTCAACACATTTAGATTTCACAATTATTTCATTTTTCCATAACTGCTTTTAATTTAAGTCAATTATAACTCTTATTTTTAACCGGATTTATTACCGGAGTCCTGTGGAATTATATTTGCAGCTGTGGCAGTGTCAATAATAATCTTCACAAATATGTTTAAAGCATTTACCATTGGAAGCTCAAAGTTCGGAATTCCACATATTTAATTTTTACTTGTTTATTATTTCAATTTTTTTATAACCAAATAGCTTCACACTGCCACAGGACATTCTTTAAAGCGGGTTCCTGCTCGGGCGCCAGTTAACGTATCTTCCCAGGATACACTAAAAAAATTCTTTTTTGTGACCGCATTGGCTTGCTTAGGCTTTTTTACTAAGGTTTAGGCTAGCCAATGCCCACGGGGCAACCTTGAAAGAAAACAACCGAGGACGTTAGACTTGTTTATTCCTCTTCAAAACTAAGACTAAACTAACATAATAATCAACTTAAAGTTATTACCTAAAACCCTAGCTTAGCTTCTACCCTAAACTGCTGACATGGCGGTTCCCACGGCGGCCGACTCACCGCTGCACTCGCTGCTGCACTCGCTGCTGCACTGCCGGATGCGCGTGCACTGCTTCTGCACGTACTGTAAGATGATCCTTATACTTGCAGGTTCTTGGTGGGAACGCCGCGTGATAACTTACATATAAATAATAAGCTGTAAAATTTGTATCAAATAGAAATTTTATAGTCATTTATAAAATCTACAATATTTCTTTGTTTTATTTTAAATTTATAAAATACTGCTATACCAATTCTACTTTTTTGCTACATTTTTTTATTATCCAATAATTATTTCATTAGCCGAATCAGAATTCTGTTTTTCTATTCAACTAATGAAAAATTTAAAAACCTTTCTCTGCAGCAGCGACAAAAATATAGCTACAACAAAAATGTCCAGCTGGAAACAAAATAAATTAGGCAACCATGTACATGCAAATAAGAAGCTGCCAAATTTTATTTTCATTCAAAAAATTTGTAATATTTCTTCAGATATTCAAATAGGAAGGAACAGGCAAATACATTAAAAAAATACAGATTTTTTCTCCCTTGTGAACACAGTCGAAAAGATCTAAAATATAGAAAACAAAATGTAAACAAACTCACACTTTTGAAGGGGTATAAAATAAATGTCCCATCAAAATATCCTGTTCTGTCGATGGATTGCTAATATCAGCGAGTAAAAACTAACGAGCGACGAGTGAAACCTCTTATAATATATACTCGTTGTAACAGACACCGGATTTTCCTCAACGATATGCCTACAAATTTTCTTGCAAATACAACTAGTGAAAACAGCAAAAAAATCTTTGATTTCCTGAAACTATCTAAATTCATTCCCCTCATTTAGTATTCTTTTTAAATTAATAACTCTTATAGTATACTATTCTTTATCATTTTAGCATCTTCTTATAATTGTAACATCGGGCCGAAAGCCTAAGTAGCTAATTGAAACTAATTTAAAACTTAAAATATCATAAGAAATCTGAATGAATCATCAAGACTAAAAAATGTTGCGCAAACATCGTGGGACATAAAACAGCACAAAAAACAAGTATGTTAGTTTAATTTTACATAAATTAATATAAAAAAAAATGTAATAACTTACAACAACTACACTTATTTCTCTGCTTCAAAATTTTGTTACTCATTATCAATAATTAAGGACCGTAACTATTATGCCTTTTTTCCAAAAATAGCAGAAATAATAGTTATTTTTTGACTTTTATTTTTTATCACAAAATTTAACTATCTGCTGTTTATTTTTGCTGACATGAAATTATCATATGCTAGCAAAATTATAGTTCTAGCAAAAATAAATAGCAGCTCCTTTGTATCAAAAACTATGAATGCAAGGGTAATGAAATCCGATATATGAGGCCATGCCATGATGATCTACATATTACGATAATTAGGACGGGTCACGCCCCTTTTTAAGTGGTAATGAAATTCGGTATATGGTGTGGTTGCATAGAAGTAAAATGTTAGGAGGAATCGGAGAGCCACGCCTCTTTTTGAGGAAACTTACAATTTATCATGAATCAGACACGCAATGATGGTGAACTTTAATATATGGTGTCGTTGCATAGAAATCGAAATATTGGGAGGAATTGGGGAGCCACGCCCATTTTAAGGAAAATTACAATTTCTCTTGAACTAGACACGCACTGATGACGAAAATTGGAAAACGTAGTTGTGGTATTAAAGTTTTTTGTTCTTAAATAATAAGTAGGCAGGTAATTCCATTTTTGGGGATATTCTAATATCTCTTAGTGCAAAGAAATTTTGTGTACGTAAGTTAGGGAAGACCCTACTTTAGAAATTGCTTAGCATTCGGTTTTTTTTGGTTTCTCTGCGTCTAAAAATAAAACCCTATTTTTTAACAACAACAATAACTCATGTCGCTCGGAGCTTGAAGTTGACACAAAGTGTAATGAACTTCTTTAAATAAATTCCAATAACGCTACATAAATCAAAAAAATCAAAAAAAAAAATGGCCTAATGATGTAAGCATGCGGTCAGACTATATCTCCAAAATTGTTATACTGAAAAGTCATCTAACTTCATGTTTAACTCAACCCTCGAGAAGGCGTGCTATGAGCATTTTGCTCACGCAATTTTTAAATGGATAGAATTCATCTTTTTTTATTAAGATTTTTGCACGCATTATGTTGAGTATCTTTAGTAACGGTTGTTCTCCGCGTCTTGGCAAGCTTTTGCTGAGGTCAGTGCACGGTTGCAGCTGTAGGTATACGGTTTAAAAATTACAGTAATTCCTCAATAAGCACAATGCTCACGCGCGACGATCCATGCTACTCTGCGAAGCGCGCCTTCTCCAGGGTTAATATACTAACGCGAGGTAGCTTATGAGAGAAAATATTTCTCTAACTTCCTTTTCCTCTGAAACGTTAAACGAGCAACAGTTAAACGTTTAAAGCAGTGCGTAAAATTTTATTTAAAAATAGCTCATATAATGGTGCGTATAAATAATTTATAAAATATATAATTAATTAAATACAAGAACTATTTCAGCTTTTTGATCATCTTGTTAATTTCTAAAAACACACAAAATGCTTATCGCAATGTGGAAATAAAGGGGGGAAATCAACTTATCATATCCCTAATTACTCGCAATAATTATTAGATTAAAAATTTGGCTATAAAGCAAGATAAGGTAACTTTTTCAAAAAGAAAAAAAAGAAAGAAAGATTGAGTATTTATAGTAAAAAAAATACATTATTTTAGATTTGCGTGTAGTACATTGGACTCAATTAAAGACTTTGGGGCAAAGTCTCAAAAGCTGACCTTACATTTTCACTTGTGCCATTTGAATTTATCTTCGTCATCAACACTTGAGCACTTCTAAGCTCATCACGCAGAAAACACAAACAAACACACTCTTCAGTCCTAACGTTGGTACCGTTTTTATTTCGGTATATCAGCATCAGTTACCACTAAGAACTAGCGTGCGTCGTGTTAAACTACAAAAAGTATCACCTTGACGGGAAAAGAAAACTTGCATTGTAAGAAACAAAAAATGGAAAAACTTGATTATAACTAAAACCTATTTAAGAAAAAAAGAAAACTATTTATATATTTAATCTATTTAAACCAACAAGTGAAAATGAAACAATAATTTTTTTTTTGTAATTTCGTGTTAAATTTAAATTAAAAATTTAATTAATTTTTTTAAAGTTCAGTCATACCAATAAATATACCGATCAAACAATCATACTAACGCTTTCAGTACGTACGTGGTTGCATGCGGTAGTTAGCATTTGCATGACAATCGATCATCCATTCCTCTTTTTTTATCAACTCTTATATACATTCAAATACTAAAAAGTTTAGTTTAAAATATAAGCTAAAATCAAAAGAAACATTTTTGCATAACAAGAGCATAGGTTTGGATTTTATTTTTTCATTTAATATTTTATGGCTCTTTTACATTTGGTTTTAAAAAGTAACTTTCAAAAGTAACAATGGAAACTGAGTGTCGGTATTGCAGTATCGATCACCTACTCTCCCATTGTTTACATTCTTGTTGCTATTAATAGTGTAAGTTTTTTCATTTATTTTATACGCTTGAATATGAACATGATGACAATTTTTTTTTGTTGCTCTTCTTGCTAAAAATGTTACCTTCACAAATGGTTATTTTTAAGATTAAAAAATTACAAATATAAAAAAATGGAAAAATTCTAAACAAAAGAAAAAGCTAAAAGGAGGAATTGAAAAAGTAACTAAAACGTATAATAATAAAACAAAATAGTTTTATAATAAGACTATCTGTAAATGATATTCATTTGTGAGATGTAGGAAAAAATTATAAAAATATGTTTCTTAAAATAACTTAAGTATAAATTTTTAAGCTAACATGCATTATACATTTATACAAAACATACAATATTTCATTGTATTTTCTTCTTTTCATATCTATTTAAATTTTTTTCTTGCTAGTTTTCCTCTTGAGAACATTATTTTTCTTTACGTTAACCACATTGAAAAATAAAATATATTTGTTAAAAACCATGCATTGATAAAATCTCTTGATTTCTTAAGAGCAAAAGGGTAGGGAAATGGATGTGTGAAATGTTATAGGATCTTACTAATATTTTAGCGCAAGTAAGATACAGGTTGGGAGGGTTGTGACTCATGTATCTCAGCTACATCTTCGAGATACGAGTGCATTAAAGCGTTTTGTTTTCAATTGGTATTATATTCTTCGGGTAGTTAGTCTGTTTGGAAAGTAACTTAATTCATCCGTTTAGGGAGTCTGTAACAAAAAAAAATATTATGTACTACCGATGGACTGAAGGGTCAAGAACCTCCCCTACGACTGTCAGCTAGTGACAAAGACGGCTCCCGCTCGACTCCTTCATTCTTCAATTTCTTCAGTTCTTTCTGATAACTGTCCTATCTCTATTTAAATTTCTTTGAGATAAATAATTAGAAAAGGCTCAATAAAATCTTTCGGTTGCTTGCGTTTTTCATATACGTCATATTTCAAACAAAGTGATACGACGGTACATTACAAAAAGCAATGCAACTGAATGGGCCTTATACATTAGTTTTCTCACCGACAAGCCACAAAAATGTCCCAAAATTCTTTTTGAATTGAAGTTCGAGTAATTACTTTTGTGACGGTAGTTCAAATTTAAGCTTCGGCTAAGAAGAGTTTGAGATTTTTTCCGATTCTTGTCAATTTTGTGCACTCCGTAACTCCGCCAGAAATCAAGTCAAACTTTTTTTGCCAAAATAAGTTTTTTATATCCGTGATGCTACATACCGGTACGTTCCGTTCCGTTAGGCCGGTACGTTCAAAATGGAATTGCTGTTTTTTTTCTCATAGCTAGTTTTTTTATTTTCTAGCTCAATGCGACACGTTTTAATAAAGTCCAATTTTGTTGAAATTTTGTTCATGCATTTTTACTATACTATAAAAACAAAATAAAATGGTGCTCAAATAAAACAAACAAAATTTTTTTTCCATACAAATAAGAACCAGTCTAACGTAAGTGTTGCATTAAATGTATAACCTTAAAAAGTGAGTTGTTTTTAACAACTGAGCAAGAACATTACAACATTTTGTATAGCTTATAGCAACTACAAAACTCGTTACAAAATTAATAATGTGAAAATGATTTGATACAAAAATTAGATTCATCGCACCTCATTACAAATAAGTAAGAACATTTTTTTAAACATTTGAAAGAAGGTATTTATTACTTTTAATATTCTTAAGAACGCAACGGAAATATTCAAAGTGAGAAAAAAATTTAAAAATATGTATTATACGAAAAAATCACCAAAATATTGTTACAATAACATTTTTATGCAATATAAAAACTGCATTAAAGCAGTTATTTTTTCTCTCGATTAGTTTTTATTTGTAAAATAATTTTATTATTATTTTCATTTCACTCTATTTCTATAGGAACAAATTGCTGCATCCGAAAGCGATCCTATGTCTCTCAATTAGTTCTGAAATACGCATAGATTTTCCTTGCATTTTGGTGTTGATAATCAAACCGGTTTTTAAGAGATCTTTCGTGAGTAATTTTCTTATATCTGATATTTTGAGAGCATTTCTAACAGCAATTTTTTTTTCATACGGTTTCTATCTGCATGCAGAGGGAGGTTTGAGTGTAGAACAGGGTTTCGACTTGAAAATTCGTTAATCGCAGTGAATTTAAAAAAGACACTGTAAAACGAATTTTATTCGCAGTACTTTTTTGATTTTTTTTTTATTTACAATCATTTACGTACATTTACTACTAATGTATGTACATTGTATACCAATAACATAATATACAGACAAATACATACATAACTATATAAATACTACATATTTCCATGTTGCAGAAACATATTTCTTACTGATTCAAAATAAACTTGCGGTAGACGAATTCAATCACGGTTTTTCTTAATCAAATCAATTCTTAATTTGATCGTACAAACTTGAATAAAACTTAAAAATAAAATTTATTATTGCAATTATAGCTTCTTCTGACAGATTACTTTCTTCTGTTTCAACGCTAAGACAACAAATGTAATAGGACCCTGAAGCTAAATTTTTGTAATCAATACAATGCTTTAATATTTCAAATATATCGCAAAAAAAACCATAAAAATGTTGGTTGCGAATAAATCGCAGTAGATTCGGAAACAACCGCAGTGACGCAGTAGAACATTAAATTTTGCTAAAAACGCACTAGATCTAATGCAAATGCAGTAAAGTCCGAACACTGGTGTAGAACTTAGTTTTTTTAAAAGAATAAAAACAAAAATAAATCCAAGATCCTTGGCAATGATTTCAAGAGTAAGTGCCGATTTGAAGTAAGTTTTATAAATTGATAAATTGTTTTTTGATTCTTTCATTAATTTTATTTCAACCCACGTAGGCTTTACTTTATTTTTATAAATAAGCTGGTATTTTTGTCGTTCATGACTCCATCTTAAAAACTCGTAGTCATAAAAGCGCTAATTTTAAATTTGTAACATAATACAAACCTGCATTTATTTAATTAATTGCTATCTCATATGTAAGGTAAATAAAATTTAATTTCATACAATAATTTTTTCAATACAAATATGTTATCTATTTTTATGTATAAATTAAACACTTCTATACTTTTATACATTAAATTTTGTTCAAAAATTCTTAACTTTTTTAAAAACGTAATGAAATAAATTTTTACATTGAAAACTTTTGGTAAATTGTCTTTTTAGTGTGCATTTTTTCTAGGAATTTATAATAATGAGGTTTTCACATA
Organism: Dichetophora obliterata; assembly: GCA_963920525.1. NCBI lineage: Eukaryota > Metazoa > Arthropoda > Insecta > Diptera > Sciomyzidae > Dichetophora > Dichetophora obliterata. The sequence continues at coordinate 130,908,411 of OY986437.1, forward strand.
ATAACATGCTGAGGTAAACCCACGCATTTTCTCCTAACATTTAGATTTTTATGCAACGACACCATATACTAAAGTTCATCATCATTGCGTGTCTGGTTCATGAGAATTTGTAATTTTCCTCAAAAAGGGGCGTAAATCTCCGATTTCTCCTAACATTTCGATTACTATGCACCATAAACTAAAATTCATAATCATTGCATGTCTTGTTCATGAGAAATTTGAATTTTCCTCAAAGAGGGGCGTGGCTCCCCAGTTTCTCATAATATTTCGATTTCAATGCAACAACACTGTTAAATCTCTGTATAATTCAAGTTAATTATTTATCAATTAAATAAACTATATCGATACTTAATCCTCTAAAAACGAAAAAAATTTCTCATCTGTAACTTTACCTGTAAATTTCCAATAACATAAGAACATTTTCACTCTAATATCCTATGTACTTCTATTTGCAATTCAAGGTCAACAAGTTAACTTGTAATTTATGAGAAGAAATCAAATCAGTTAATTTTACATTTGTACGTTCAACACGATCCCTCACAAACTTTGTATTTTTATTCGCAATAGTCAGAAAAACGCTTCTGAACCTACATTTCGGAGCCCAACGTGGGGCAGATTGTGTTAAACAGTTTTTGAATATAATATTAATTCGTTGTAATTCTGCATTTTAACAATTCAATTTAAATTAAAATTCTTAAAATTTGTGCGTCACGAAAGTTCTTCGCAGTCGCAGTTGCTTTATTTTCGCTGCTTGAGCATTCCTTGCTCGGAATCTGTTCGGGTCAATTCTCATTGCAACTTCGTGCGCCGTATTGTACGCGTCATCGATATCATTTCTTACATACATTTTCGCAGCCAGCACATAAGTTGCTAACATTTGGTTTGCAGTTATTTTTCGCGCAGTTGACACTCCTCCACGCTGCCTCTGCTTTCCATCATCATCGCCGTTGGCTTCGTCTGAGCCAGCAAACTTGAGCGACGTCATCGTCGTTGGCTTTGTTTGAACCAGCAAACTCTTGCGCGGCATAATCGTACTTGGCTTCGTTTGAACCATCAAAATTGAGTAGCATACAGCGTCGCATCATTTTTTGTACTCGTCGTCTCAAACATGTTTTGTCATCCACGCACAGACACACAAACTCATCACATATTGTGCTTTGCATTGGGTTTACAGTTTTGTGTGCTGGAAATCATCAACATTGAGTAAACTTTTACTTTATGTGCTGCGCTCGTGAGTGCTTTCTCATCAAAAGCACACGATTTCGTAAATTTTTTGCTGCTGCAAATTATTGTTGCCTGTTGCGCTTTAGCTGGGCGGACATCACATTAGTTTTTCACATCGTTCGAAATTACTGCAAATTAATTAAAATTTCAGTATGTCGTTAGAAGAACTTAAACAATCAGCGGAAAAATGTTATCAATGGTATTACTCGCATTAAAGAAATCCTGGAGGGTGAAGGAAAATCAATTGCTGTTGCTGAAGTTAAGTGCCGTTCTAAACTTTTTGAAACATATACCAAGGAGGTATTTAATCTTCAATCAAAAATTTAAAAATTAGATGCTGATGATAGAGGCCGACCCGAAATTGAGGAGCTGTACGTTGCAACAGATTTAATCATTCAGACGCATTTGAATGGCAGTTTACACAACTCTACTGTTGCTGATTCTTCTTATTTAGTGACTTATTTGATGGGCAATACTCAGAATTTAAAAATTTTGTAAGTTCATTTCAGCAAATGATTGATTCTGAAACCAGCTTAACCAACATCGAAAAATTCAACCACCTAATCAACTGTCTACGGGGGACAAGCGCTTGAAACAGTGATGGCATTTCAAGTTACAAGTGAAAACTATCCTAAAGCGCTGGCCAGATTGAAGTCAAGGTACGACAACAGAACATTAATATTTTGAGATAATATCACTTCACTTTTTGAGCTGCTGTCGGTATCTTAATTAAATTCTTACGAACTCCGTAGCTTAGCTGATAATGCATCAGCATTATATGATTCGTTGCTATCATTAAGAACGCAAAAGGAAATTTCCCAAGCAATGCTTATCTACCTTGTCATAAATAAAGTCGACGTTCAAACGAAGATAAAATGGAACGAGTCCCTTGACTTTAAAAAGCTACAAACTTGGCCTACATGCGCTGAGCTGCTAGAAAGGCACTGCCAACATTTGGGATCACTTCAGAGCATTCCTGATCATAATATTGAGTCCAGCATCAGCGACAAATGGTCAGAAAATAAAAGCAAAAGGCATGGATACACATTTTCTTGCTCCAAGTCGATTTGCTAATATGTTCTAGCAACGATCATAAAATCAGTTACTCTCAGTTTAGGAAAATGGATGTCGACCAACGATTTGAAATGGCAAAGAAACTAAACCTTTGCATTAAATGTCTCGGCAAGGGGCACCAACCATCAAAGTGTCCATCATCATTTAAATGCAAAACTTGCTCTCAAAACCATCACAGCCTTTTGCATCGAAATCAACAAGCTACATCGAACGCGTCTTCTGGATTGTCAACAGCTGCCACCGAATTCACACCGAATAATGCAGCAGTTCACACACACTTTGAATCTTCACTTGACCACATAATTTAGCAACTGCAATGATTTTAGTACGAGATGCTGCTGGCGATTACAAATTAGGAAGAGCATTGCTAGACTCATGCTCTCAGGTAAATTTTATTACCGACGAATTTTCACAATCTTTGCGTTTGCCCCGTAGAAAACAAAATATAGAAATTCATGGCATTGGAAATTCATCCACAAATATAAAATACAGCACATCGACTACAATCAAATCTCGCAATACTGAGTTTCAACTTCCACTATCTTTTTGCGTCACTTCGCACATTGCGTACCAACCAGAAGATGAAATTGAAACATCATCATGGAAACTGCTTTCAAATATTGATCTCGCTGACGAAAATTTCGGATGGAATTTACTTACCTTGCAAAAAACGGTGCTAGGCTGGATAGTTTCTGGCCGCTATGAGGGACACTCCACCACACCAACATCAACTTGTTTGTTTTTGCGATTGAATAGTCTCTCCATAAAAATTTGGAACGTTTGTGGAAACTCGACGAGCTTTCACTCCTTGTGGATGTGAGAACCTGCGAGCAAAAACGTTGTGAGCAGGTGTTTACGGAAACAGCTTTTAGAATTGCAACTGGCAGAGTTGTTGTTCGTTTGCCATTCAAGGATAACCCCAATTGCCTCGGATCATCATATTACACAGCGCTGAAAAGGTTTCTAGCACAAGAACGCTGATTAACACAATTGCCTGATTTAAAGGATCAGTATGGCTTGGCAGTTCCAAGATACTGCCTTCCACCTAATTTTATATCATTGCAGCTTCATGGATTTTGTGACGCTTCCATACGCGCGTATGGTTACTGTATTTACGCTTGCACTGAATGTGGAGATGGCAATATTTCCGTGCAATTACTGACAGCCAAATCAAGAGTGGCACCCACTAAGAAGCAATCCTTGCCAAAACTGGAGCTATGTGGCGCGCTACTCCTTGCTCGACTCTACGCTTAAGTCAAAGGTTTGTTCAATTGTACTAATTCTAACGTATTCCTTTGGACTGATTCGCAGATTGTCATTCATTGGTTGAAGAAACATTCTGCTACCCTTTCTACATTTGTCGGCAACAGAGTTTCGGAGGTGCAAGACCTCACTGCAGGCGTGCAATGGAGGCACGTACCTACGCATGCAAACCCAGCTGATGCCGTCTCAAGAGGCTGCTCATTAAAGGAACTTCAATCCTCAATATGGTTTGCTGGTCCAACATTCTTAGCGGCTAGCAACAATAAATGGCCTATTGGTAGATGTGACAGTCTCAACGTAGAAGAAATTAACAAAGAAAAACGCAAATGTACATTTTTGGCTGCCGTAGATGAAAATCATTTACTCAACGCACTTGAAAGATACAGCTCACATACCTTTGGCTTGCGTGTTGTCGCATCAATGCTACGCTTTTCTCGGAAAATCAAGAAAACTCAAGCACCCTATCCTATTACCAGGTAAATCTTCATTTGTTCTTCGTTATGTTAGTCACCTGCATTTGCAAAATTATCACGCTGGTGCTAAGGCGCTCATAGCGCTTATTCGTCTGGAGTATTGGATAGTCAACGCCAGAGAATTGGTTCGTCGCGTTGTAAGGTTATGCATTCATTGCGTGCGCTATAAGCCGAAGCTACTCCAACAAACAATGGGCAATTTACTAGAATCACGCGTGAACCCATCGAGACCGTTTTCACGATGCGGTGTCGATTTTTGCGGCCCTATTAACACCTAACTGCGTATTGGGGATAAGGGTCCCAATAAAACTTACGTTGCAATTTTTATCTGCTTTGCGACGAAAGCAGTTCATATCGAGGCAGTCTCCGACTTATGAACAAACACATTTATAGCTACTTTAAAACACATGATCGCAAGAAGAGGGCTGCCAGCTGACATTTATTGTGACAACGCCACAAATTTCATTGCGCAAGAAACCAACCAGCCGAGCTTAAAGCCTTTCTATTTAACGCAGATAACCAACATTTAATCGACAAATATTGCGCTTATATTTTCATTAACTTCCACTTCATTCCTCCCAGGGCTCCACACTTTGGGAGCTTGTGGGAAGCTGCGGTGAAGTCCGCAAAGGAACATCTTATCAGAAGCTTAATGAATACGAGATTCACGTTTGAAGAACTCACAACAGCTCTAGTAAAAATCAAAGCCATTTTTAAATTCCAGACCAATATCACTGTTGTCATCAGATCCCAGCGTCTTTGAAGCGCTGACACCAGCGCATTTTCTCATGTTAAACTCACTCAAGGCACTTTCTGAGCGGAACTTATCCTGTAACAACCTCCGCCTGACTGATAAATGGGCTTGTATCACCACCGGTAAACAACAATTTTGGCAGAGATTGTTGCACGAATATATCAATGAGCTTCAAATGCGCTCCAAGTGGACACAAGTTCATCCGAATGTGAAGTGTTGTATCCTCCGCTGAGGATACGCGTAAGTCCTACAATCTCCCTAATTTTTGTTATATTAACCACCTCTTTGTTTGGGAGGCATGGTGGTTTATGCCATTCAATAGGCAGCCGTGAGGTTGCCGCGATAGGTTAAAATTAATGGGGATTTTAAGTGGTTCCCAAACCGAAAGAATACTTACCAAAATTGTCCATTTTTCACACTGTTCCTTTTGATTTGAAAACAAAGTCTCTATTTAGTTTTTCCTTTAATTTAATACTTCACTTTTATTTTTAGTATGTATGTATGTATGTATGTAACATATTTGCACACTTATGTTTCTGCGAAAATCATCTGATGAATGAATGAGCTGCGGCCAGTTATGAAATTATTATTTGCAATGCAACGTTTCTATGTCTGCGCTTTCTACACATCTTCAATTTGCTGTGTTGTCTTAATGTTCGTCAAGAAACTTTGCAATCAGTTTAACCAATCCTTACTGCTTCCATGTAATTCTTTCAAACTCATATTCTCATTCTTGTACTTCAAATAACGTTCACTAACGGATTTCTTCCCTCTACTGGTTCAGACACAATTAAAAGTCTTCGTTACTTCTTTTACTTGAATATCTCGTTCCTGCTTCAACCTCCGCTTCTTGTGTTTCTGCTATGTCGATGCATACAAGATACTTGATATAGCCGTATTCTTCAAATGTTGTATTCTTAATTTCCATTTTACAAAGTTTTTTTTTTTCAACAAATTTTAAAATATTCAGTGACCATAACTTATAAGTTCGACCCTTAACGTATTATTTATTTTGTAAACATTTGTATTCTGTTTCTCTATATCTTAATACATTTTTCTGTTATCAAATTTATTAATTATTGATATTGTTTTTATCTTAACTTTACTTCACATTTACCCTGTTATCAACTCAACATACGACTTCAAGGATTTCAATTCCTTTTAATTTTCTAACTTCGTTAATTCTCTTTATATTTATTTTTATTTTTCTTTTTATTACTTTTATGCAAATCTTAATTTTTCTTGTCAATGTTTTTATGCGTAAGCGCATTTACATATAAATAAACAGTAAGAAATTTCAATATAGGCTTTTCTTTTGGTTTGTTCTTTTAAACATTAATTTTTCATTTTTATTTCTCCAATTCAATATCTTTAATTTATAACTTTTCTTAATATTTTCCCGTAGTGAGAATTTAGTTTCCTTTAAGTTTTGTTATTTATTTATTTTATTCTTTTGTTCTGATATTTACTGTTCCAATTTTAAAATTCTTTGTAAAGTCTTTGTAAAATTATTTTTCCTTTTATCATTGTTTCTTTAAGTAAAAATAATTTGTCTCTTTCATTATTTTTTTTTTCTTTACTTTCTGTATCATTTTACTTATTATGTTTTATTGCGTCTTCATTGGACGTTTTAAAATTTCTTTATTTTCAATTAATTTGCTTTTTTTAATAACATTTAATTACTTTAATGACTATTTTAAATCCAAAACAAAATTTACAGAATTATTTAAAATAAAGTGGCACTATTTTGAGATCTACAAGTACAATGCGCTGTACTAGAATTTAATCCTTGCGAAGGAATTCTGTTATAACGTTGTTCACTTTGAAAATGCCAACACATTTGCCTGTAACTTAAGGTTTTCTCCGTTTCTTATTTTTCCTCCTGCTATATCTTGGCTCTTTAATTGTTTCATTTATAATAATTCTACTCCTAATATGTATCTTATACTACTTACTTCCTGCTTTACTGTACTTTCTGTATTTTATATTACTAGATTTTCCCTAATAGTTTTTTTCTTTTCGTTTTATATATTCTATAAATATTTGTGACGTCTACCAAATTTTCACCTAAATAACCTCTTGGTGCCATCTCTTGCTTATGAACCACTAACTTGGGGATTTTTGTGGCATTTATTTTCACTTCTGCATTATAACCACTTGAACTTAATTCATTTCTTCGTTTCAAACTACTCCTTAACGTGTTTTGGTTAACTAACCTCGTGTCCGTTCCGGAATCTACAAGAAGAACGAGTCTACCATTTATAGTATTCTTGCAAGGAATTTCTATAAACACATCATTTACTTTGGAGATTCCAAAACATTCACCCTTTTTCTTCTCCAACACCGTCATATTTTTATGCCAACCATCATTTGTTATATTTTTATTTAAGTTTTCTAATCCCACATTGCATTTTTCTTCTATCATATTTTCATTTAATTTCTCGAATACCACATCGAATTTTTCTTTTATCATATTTCCATTTAATTTTAATGCTACCGCATTTTCATTTCTTACATTTTCATTTAACTTTCCTGCTACCACATCGAATTGTTCATTTCTCATATTTCCATTTAATTTTTCGAATACCACATCGAATTTTTCTTTTATTTCCCCGAGTGTCTCTATAACCTTTTTTAATGTCACCTGCAACGACTCAACTGTTTCCTTCGATTCTGGGCTTATGTTTTCTACATTCCTTCTTGAATGAGGTGTACAGAAATTTACAATCCTTTCGGGTGTCGAATTCTCTGTTACTACTAAATGATCTGTTACTGAACTTTCAACTGGCTTGAATGTACAGATATTCACAATCTCTTCAGACGTAGAATTATCTGTTACTATCCTTTCTATTGGCTTAGATGTACGGATATTCACAATCTTTCTAGACGTAGAATTATCCGTTACTATCTTTGATGGCCTTATATCGCTCTTATTTCGGGGTTCCCAGCTCATTGGCCTTGGCTGGGCCTCTGAAAGTTTCCCTGCCGATTTTCCCAGTTGTTCCTCCTATAACACTCATCCTGCACATGACCCGCCTTGTCACACCACATACAGTGTACCTGTTGCTGTCTCACTTGCAGTTCATTACAAAAATTATTTGCCCTAAACCTCAATCGATCGCTAAATATGTTCCTGTTTTCCTGCTGTCTACTAGCAAATTGTCTAAAATATTTCTGCTGTCCCCTTGGTGCGAATGAGGGTGCACTCATCCAACAATTTTCATGACCATACTTCTGACTTGTTTCGCAATACGGAGAATTTTTTCTCGAAAGACACTCATCTCTTGTGTGTCCTTGTCTGTTGCAGAATGAACACTTGATGTTCATTTTATATTGGTCCTGCTTTTCGTCTTCGAACCTATCTTCTGGTGTTACATCTCTTATTCTTAAACCCAGATTTACTCTTCTATTCCATCTGTGTTCTTCGTCACTTTCTTGTATCGTGCAAGTTTGACGGTGTGAATGTCGTCCTGACCCATTCTTGCTTTTGTCCTTCAACATATATTCTAAATCTGAAGCCCTTTTTACCAACTCTGATAGGTCATTCCCTGACAATGATAACACTACTGTCCTTATCTCAGGATCCAATATACCGACTTAAAATGCTGTAACTACGGAAATATTTAATTGTTTGAGGAGTGATTTGTCCTCCCCTATACAGTCCCTCCCTCTAATTTCTATTGAACCTAGCCTTCGTGCAAACGCAATTATTTTTTCCCCGGGGTCTTGTTCACACCTAGATAATGCAATAATTATTGAATCGTATGTAGTTGCCCTCAGATAATTTGACTTAATCAATATGTAAATATCCTCTACTTTGTCAAATTGTCGGCTCCTACATAGTTCGAAAGCGTCCCCGTGCAACCGGAGTTTTATGCACTCTATGAAAATTGGGATATCTACTTTTTTAACTGCTCTCGTAGCCAGGTCACATCCCTGGATAAACCTATATACTTCTGCCGGTGACTCGGTACCTGAAAACAAGGGCACCAAATTATTCACCGTTTTCGCTATGTCGTTTACATTCATAATTGTTCGTTTAACCAGTCCGTTTCTTCAATGTAATCCTGGTCTATCTTCTGACTTGCTTCCTGCAAATTTACTCTAACACTCCATGTGATAAATAAAATAAAAACTCAATGAAAATACGAATTCTCCTCCTGCCATGAGGTACATGAAAAAATACAAATTTAAAGCTTACAAAACACATTTTTATATTTTTTGTTTAATTCCCATTTATTTAAGGTTTTTTCCACATATATTAGTTAATATATTGATACACAAGAAAAGTCAACCATACATTAGTTGACTTTTGTAATACAAATATTGTTAACTATATTTAAATGATTTTTCTATTTATTACCTATATTTTATAAAAAATTTTAAAATTCATGCCGATTTGGACTTCTTGACGTTGACTGGTTCTCTTCTCTGTTGATAAATCTTCCACGGTTATTTGTTCCTTTTCTATTTTTCCATAAAATCTGCTTCCAGGTTTGGTTTGCTATGACGGTATTCAAAAGTTCTACTGGTACAGTCCTCATGATTGTCACTTAGTGGATCCAAAAAGTTGTTGTTGACAATATGTGTTATCTAAAAAAAATTTTTACCAAAAATTTCATTCCTAAAAAGGGTTCAAACTTAAACCTTTATATACAAAAGAAAAATATTCCTGCCATCCTCTTTCCGAGAGGTGTTAAAAGATGAATCCGCCATCAATAATATATTTCCAGCAGAAAGATAAAAATCCCACAGAATTTTAGGCTAAAAACTATCATTTTGCACAAAAAAAAATTTTTTTTTTTCAATATACCCAAGAGTGTAATTCCATAATTTATAAGTATAAATAATTTCTTATTATTTAAAACAGTAAAAACACACATTTTTTTTAAATGTCCTAACAAAAAATTTTCTTTATTGTTCCTGTAACAATAAAGACCTATCAAACATTCAAATTCCATAAAAAAAAATTTTTCCAAAATATGCTTGTTGTTCCTGTAACAACAAGGTCTCACCGATCACTTTGAATCTTTGCAAAAGAACAAATGTCCTTACTGTTCCTATAACAGCAAGGATCCTAGCAATTACTTTTTTTAATATCCATTTTTTTTAAAACACCTGCTGTTCCTGTAATAGAAGGATCTAACAAAAATTGTCCTTCTCTAAAACTTTATAAAATTAAACAAACCAAAATTGACCTTATTGTTCCTGTAACAATAAGGATCCTAACATCCTTGCTGTCCCTGCGGACAGAAGGATCCTACCGGCTGCGCCATTTTGTTGTATCCTCCGCTGAGGATACGCGTAAGTCCTACAATCTCCCTAATTTTTGTTATATTAACCACCTCTTTGTTTGGGAGGCATAGTGGTTTATGCCATTCAATAGGCAGCCGTGAGGTTGCCGCGATAGGTTAAAATTAATGGGGATTTTAAGTGGTTCCCAAACCGAAAGAATACTTACCAAAATTGTCCATTTTTCACCCTGTTCCTTTTGATTTGAAAACAAATTCTCTATTTAGTTTTTCCTTTAATTAAATACTTCACTTTTATTTTTAGAGCCACTCTCGTCACTCTATCTTATTTTTTCAACTCCCTACTTTATTTGCAGAGATCAGATATTTATAACAAATCTGATCTCGCTTTCTTCTTCTTCATTTTCTTAACTTAGTTACAATTTTCCATTCTTGGGTGAGATTCTATTTGGCTCAATAACTTAACCTTAAAATATAAACAACCTTAAAGTAAAATTCTTAACCTAGGCAATCTCATTGTTATTATTTTAGACACACAAAATAGTATTCTTATTCTTATAAACAAAACAATTATTCATGCTTATTTGCATGCACATACATTTTTAATACTGCCGCTACTCTTCTAAAACAAACATACATACACTCATACTCGACCGCCCAGCCATGGGAACTTTGGCTCAGATTTCATAACCATGTTGGTTACAACAATAAAATATCAAATTTAAATATTTACCTCGCGCTCAATAAGCCAAAGTCCAAAAATGCAACGACTGCATTTTTTTTTCGCGGAGGTCTTATGAGAAGAAATAAAATCAGTTAAATTTTTACATTTGTACGTTCAACACGATCCCTCACAAACTTTTTATTTTTATTCGCTATAGTCAGAAAAACGCTTCTGAACCTACAGATAGCATAAACTAAAGTTCATCATCATTGCGTGTCTTGTTCATGAGAAATTGTAATTTTCCTCAAAAAGGGGCGTGGCTCCCCGATTTCTCCTAACATTTCGATTTCTATCCAACGACACCATATACTAAAGCTCATCATCATTGCGTGTCTAGTTCATGAGATATTGTTATTTTCCTTAAATGGGGGTGTGGTTCACTGATTCCTCCTTACATTTCGATTTCTGTCCAACGACACCACATACTAAAGTTCATCATAATTGCGAGTCTGGTTCATGAGATATTAAAATTTTCCTTAAATATGGACGTGGCCCACCCACTTTCTCCGAACAGTTAGATTTTTGTGCAACGACACCATATACCGAATATCATTACCACTGCGTGTCTGGTTAATGAGATATTGTCATTTTCCTTAAATAGGGGCGTGGCCCACCCGAACATTTATATTTCTACGTAACGACGCCATATACCGAATTTCATTACCACTGCGTGTCTGGTTCATGAGATATTGTATTTTTCCTTAAAAAGGGGCGTGGCCTACCCAAATTATCATAAGATGTAGATTAAATTGCTATGGCCTCATATATCGGATTTCATTATCCTAGAATTCATAGTTTTCGATCAGAGTAGCTGCTATTTATTTTTGCAAGAAAAAATAAATAGCAGCAAATAATAATTATTTCATGACAGCAAAAATAAACGGCAGATAGAAATAGTTAAATTTTGCATTTTATTCTAATAATCAAAATTTAAAAGGCAGAGCCTGCTTTTTTTAAATCAACGATGAGAAATAATTATTATTTGCGGTCCCTGAAAATAATCAAAACATACTTATAATGGAGTATAGTTAAATTAAAAAAACGAAAAGTATTCTTATTTATATAAATAAAACTTTTATATTAAATCTAAATCTCACTCTAAAATAATAATATCAAAAGAACCCGAAGCATGATTTGAAGAAACAAAACAATAACAAAAAAAAAAAAGGAAAACAATTTAAAATTTTTTTTTACAATTTTTAACTGAATTTATTCATATTTGCAATTTATATTTCATTGATTGCAATCGTTTTTTATCAATTTTGTCTTTTTCTGTTCCAACTTATGTTGTAATATATTTTTCTTTTTCTCATTCAATCATAAAAACTAGTTAGAAATGAAACATTAAGAAAAATGTTTCAATTCCACCTTCCACGCGCTCTTTGTTATTCTTATTGTTATTGCCATTTTATTTATTTAAAGTAAAGATGTAATATTTTTTGAGAGAGAAAAAAAGAATAAAGCCTAAATATAAATAATTCTTCTACTAGTTTGATCTTCACCCGTTAGTTGGCTGGGTTATGGGAGAGCAACATTATACTCTCAAAGCAAGAGAGAGTAGGGTAAGAGTAAAGATACAAACTACCATATATTTGGGCCTATTCTGCCAGTTCTGTTATGAATTTTCTGTTATGAATCATAAAAGATGCTGACCATAAATGATCTGTTAAAATTGGTATGCTGCCTTTCGAACTTTTATGATACCCTGTACCTCGGTTCTGTAACTTTTCTCGAATAATTTTCTCGTATGCTTTTCTCAAATTGTCGTTATTCTCGGATGCTCCTTTTTTAAACGTGTGAAAGCGAGAAAGTGACGTCTGTCGATCGAATTCATTATCGCATGCTCTTAGAAAGGGGGTTTGAGCGCAATATTTAAAAAATTATATGAAATCGAGTTATAGTGTTTGTAACAATGAGTCAGGTAAATACGATTCAATATTTGTTAGAGAACAATAATTATAATTATTTTTATTTACAATATAGGAAAAAAATAATCGCAGGAAGAGTTTCCAAGCATCAGAAGATGCAATAAGTTGAGCTGATAAAGGCCAACCGAAGAATTGGTTGCGGACAGTTCTTCGGTCCAGGCAGCAATAAAAAGGCCGAAAAAGTCTGGAAGGATATTGCTGAACAACTAAATGCTTCCGTAGGAGCTAACAAAAGTTGGGAGCAATGGAGGAAGGTAATAATTTTTTATTTGAAAAATTTTTCTTGGTGACTTTTAATCAGGGTTCAGAATATTCACACACCTTCACTCACAAACATTTGCTTGAAGCACACAACACACAATTGAATGTTATTTTCATTTCATTTTTGTGTGTAACGTAGTTATCGTGTTGTTGATCATCCAACATGAATTCTTCGTTTTAATATTTGCTTGTGCGTCACAAACTCAAACAATGATCGATCTCAACAATTCTCTGTGTTTCAGTTTTACACTTATGTTTGCGTCAAAATGTTCATGTTGGAGAATTCAGGCCTTTGTCAAAACCAAAACAAAGACAATTTTTCCAACATGAATAAGTGGTGTTTGCAAAATTGTCTTTGTTTGTGTCGGTCATTAAGATCGATCACTACCGTCGTGCGGCGTAAAAAACAAATGCTGTTCTGGTTGCTGTGCAGCGTATTGAATTGGTTTTTGGCCAAGTGTAGCAAATTTCGGCGTCAATTAGAAAATATTTTAAAATATTAAAATAATAACCTAATAATATGTTTTTTCAAGAGATTTAAACGTCATTTATCAGTGTTAAGGGGTCGCTGATTTCGAATCTGCGACCCGAATCCGTTGTCAGAATTTCCAAATTATAAAATTTTGAAATAATAGGGTTGCCATCTAATAGTATGTCTTTTCAAGAGTTTTAAACGTCATTTATCAGTGTTAAGGGGTCGCTGATATCGAATTTCGAAAATTTTATAATTTGAAAATTCTGACAACGGATTCGGGTTCAGCGACCCATTTTTGGTGTACCATTTTTTTTTGCCAGCCCCGAATTCATAAAACTACAAAAAATTAAGGTGGCAACCCTATCCACCATCTTGAATTTTAAAATTCTGACTCTAGATTCGAAATCAGCGACCCCTTAACACTGATAAATGACGTTTAAATCTCTTGAGAAAACATATTATTAGGTTATTATTTTAATATTTTAAAATATTTTCTAATTGACGCCGAAATTTGCTACACTCGGCCAAAAACCAATTCAACACGCTGCACAGCAACCAGAACAGCATTTGTTTTTTACGCCGCACGACGGTAGTGATCGATCTTAATGACCGACACAAACAAAGACAATTTTGCAAACACCACTTATTCATGTTGGAAAAATTGTCTTTGTTTTGGTTTTGACAAAGGCCTGAATTCTCCAACATGAACATTTTGACGCAAACATAAGTGTAAAACTGAAACACAGAGAATTGTTGAGATCGATCATTGTTTGAGTTTGTGACGCACAAGCAAATATTAAAACGAAGAATTCATGTTGGATGATCAACAACACGATAACTACGTTACACACAAAAATGAAATGAAAATAACATTGTGTGTTGTGTGCTTCAAATAGTGTTTATTGACATTTATGTTGGAGATTTCTGTTACATGAGTGAAAATTTCTGAACCCTGCTTTTAATACAAGTCTAATAATGTGACTTTTTTAATACAAGTCTTGGGCAGATTGGAAAGTTGCTGTCAAAAAGCAATACACTGCTGTTAAGAGATTCAACAATAGGACAAGGAACCTTAACCTTTCCTTCCGGAAAGCGATGGTCCCAGTCCAATTGAAGGCTTGGACCTAGAAGTAGTCAACTTTTTTACAATTGATGTAGTAGAAGGGGATAGCTCTACTCGCGAAGGAGGTTATCCAGAAGAAGTTAGTATCAAATATTTAGGTCTTGCATGGTCTTGCATTGTTTGCACATATTAATTTTTGTCTTAACATTTAGAGCAGTTTGACCTTTACAAAATATGAAATTAATATCAAAAAACTTACTCTAATGTACACTAGAGTGGGTAGTACACACTCGCAAACGTAGACATTTTATTGCTTTTCATTCTTCTCTGTTGAAATCATCAAACATATCGTATTTTTTCAAGATAGAAATTACCCTACAGCAGTAACAAGTTTACATACTCAACTAAACAAAATATGGTGTTCACCAAAACACTCGTACGTTGTCATTTCCTGGAAAACAAGGAAAGTTATATGTGTTTGTATGTCTAGCTCTTTTTCGGGCAAAAAATTAAATTCAACAAGAAAAATAAACATGCAACACAAAGCGGTTCAGTCAAATGGAAGTTTTTGAAAATATATTTAAAAAAATGCATACGAAATTTAATAATTTTTCTTTTCAGATTAAGAAATTGAATAGATACTGATGAATACTTGGGACATATTGTTTGAAAAAACAAGCAAGTGCGAAAATGTGGTTTTGATGTTATGTGCTGTTCATGCTGACTTATACTTTTATATTTATTTGCTGGTTAAAATTTTATAATCATAATGGTAAATCCATCCGGAAGGTAAACATTTTATTAAAAAATTAATGCAAAAACTTTAAACACTTGTGTTTATAATTTGTCATATAACAGGCCAGAGCTATAACCTAATGGCTAGGGGTGGGTTTGACACAACGGTATAGGGAGAGGGGAGGATAGTGCACAACTGAATTTATAATTGGTGTGAGCAGCTTAGCTATATATTTTTCTCATTGTAAAAACATGTGTGGCTGAAAGGGATGCCAGATCACACGGATGAGAATCAGAGATGCAAACCCTGTGACATTTTGATAACCGCTTGAGCAATGGTCACAATTTTTGTATGAAAAATTGTATATGGACGTAACGCAAATCGTGTGTACAAAGAGGATAAATGAGTAGGAAGAGGTCCAGAAACTCACTGTTAAAATTTCCTTCTAAATCTCGGTGAGGTCGAGATTGGCACCTCACTTAAAAGCTCCGCAGCAGCGTTGCTTTCTTTTGGGAACAGCGAAATATAAATGAAAATGTGTGCACACAAGCGAGCTAGGAATAGATCCCTTGTTTTAAATATGTTGGCTTCTTTCTTCCTTTTACGATCTGAATAGAATCAATTGAAGGTCGTTTTATAGAAAAAAATGATTGCTTACACTTTGTTTTCTATATTTTTGATCATTTCGGCTGTGTGCACAAGGGAGCAAAAAAATCAGTTTTTTAATGTCCTTGCCTGTTTTTCCTGTTTGAATATCTGAAGAAATATTGCAAACTTTATGAATGAAAATTAAATTTGACACCTTCTTATTTTACATGTTGCCAAATTTATTTTGTTTTTAGCTGGACATTTTTGTTGTTATTTCGTTGTTGCAATATTTTGGTTGCTGCTGCAAGAAAGAAATTCAGATATTTCAAAAGCCGAATAGAAAGACGGATTTCTAATTCGGCTAATGAAATAATTATTTCTTAATCATGAGTTGAAAAATTTTTTGTTCATTAACAGAACAAAAGAATGCATTAAAAAAATTTTCCTCTGATTTATTTAGAATATAGGTACCTATTAGGAAATAAAAATCAAATTAAATTGGATTCAAAGTATTTGCATTGGGAACTTTATTATTTTACTGTAGTTCAATAACCAAACAACCACCAAAAAAGTTTTTCCCAATCAGAGAAGAAAACAACAGATTTATTTCAGATAGATTTTAAGTTAAAGGATGTAGTCTGGTGCGCCAGCCTAATTTTCAAGGTTAATTTTGGGTAGAACAAAATGAAGTAATAATAAATTTGAAGGGCTTATTGCTAAAACATGATAAGCCACATACAAAATATTTTGAAATAATCGACTCTAAAGTTTTGAAAAAATTTATTTTTGTATGAAAAAATGGAATTGAACACGGAAACTTTTGCAAATAGGTTATAAAATTATTAATAAATAGCTAATATCTCTTCAGTAGTTGTTGGCAATGCATTGAGTTATGTATTTAGCCCAAAAAAAATTATTTTTTAGATCATGTGGCTTATCACATGATTGCAATGAGCCCTTCGATTATTGAATTTTAAACATTGATTTAACAATTTTTAATTTATAACATTTTTAACGTAATATTTTAAACATGTATCTATTATTTGTACATATAGCAAAATCATTAGTTTCATGTAACCGAGAAAGTATTATTCATCGATTACTTTCCCGCTTACGGAACGCATTATTTTTAAGCAAAGGTATTTAAAGACATGGCTGCGAACAAATGCAATATTTTGAAGCCATTTTCTTAAAAGCATTTCTGAAAAACATTTCCTAATTTGTTGGAAATCAGCAGCATGGGAAACTTTTTTTTCAAAGTTAATTTTGAATACAATTTTATGCGACCAGAAAAAAATGAAGTACGTATAAATTGCGAAATATTTTTTTTAAATTTCCTAATTTTTAAAATAGTTAAATATTATTTTTGAGTATTTAATAAATTAAAAATGAAACATGAAGTGATACATCATATGAAAAAGTAAAAAACGCAATTTCCAGTTTTTATTCTTCCATGACAAAATCAACTTTTGCACCGTATTCAGAAGAAACAAACAGAAATTTGTTGGAAGTTTCTTGAAAAAATAGTTAATTATTTATGATTTTTTTTTATTCGAAATATTTTAGCAACAGACACTTTAAGAATTTAAAAAAAGTCAATTTTCAACAGCTTTAACTTTCTTTTACGAATTTTGATTTTTGTAATTTTTTGCAAAAAATAGCTTAAGACTATGCCATAGCCACTTGTGATGTCGTCTATTAAAATGTGAACTTTTTGAGATTTTTTTCATAAAAGTATCCAAACTCGAAATTTACAAAATGTTACACTTCTAGTAAAAAATTTCAAAGCGACCAAGTTTTTTAACGAAATCATCCATTTTTTGTATTTGTATTTAATATTTTTCAAGAAAAATTTTAACAACATTTCAGTGCAGTTTTTTCAAATTTAGATTTTAATGATCTTTTTTATTGCAACAAGAAAACTAAATTCTTTTTGAAAAGTAAATTATCACAACTCTAGTATTTTAAATACGATGTTAAGTACGATTTTAAGTACGAATGTTTGATACTGTATTTAAAAGAAATATTAAACTAAAAACGAAATGTGTACCACTATTTTATTAATTTTAAAAATTTAATTCACAAAAGGTTTTTTCGTTGACGTCTTAGGCTAAGAGTATTTGATTAGATATGAAACCAAAATATATAAAGTATCGTTTTTAAGTTTTGTTTTTACTTATTCTAATTTTTTTTATATTTAAATATATAATAACAATATATATTTTTTTCGGGCTATTGCATTTAAAATTTCTTCCGTGGTCACTTCCATATCCCTGTAAACATTTAAAGAGCTAACCCATTAACCCATTCTTCTCCAGTTTTACTTATCATGCATGTTTTGAGTCTTCGAAGCGACGAAAACGAGGGTTCTGAAACCAGCTTGACTGAAACCGGCAACATTGTACCAATCTTCAGGAATCGGTTTATTGAAAGATGTATCCACGTATGCATATGTAAACGTTACAGGTCGATTTGTCTGATTCAAGCAGTGCTTACAAATATTGGGTACAAAAAATTTTTCAAAATCAATATATATACTGAAAAAATCCATCACGTTTTTAAATTCAACACATTGCCTTTAATATCAATGCATGTTTTTTCATGCAAAATTTAAAAAAATGTTTCAAGCAATTTTTTTTAACCGTTATTTTTTAGCGTTTTAAAAAATTCGCATTAAACATATTTCGTCAAAGATGGAACAAATTATTTTTAATATGTCAACCATTTCACATTGGTTCGATTCGATCTCCGATTTCGCTCTTATTTTCTGTTTTTAGATTTATTTAGTTATTGTTTAGAAAACCAAATCCGGAGTTAAAGGTTTTGAGATTTTTTTTGCGGACTCATAGCCATACGAATGCCGAAATAGGGTCTATTTTGAGACAACGTAGCTCAGTCAATTTAAACGCGATTTTCATAAGTAGGGTATTATTAGAAATTTTATTTTAAATGGAAATATAAAGCTTTTAAAAAATTGCAGTTACATGACCCATTATTAATTTCAAAGTTTAATACCATGCCAGCAACATGCGCTATAATTTTTTATCATTTTCGTTATTTTTATTTTTTAAAAGTTCCATTTTCTTTCCATAGATATGAAATGAAAGTGTGTTCTTTAAGGTTTAGAAGTTATGTTGTAAAAACTTTTTCAACGAATTCAGCTAGTGTTGATATTTTTTGTGGAAAGACTACAATGCATAGAGACTTGAACATTTTTTTACGTAAATATTATAAAAAACTTTTTCAAAGTAGGTACATTTTTTGTTTGTTTTTAAACGCATCTTCTCTTCACTAGGTGACATAAAATAATTAGTCCTTTAATAAATCTAAATTTTTTTTCCGATAAAATTGGATCAAAATATCTTGACACCGGCTGAAAAGGACTACTTTTTTAAGCCTATCGAGAGGAAGATGCATTTAAAAACAATAAAAAAAATTTATTTCGGAATATTTTTTATAATAGCTGCGTTTTATTCGTTCTGGTTTAACCAGTGAACGAATAGATCGCATTAGTTAAAGTTTTGTAAGTTTTGCCTTAGACCGTTTGAGGCATTGTCGCCAAATGATATGACCAAGCGGCTGATTGCAAAACAATACCATTACTGCTTCTGACCGCTTGGGGCATTGTCGATGATGATATGACTAAACAGCACAGATGTTTCATTTGCCAGCATTGGGTGACTAAGAAGGGTTGTAAACCAAACTCTCACTTGCGAGTGCTGCCACAAACTAAAAAAAATAGCGACATCTATAGAGCCGTAGCGAAAAAAAAATAGTTCAACGAGATGAACTAGCTACTGAGCAAGTTCTGAGCAAATTCTTTTTGTTAGTGTTCTGCATGTTATTTAGAACCTATTTGGTTTAACCAGAACGAATAAAACACGCCTATTATTAGCACTGAGAATAAAAACGTACTTTAAAATTAAAGAAAAAAATTTGAAATAGAAATTTTTAAAAAAAGCTTTAACTAAGCGTATTAAATTTTCAACTATAAATTTTTTATAATTTTCTCTTATTATTTCTTTGCAATAACAAAAAATATGTGGCTATCTGAGATTGAATTGAAAAATAAAATGCAATAGAAAAATTGCTAGACAATTGAGACCAAGCTGAAAAAAAACGCGATTTTACATTTGATTCTGTGAAAATATTTTTTAAATTGGTTTTACAAATAATGAATATTAGACGAAATAAAAACAAATTTATTATTTAAAACATTTCAATACATTAAGCCGCGTTGATAAAATTCATTAAATAAGTCTATTAAATAAACAGCTCACACATAAAATATATATTTTATTGTATTTAAAACTAAGTCATAGTGATGTTCAGAAGATATCCGTGGTCGTATGAAACCTACCCACACAAAACAATATATTCTAACAGTAGTAAGCGATCAAAAAATTTAGGGCAAAGTGCATTATACATCTAGAGGGCGACATATGACAATATATATATGAGGTGACAATATATTTACCTATTCTTCTAATAGGTATAGGAAAAAACAGGCCAGGGCATTAAAAAAAGCCGATCTTTTTGCTCCCTTGTGCACACAGCCGAAATTATCAAAAATATAGAAAACAAAGTGTAAGCAAACATTTTTTTCTATAAAACGACCTTCAATTGATTCTATTCAGATCATAAAAGGAAGAAAGAAGGCAACATATTTAAAACAAGGGATCTATTCCTAGCTCGCTTGTGTGCACACATTTGTATTTATATTTCGCTGTTCCCAAAAGAAAACATCGAAATTCGCTGCGCTTTGCCGCTGCTGCGGAGCTTTTAAGTGAGGTCCAATCTCGACCTCACCGAGATTTAGAAGGAAATTTTAACAGTGAGTTTCTGAACCTCTTCCTACTCATTTATACTCTTTTGTATGTAGCTGTAACTGTTCTAGCTGGGTAGTGTAAGTTGTACCGGTTTGTGTCATTGCTAAAATGATTGATGGTGCGTGTCTTGGCTAAATGAAACATGCTAATGATAAAAGCGTCATCTAGTGGGAGTAGATTTCGATATAAAACTTATAGTGTGCATTTAGGGCAAGATAAAATTGCCTTTGACACCATTGGTTGTGATAGGATTTCGATATAAAAGTTATGATATGCATTTAGGGCAAGATAAAATTGCCTTTGTTATAGCCTGTGCCTTTGTTTATGGCCTTGGCTTTGCCTTATAGCGATATAAAACTTCTGGTGCACATTTAGGGGGCAAGATATAATTGTCTTTGGTGTAGTGCACAACACACCCCTCGATCCGACTGACCATTTATCAGTCTGTCTTTTATCCTTCTGTCCATGCTACTCATATGTTCCTGCAGCTCAATTGTTCCAATATAAGAAAGCTGTTTAATACTATGACTTTTTGGCTAATTCAATGTAGTGAACAAAAATATAAACCTCTATCCTAATAGTAGGATATCCTAATAGTAGTAGTATGCAATGATATTTTTTAAACTATTTCAATATCCGATCCAATATAAAAAAGCTGTTTCATACTATGCTTTTTTATCAATTTTTCGGGTGATTAATAAGCAGTATTCTACGCAATGTGAAAGCGCTATCTAGTGCTGAATAGTGAAAGTGGGAGAATTTACCGATGAAAGGGCTCTCTAGTGGTGCGTAGATATAATCGGAATAGATTTCGATATAAAAATTATGATGTGAAGATAAACTTGCCTTGTTTACAGAGTTGAATTAACATTGGACTTGATAACACAAACCATATTCTTGACCATACTCAACTATGTTGATATAAATAAAAAACAAAACGAATTGATGAGAGAATTATTATTGTGATTTGAGTAGTCAGCTGATGTGAGAAAAAGCAAAACGATATGATTTTATACATTCATCTTTATTGATATTTTATTGATTTATAATAAGTAATTGATGTTACCATTCAGCTTTTAGTATAATTTTTCTCTATCTTTTTTTTCTGTTTTTGCATCTTTTTACTCCTTTACCAATCTTCTTTTTCTTGCCTCTTTTTGCTCCTTTGCCCATTTTGCTAACTTTTGATCATCCTTCTTCTTCTTACACTTATCCTCTAGGTGCGCGTTGCTGCCACAGTAGATACAATAAATGAATTTACTATACCCCCTCAATCTGTTCATTTTGTTTTATTTTGTTGATGGCTTTTTTCGAAAAACCTTCTAAAATAAAGATCAGATGATGACTGCTTACCCTTTTATAATTAACACACTAATTTATAAAATTCTTCTGATTTCACTGGTAAGAGGAGAGTATTTAATTAAGAGATCATGGATTTCTAAACAATAGGCTGATGTTTTATCTGGAATCGGTTTGTTTTCTTCGGTGTCAAATGCAATTCGTATATCAATAGGTCCAATTTTAACTGCTTCATTTTGATGTGCTACATCAACAATAATTAGCGGTGCAATAGCCTTGATTTCAACGACATCTAGCAATGGTTGAGGCTCCCGCATATAATAACTTTGTTGAAATTTCGCATACATATCATATAGAACAGCATACTGCCCCATTTAAAAGCGACTATCATCAAATCATCATAGGTATATAAATAAGAGTTTAGATATACTTTTGAATTAGCAATATATTGCAATGATCGAATGTATTTCCTTCCTCTTTACCATTTTCTTTTTGTAGACCGATGATAAGAAATCTAGGTTTTTCATTTTGCGGAGCTAGTTTTACATTCCATTAAACCTTTGTACTTTTTGGTAGCATTCGATTTACATGACAGTTCTAACTTTAAAATGGCATTAAAAAAGGTTTTTTGTTATTATCTTGTAAATTCCAATTTTGCAAAGTCCGATAATTGTATGTGGGGCATTTTCCATATTATATATAATATTACAAATTTTAATTGATCTGCGGATTAGTAGAATGAAATAATCTCAACGTTGAAAGTTTCGAGTTTAATATTATTTTAGTATAATCTCCGGCAAAACCCATAAACATTTTCAGAGGTATACAGCAACTGAAATGAGTTTTTTCCAATATAAAATTCTCTTCCAAACACCAACCAGCGTTTTGTAATGCATTGCTTTCAAGGTAAATGATGTTAATGATGTAAAATTTTTCATGGTGGATGAAATTCCAAGATTGCGTGTACGATCAACTTCAAAACCATTAATTTCATCTCGAATTTCATCAAACAGATATGAAACAAAATTATTTCTAAATTTCACACCTGTTGTTGCTACATCTCTTCCTCCTTCATGTTTTACTATAAAGCCATGAACGTAAATCATACTCTCACTTGGTAAGACAAAGAGGTTCTGATTTTAAATTGGTTTACGAATCTCATCATTATTGTTGAAGAATTTCAAATATGGAGACTAACTATAGTATTCCTTTTTTATAATGCTCTCATCATATATTGGTTTCTGTAGGACATTAAATATTTCGTTCATGATTGTTGATTAAGTCTCAAGGATTTTAAATATTCTATATAAGATGCAGTCAACAGCTTCTTTTTTGTATGTCCCGGGTTGAGTTTTGATGTAGGAGTAACTGGATATTCTTTTTGAATTACGTTTTTATTGTTCTTAGTGTAAATAATCATTTTTATTCTGGCTTAAAGTGAAGTCTTGAAATTTTTTCTCCTCAAAAATTATATAAGGTCTCCATCTGGATTTAAGACTCTTATCGTTATGTTGTTTATTTGATCACAGTTGACGGGTAAGTAAATTACATTTCGAGGTTTCTCATTTATTTTATGTCCTGGTGAGACATCCAGAGGATATTCTTGAATAGTATGAACTGATGTGTCATTAATATATGATCCGTTTGTCAAGTTATATTCAATTCGTATTGTATTTATATTTGTAATATTTAAAGGTAAATGAGATTCAAAATTTTTCCTAGTTTTATCTGACTGACCTATATGCATATATTCTGTTTTTTCTACTTCTTGTAATGGTCCTAACGATATCACTTTGATAAACTCCTCATACGGTAACTCATTAATAGACAGCAGAATTATATGCAAAATTTATTTTAAGTTTGATTGAAGTCAAATTTTCCATATCTATGATATGCAAGTTTTATGCAAAAAATATGCAAAAGCATATGCAAGAAATATGCTGCATATTATTTGCATATGCAAGAAATATGCTGCATACTTTTTGCTTATGCAGTAATAAAAATGGTCTACATTCATAATATTTCCAAAATTATTTAAATTTCTATAAACTTTATTAAAAAAAATGTTTTAAATACGTAAGAATTATTTTATTACCTTCCACAGATAATTATGTTAAATGGAAATCGCCAGTGGTCGAAATTCGATCTTTTCACTGTGACATTCGACCTGCACTGTAATATTAAATGGCTTTTGTTCTCAGATTAGCGTAGAAAAAGATTGAAAAAGAATCTATTTCTATTTTCAGTTTGCCGCTCAGTGCTAACCAACGACAAAGAGGATAAATGAGTAGGAAGAGGTCCAGAAACTCACTGTTAAAATTTCCTTCTAAATCTCGGTGAGGTCCAGATTGGCACCTCACTTAAAAGCTCCGCAGCAGCGGCAAAGCGCAGTGAATTTCGATGTTTCCTTTTGGGAACAGCGAAATATAAATAAAAATGTGTGCACACAAGCGAGCTAGGAATAGATCCCTTGTTTAAAATATGTTGACTTCTTTCTTCTTTTTATGAGATAATTTGATTGGTCAAGATATTTTGATCCAAATTTATCGGAAAAAAAATTTAGATTTATTAAAGGACTAATTATTTTATGTCACCTAGTGAAGAGAAGATGCGTTTAAAAACAAACAAAAAATGTACCTACTTTGAATAAAAATTTTTTATAATATTTACGTAAAAAAATTTTGAAGTCTCTATGTATTGTAGTCTTTCCACAAAAAATATCAACGCTAGTTGAATTCGTTGAAAAAGTTTTTATAACATAACTTCTGAACACACTTTCATTTCATATCTTTTGAAAGATAATGGAACCTTTACAAAATGAAAATAACGAAAATGAAAAAAAATTATAGCGCCTGTTGCTGGCACGGTATTAAACTTTGAAATTAATAATGGATCATGTAACTGCAATTTTTTTAAAAGCTTTATTTTTCCATTCAAAATAATATTTCTAATAATAGAGTAAGTTCGGTAAATATGGCCTACCCTTAACTTTTTTTGAAATAAAACAGCCAGTTTAATTTGAAAACATAATTTTTTTTAAATTGTTTTATTGTTTTGAATTACATTACAAAAAACACAACAAAAAGATATTATGGAAAAATTAAAGGAACTTCAAAATATCACTTTTCAAAAATGTGCGACTAATATAGCCCACCGTTTGTTGAATATGGACTAGGGTGGTCCATATTAAACACAACTTATACACAAAATTCACAAATTCATATTCTTTTTCGTTGCCACTGCACAGTTCATGTGCCCACATTGCGCATAAAACGCACTGCAGCCATGTTTCTCCACCTTTATCTTCGAAAAAAAGACTTGAGCAATATATGCATTTGGCATCTTCCATATTAGTCCTATCAGGACTTGCATCTGATGAATCATCTGCTGTAAAATTGTCTTCAAAGTCTGATGAGGACTCTGCTGTACGTTGATTTTTCTTCTGAAAAGTAAATTTGAAGGAAAACCTTTTTCAAACCTAACTACAAATATAATTCATATCTACCTTCTTTTTCAAAATGTTTTTTTCCCCGATTCGTTTTCCGCGTGTGTTTTGATTCTTAAATTGTTTGTCATTGTTTTTTTTAATAGATTCCTCTAGATTCTTTTTATGCGGTGATGATGATGATATCAGTTGTGCCTTTCCTGGTATTCGCCCTCGATTTGAATTTTTTTTTAACTCGGACCGGAATAGGAGAAATTTCTTGAGGCATTATGTAAGAAGTTGACCGAATGCCAGTGTAAGTGGAAGGTGTTTCATCGGGAATTTGTTCTAATTGACCTTTCATATAAGCTTGACCGAACAGTTGAACTATATCAAAATGTGTTAATGCTTTTCCATTATTTATGACCCAACATCTTATTTCCTCAGTCAAATATTTTTTCAAGGGTCCCATGAAAGATTTATCCAGAGGTTGAATCTTATGGCTAGAGTGTGGAGGAATCGAAAGGATGCGAACATGGTTACTTCTAGCCAAGTCAATGATTTCAATGTTTCTCATATGGCTTGCATGCCCGTCCAATATGAGCAATACAGGAGACGATGCAGAAGGTTTAACTGTTGCAAGAAAGTGCTCGAACCATTTAGTAAATAAATGCGTTTGAATCCATCCGGAAGGATGATTTGCGTGAATTGATCCTGGCGGTGCACCTTTCATTAGAAGAGGATTTTCCCTCTTCCTAGGGAAAATAAACATAGGTGGTTCAAATGACCCGCCTGCGCTCATACACAAAACAGCAGTAATCAAAGATCCCCTTTCTGCTGAAGTAAGTGCTCCTATCTGCTTCCGACCTTTCAGAGACAATACCTGTGGCATTTTTGCAGGCACAACAGAAATTCCTGTTTCGTCTACATTGTAACTGTTATTTGGAGAAAAGTTGTACGTAGCCATTTCTTTTTCCAACAAGTCAAAGAAAACGGTGACGTTTTCTTTTGAAAATCCTCTTGCACGAGCTATAGATGTTCCGGTCGGCTGACGGAAGGACAAAGATGGATGACGTCTTAGAAATAAACGCAACTAATCTCTTCCTGCAGTTCCCTTTGCTACTGAAAACGGGTTTGGAATATTGTTCTTCAAAGCTAATTGAAATGCTAATGATCTTATACCATTTCTTGTTAGACCAAACAATTTCGCTTCCATAAGCAATACATAGTCAACAAGCGATTCTTCGAGCTGTGGTGGGAAAATCGGTTTTCTGCCTAATTTGGCTGCTACTACTTCTTCTAACGGCCTTCACTTCTCTGCCACCAAACGTCGTAATGTGGTTTTAGGTACAGTGTACTGTTTGGATGCCCTTAAGAACCCCATTCGCTTTTCTTTGATGGCCGTAATTGCATGCGCCATATCTCCTTTGCGCCATGTCTGTCGATGCTTTTGGACTTGCTTAGAGTTCGGAGCCATTTATATCCTTGTAGCTAATAAAGAAAATAGAAATGAAATATTAACTAAAAACATGTGTCAAATATGGTCCACTAGTCCATATTATCAGCATTTATGATGGGCCATATTATCAACACTGTTTTTACCTACTATGCTTTCAATTTTCGCAAACTTTATTAACTATTTTCCAGATTTGATTTTACATAAGCAAACAAAACATTTAGCACTATATAATTTGCACAAACCCAAGAATATTCACACAATAATTTAATTAAAAAACGCGTAATTAAACTTACCAAAAAATTCCAACGACAACGCCAAAAAATTATCAAGTGCTGTCCTGTACACATCTGTTTCGACTGACTCACCACATTACAATGAGCGATGACCAGTTCGTTCATGTCTAAATTGAGTAGACAGTGGCGTGTCTAGCCTTTCTCAGTTAGGAAATATTGCTATGGGCCATATTACACACATGGGCCATATATGCCGAACTTACTCTACTCTATTTATGAAAATCGCAATTAAATTGACTGAGCTACGTTGTCTCAAAATAGACCCTATTTCGGCATTCGTATGGCTATGAGTCCGCAAAAAAAAAATCTCAAAACCTTAAACTCCGGATTTGGTTTTCTAAACAATAACTAAATAAATCTAAAAACAGAAAATTAGAGCCAAATCGTAGATAGTCAGTGCAACTAATATTACACTTCAATGTGAAATGGTTGACATATTAAAAACAATTTGTTCCTTCTTTGACGATATATGTTTAATGCGAATTTTTTATAACATATTGTGGTTAAAAAAAATTGCTTGAAACATTTTTTAAAATTTTGCATGAAAAAACATGCATTGATATTAAAGGCAATGTGTTGAATTTAAAAACGTGATGGATTTTTCAGTATATATATTGATTTTGAAAAATATTTTGTACCCAATATTTGTAAGCACTGCTAGAATCAGACAAATCGACCTGTAACGTTTATATATCCATACGTGGATACATCTATCAATAAGCCGATTCCTGAAGATTGGTACAATGTTGCCGGTTTCAGTAAAGCAAACCCTCGTTTTTGTCGCTTAGAAGACTCAAAACATGCATGATAAGTAAAACTGGAGAAGAATGGGTTAATGGGTTAGCTCTTTAAATGTTCACAGGGATATGGAAGTGACCACGGAAGAAATTTTAAATGCAATAGCCCGAAAAAAATATATATTGTTATTATATATTTATATATAAAAAAAATTAGAATAAGTCTAAGAAAAACTTTAAAAACGACACTTTATATATTTTGGTTTCATATCTAATCAAATACTCTTAGCCTAAGACGTCAACGAAAAAACCTTTTGTGAATTAAATTTTTAAAATTAATAAAATAGTGGTACACATTTCGTTTTTAGTTTAATATTTCTTTTAAATACAGTATCAAACATTCGTACTTAAAATCGTACTTAACATCGTATTTAAAATACTAGAGTTGTGATAATTTACTTTTCAAAAAGAATTTAGTTTTCTTGTTGCAATAAAAAAGATCGTTAAAATCTAAATTTGAAAAAACTGCACTGAAATGTTGTTAAAATTTTTCTTGAAAAATATTAAATACAAATACAAAAAAATGGATGATTTCGTCAAATAACTTGGTCGCTTTGAAATTTTTTGCTAGAAAAAAATTCAAATTCGTAAAAGAAAGTTATAGCTGTGGAAACTTGACTTTTTTTAAATTCTTAAAGTGTCTTTTGCTAAAATATTTCGAATAAAAAAAAATCATAAATAATTAACCGTTTTTTCAAGAAACTTCCAACAAATTTCTGTTTGTTTCTTCTGAATACGGTGCAAAAGTTGATTTTGTCATGGAAATAATAAAAACTGGAAATTGCATTTTTTTACTTTTTCATATGATGTATCACTTCATGTTTCATTTTTAATTTATTAAATACTCAAAAATAATATTTGACTTTTTAAAAAATTAGGAAACTTTAAAAAAAATATTTCACAATTTATACGTACTTCATTTTTTTCTGGTCGCATAAAATTGTATTCAAAATTAACTTTGAAAAAAAAGTTTCCCATGCTGCTGATTTCCAACAAATTAGGAAATGTTTTTCAGAAATGCTTTTAAGAAAATGGCTTCAAAATATTGCATTTGTTCGCAGCCATGTCTTTAAATACCTTTGCTTAAAAATAATGCGTTCCGTAAGTGGGAAAGTAATCGATGAATAATACTTTCTCGGTTACATGAAACTAATGATTTTGCTATATGTACAAATAATAGATACATGTTTAAAATATTACGTTAAAAATATTATATATTAAAAATTGTTAAATCAATGTTTAAAATTCAATAATCGAAGGGCTCATTGCAATCATGTGATAAGCCACATGATCTAAAAAATAATTTTTTTTGGGCTAAATACATAACTCAATGCATTGCCAACAACTACTGAAGAGATATTAGCTATTTATTAATAATTTTATAACCTATTTGCAAAAGTTTCCGTGTTCAATTCCATTTTTTCATACAAAAATAAATTTTTTCAAAACTTTAGAGTCGATTATTTCAAAATATTTTGTATGTGGCTTATCATGTTTTAGCAATAAGCCCTTCAAATTTATTATTACTTCATTTTGTTCTACCCAAAATTAACCTTGAAAATTAGGCTGGCGCACCAGACTACATCCTTTAACTTAAAATCTATCTGAAATAAATCTGTTGTTTTCTTCTCTGATTGGGAAAAACTTTTTTGGTGGTTGTTTGGTTATTGAACTACAGTAAAATAATAAAGTTCCCAATGCAAATACTTTGAATCCAATTTAATTTGATTTTTATTTCCTAATAGGTACCTATATTCTAAATAAATCAGAGGAAAATTTTTTTAATGCATTCTTCTGTTCTGTTAATGAACAAAAAAATTTTCAACTCATTATTAAGAAATAATTATTTCATTAGCCGAAGTAGAAATCCGTCTTTCTATTCGGCTTTTGAAATATCTGAAATTCTTTCTTGCAGCAGCAACATAAATATTGCAACAACGAAATAACAACAAAAATGTCCAGCTAGAAACAAAATAAATTTGGCAACATGTAAAATAAGAAGGTGTCAAATTTAATTTTCATTCATAAAGTTTGCAATATTTCTTCAGATATTCAAATAGGAAAAAACAGACAAGGACATTAAAAACCGATCTTTTTGCTCCCTTGTGCACACAGCCGAAATGATCAAAAATATAGAAAACAAAGTGTAAGCAAACATTTTTTTCTATAAAACGACCTTCAATTGATTCTATTCAGATCATTAAAGGAAGAAAGAAGCCAACATATTTAAAACAAGGGATCTATTCCTAGCTCGCTTGTGTGCACACATTTTTATTTATATTTCGCTGTTCCCAAAAGAAAACATCGAAATTCGCTGCGCTTTGCCGCTGCTGCGGAGCTTTTAAGTGAGGTGCCAGTCTCGACCTCACCGAGATTTAGAAGGAAATTTTAACAGTGAGTTTCTGGGCCTCTTCCTACTCATGTATCTTCTTTGGTAAACTTCTTTACGCACGCTTGACACTTGGAAGTAAGCTGGTAAGTGTGTACCGGAAGTTTCAACCGAATAGTCCAACGGAAGTTCCGGAAAGAGAGAGAGCAGTTAAACAGCTACTACAAAGCAGTGTTGCCAACTTTTCAATTCTAAGATCCACCAAAAATGCACCAGAATTATTGGGTTTTTAAAAATATAAAGCATCAAATAAAATTAAAAAATTAAATTATATTCTGAACTGCCAGTTATTTTAATTTTTCAAAAACAATATTTTTTAAATTTTTACACAAATTTTAAATACTTAAATTAAGCATTTATGGAATCTAAAGCAAAATTTACTAAGCATTTCATATATAGCATTTGTCAATTTAATAAAACCTTTTTCCTTTTAAATAAAACCTTTTACCAATTGAATGAAACCTTTTTCAAAATCGATGAAACCTTTTACCAATTGAATGAAACTTTTCTCAAAACCAATGAAACTTTTTTTAAAACTAATGAAACCATTTTTCAATTGAATAAAACTTTTTTCTTTCAATTTAAACTTTTCCACTTTTATTGAAACTGCTTTTAAATTATTTTAAACAAATATTTTAAAAATAATATTTTTTTATCGATAAAAAAACAGCTTCGTCGATCCTCTTTCCCCCTTCATACAATTTTATTAAAAGACCTTACATGTTTGATTTTACTTTTGAATACTTTCCCACTTTTCTTTGGGTGCTTCGGCTATAGCGAAGACAGCAACACGCTTAAGTTAACGAAAAATGTTCTACACATTCAGTTTGTCCATCACCAGTGACAGTTAAAAACCCAACCAAAATAGACGAAACGAGACGATAGCATTTTGAAGAACGTCTGCACTCGTTACGGATGTTTACGGATTTAACCCAAAATTAAACGATTTGCTCAACTCGTCTGAATCAGCTGATCAGTTGGCAATCGAGTATTATTTATTTATATTATACATTTTGTAATTTTTAATAAATATTTGTGAAAAATGAGTGAAATAATGGTGAAATTGAAACAAATTGATTAAAATAAAATAAAAACGCACTCTGCACAGCTGTTGTTGACGATTTGCTACGTTAGCAGTTCGGTTCTTACGGAATAATACGTCTTGTCAAACTGTTTCGTTTAGTTTCGTTCATTAACGTTTGCTCATTTTGGGTAACAACATTAATATGTATTTAACCGAACACTTACATTTTTACTCGTTACGGATCAAAACGTCTATTTGGTTGGGCCTTAATGCGTATCGTTAAAAAGTGTTTTCTAAATTAAAATAGCACTCTCGTGCAATATTATCTGACTTAGGTTTCAAACAGAGTGAACGCCGAAGCCGATAAGCAGGCAGACAAGCGCAGGCAAAATATGTGAACAAGCGAGACAAAAGTTATTTATATTTCGTTTCTTTGCATGGCCTGTGTGCCTGCCTGTCTGAGTCGCCGTTCACTCTGTCCGCAACCTTACACACAGAGCACAGCATCGTTGACGTTATAAATACAAACGTACAACAAATTTCACGGAACGACTGCACAAACTACATAATGGACATGATTCTGCAAATTCTGCGAGCTATAGAACGTCAAAATCTTCATTAAATCATAAACTTATTTTTTTATTAATAAAAACTATAATTTTTAAAAAATTTGTTTAAGTTTTGTAGTAAAACTTCAGGTCGGCCCACTTGCGTCGCTCACCTAACTGCGCTGGCCTCGTCTAACTGCTGAGTTACGCCACCGATCTGTAGTAAAACTTCACGTCGGCCCACTTGCGTCGCTAACTGCGCTGGCCTCGTCTAACTGCTGAGTTACGCCACCGATCTGTAGTAAAACTTCAGGTCGGCCCACTTGCGTCGCTCACCTAACTGCGCTGGCCTCGTCTAACTGCTGAGTTACGTCACCGATCTGTAGTAAAACTTCAGGTCGGTCTACGTGTGCACTACTTCTACTACTATGCCTACTAGATGACTTACCCAGGCCGTGGCTCGAACAGAACTCCCTCAAATCTAACTATGTCTCGCCTTATATAGGACAGTCACAGAGATTTTTCTAAATGCAAGCTCTCTTCTCGCTTTCTGATTGGCTGTCACTACAGCTGATCTGGTGCTTTTCGATTACTATGTTTATAACAGCTGACCGTGTGCTTTTGGTTTCTATGTTTGTCACAGCTGACCGTGTGCTTTCGTGGTTTGTGCCATTGGTACCTTGCACTATCTACTGGTGTGCTGATTTCCTACTAGATGGCGTTGTCTCTTCTTTCATCTACTTAATCTAATTATAAGCGGCAGCAGAGTTAAGACGAAACTAGCTTTATAAATTACAATTCTTATTGTGTACATATTCAAAACGTTAATTACATACTTATTAATAATACACTTGATTTGTAGTGACATTAATGAGCAGATCATAAACATTTCAATATGTTGAAAATAATAATGAATTTAAATATTATCATTTACTTTAATGTATGAAATAAAAATGTTGTTGACTGAATTCATTACAGTATTTACACAAAATTATTTAGAAGTAAATACAAAATGCAAAATAAAACAAGGGTGACTCACGATGAATTATGATATGCTGCTTCGTGGTGTTGTCGTCTCTCTTGTTGATACAATGTTGCTGCCAATGTGTGACTAAAATGCAGCATGCCATTTAGCCTTCACATACCCCACCTACTTCGGGGGAGGAGGTCGTTGGCTTACGCTTACCCGACCGGAACGGGCGATCATGATTTGGAAGGTGGCCCCTCGGACGATGGTGCAGAACTTCATCCGCGCCGCTTGCTTGCGCCTGGTCAACGCGGCATGGATCTTATCCTGCAGTTCCTGCACGACGTCTTCATCGTACCTTGCCCGTATATCTGCGAGTCGCTCTTCTTCAGCACAACTCGATCGGGGAGGCGAAGGGATTCTAGGGGGCTGATGTGGTGTCGTGGGCCTTAGGGGCGACACCCGTTGTTGAACGTCGAGTCTGGGATTTTTCCATGGTCGACTTGGGGACTCGTATGAATCCGTTTCGTCGCTGTCGTTTTCGCTGCTGCTGGAGCTGTCGCTTGAGCTATTGCTTGAGCTGTCGCTCGAACTATCTGAGCTGAGTGGTGGCTGCGGCGCCTCTATGAAGACAGCTGCTGTGGCGTCGGCAGTTGATGACAGATGCTGCTGCGGCTTCGGCAGTTGATGACGCAGATGCTGCTGCGGCTTCGGCAGTTGATGTCGCAGATGCTACTGCGGCGTCGGCAGTTGATGGTGCAGATGCTGCTGCGGCTTCGGCAGTTGATGACGCAGATGCTGCTGCTACGTCGGCAGTTGATAGCGCAGATGCTGCTGCGGCTTCGGCAGTTGATGACGCAGATGCTGCTGCGGCTTCGGCAGTTGATGGCGCAGATGCTGCTGCGGCTTCGGCAGTTGATGACGCAGATGCTGCTGCGACATTGGCAGTTGGTGACGCAGATGCTGCTGCGGCGTCGGCAGTTGATGGCGCAGATGCTGCTGCGGCGTTGGCAGTTGGTGACGCAGATGCTGCTGCGGCTTCGTCTTCGTGATTTGTGCTGTTTATGTCGGAACACAAAATCTGGACTTCTCCTCGCTGATGGTGGTTCACCGTACATTCCATGCGAATGGTTTGCGTAATTTTTGTGTGGCCCACGCCTTGGACCGTCTCAATGTTATTGCTGTAGCGGCACCATCCGAGTATGTTCTTCTTCTTTGGCGGCCGTACATTCTCGTCATCACTCGAATCTATCGATGAGCTAAGCGGTGACCAAGGGGAGGGCGGTGTTGGCACTCTAGCTTCGAGCTGCTGCTCATTTTCTTCACTTGTTGGGCTTCGTCTAGAATACAAGTACCCAAATACGCTGCGAGTGTCTGACGTGGTGTCTTCTAGCTGCTCCTCGTCGACTCTGTTCGTCACTTCCCGATCTGAAATACTATCGGGAGGGGCTTCTTCGCCTTCAGGCTCGTCATTATCTAGCGAGGTTTCAGGTGTCGTGGAATCATATAGCGATGTCTCTTCGCTCTCGGTGTCGGTTAGGACTATCGTTGCTATCGGTGGTGCATCACGCTCGTGGTCTCGATGTGACGTTCCGGGCGTGTCATCACTATGGGTCGAGTTCACGGGCCTGACGGTGCTGGATGAAGTTGCGGGCTCTGCTGGACTTCGGCGCCGGCCAGTGCCTACCGGTGAAGTCGAAACGGCACGTCGATTAAAATATTTTGGTCGGCGTGATGGAGTTTGTTTTTGACTTGGTGAGTTTGATGTATCGGATCGTGGTACTACCCGGATGCGGCTCCAGTCAGCTTTAATTGGGATTTCCATGAAATCTTCTCCACGGACTTTCGTGCGGCGTCCGCGGCTGGCCGCCTTGAACATATTCTGTCGGAACCTTGCTCTGGTTGCTTCGAACTTTTGGTTGGTCGTGCGTCTGCTCATTTTTCTATCGCCTTTGAATTACAACCAGGAGTCGCTTGATGGGTGTGTCTTCATCAGTATTTTATGACTGAAAAGACAGAAAAGTGTTAGTGAATATAAATTTCAGACCGTATGGAGTTGTTGTTTTTTTTTTTTTAATAAGCGTATGTTTCGTCAATAAATTCAAAGGCTGTCGGTAGGCGTCAAACATTTATTTTGGGTATTAGTGTTGACTTGGGTGGTCGTCTGCCGATTCGTCCAAGCGTTGCGAGCCATAATAAGGTTTGACCTCGCTCAGGTGCGCTGTTCGGATACGGTTTTCACCCTTTTTCTTTAGCCGCACGATGACTGGTGACGTGAATCCCAGTACGGCATAAGGACCAGCATACTTTGGTCCTAACTTGGCGGCAAAGCTGTCTATAGCTTTCGACAGAGAATGCTGCTTAACAAGAAATTCATCTCCAACGGTAGGCTTCCATGGTCGTCGGCGGAGATTGTAATGTCTTGCCTGATCCGTAGCTGCTCGCGAGAGGTTGTGTCGTACAATAGCAAAAATCTCCTTCAGTCGGGATGCTCGCTCAATGGGTTCTACGCTCTCGGTTCCTGTGCCTGGTGTAACCTCGTCGTACGGGGCTTGCGGCAAACGTGGTTCCCTTCCTTGAGTCAGGTAGGCTGGACTGTAACCCGTTGTATCGGAAACGCTCGTGTTAATTGCAAGTGAAATCTCTGGTAGGCTCTCGTCCCAGCCCCGCTGTTGGTTATCTGCGAGTTGCGCGATCATGGTCTTCACTGTTCGGTTTACACGTTCAGTTGGGTTTTCTTGCGGCGTATACGGCGCGGTGAGCTGCTGCTGAATTCCTAGGGCTTCTATGTAGCGTTTGAATATACGGCTAGTGAACTGGGTACCATTATCCGTAATAAGATCCTTGGGTACACCATATCTGCTAATGATTCGTTCACGAAAAGCCTTGAGTAAGCCGTCTGCTGTTGATTTTCGGAGCGGAACCAATTCGGTCCACTTTGAAAACCGATCGAAGAAAACTAGTAACATCGTGTTGCCGTGTTTTGATCGTGGCAATGGCCCTACAAAATCTGCGCACACTGTTGACCACTGTTGGTTCGTCAGGTATCTTGATGAGCATCTCTCCAGCTGGAGCTTGCTGGCTAGCCTGATAACGTTGACATGAGTCGCAACTTCGAACATAGCGACTTATGTCCCGAAACATACCCGGCCAGTAATACCGGTTTGCCACTCTTGCGATCGTCTCTTGGACGTGGCAACACACAGCTTCCACGGCACGCAATCGTCATCACTTGCACCTCGTGGGATATGTCGGTATAGTTGACCTTCTATATTTACGTAATCAGAATATTTACTGGGGAATTTTATTACTTCGG
The DNA here is from genome assembly GCA_963920525.1 of Dichetophora obliterata. Taxonomy (NCBI): domain Eukaryota; kingdom Metazoa; phylum Arthropoda; class Insecta; order Diptera; family Sciomyzidae; genus Dichetophora; species Dichetophora obliterata. Next base: position 130,944,571 of record OY986437.1, read on the forward strand.
CACGTTTCTTGTTGAGCCACGGGCATGTTGGCTGTTTGGCATCGTTCACGGTTATCCGCTGTAGTTCAACTGGTTGTCGAGAGAGGGCATCAGCCACGATGTTCTGCTTCTTTCTGCGATACTGAACCGTAAAGTTAAACTGTTGCAACTCGAGTGCCCATCTGGCGATTCGACCTGAGGGGCTCTCAATAGAGTTTAACCACTTTAGAGACAAGTAGTCGGTGATAACTATAAACTTGTATCCTTCCAGATATGGCCGCATCTTACGAATACCCCATATGAACGCCAAACACTCCTTTTCGGTGGGCGAATAATTCTTCTCTGCTTTATTCAAGTCCCTGCTACCATAGGCTATTACTTGTTCGGACCCGTCGATTTCCTGCGTCAATACTGCACCCAGACCGCTCTCGCTGGCGTCAGTTTGTAGTGTGAACGTTTGGCTAAAGTCCGGGCATGCCAATACCGGAGCCTCGGTGAGCTTCGTCTTCAAATCCTCGAACGCTTTCTGTTGGGCTTCTGCCCACTTCCAGTGCTTTTCCTTCTTGAGCAAAGCTGTCAAAGGCTGTGCTATGGTCGCAAAGTCTGGAATGAATCGCCGATACCACGACGCGATTCCTAGATATCGTCGCACTCCTCGCACGTTCTGGGGGGTTCCAAGTCTCTAATTGCTGCAACCTTGTCGGGGTCAGTATGAATACCATCACCGCTGACCACATGACCCAAATATTTGATCTTTGTTTTCATGAACTCACATTTCTCAGCATTAATTTTTAGGTTGGCTTTTCGTAGGCGTCTGAACACTTCTCGCAGATTCTGCAGGTGCTCGTCCAACGTTGCTCCCGTCACCACGATGTCATCTAGGTAGGCGAACGCGAAGGGTTCCAGCTCTGGACCTATGACTCTATCGAGGGCTCTCTGGAATAATGCTGGTGCGGAGTGAAGGCCAAATGGCATGACGCGCCATTGATACAGGCCACGACCAGGAACGGTGAATGCGGTGTACTTTTTACTTTCAGCCGCCATCGGGATCTGCCAGTAACCATCTTTCAGATCCAGACTGCTTACGTATTTGGCGTTACGCAGCCGGTCCAGAATATGCGTAATGCGTGGAAGTGGATATGCATCGGGTACTGATTTGCTGTTAAGCAGCCGGTAGTCAATGCAGAGTCGCCAGGCTCCAGTCTTCTTGCGAACAATCACAATTGGTGCGCTATATGGACTGTGCGACGGCTCGATACATCCTTTTGACAATAGCTAGTTGACCTCTTCATCGATGATACTCTGCATCGCTGGATTTCGTGGGAAGTACCTCTGCTTAATAGGCCTATCATCGGTCATCACGATTTTATGTTCCGTGATGCTGGTCACCCCATGAATGCCTTCAAATTGCCTAAGTTCGTGATCTAAAAAAATCTTTTGTTATTCTTGCTTCAACGGCTTGTCGTTCCAAAGTCGCCGCGTCTACTTCACTCTTAGCTATAGGATGACAGCTGTCAGCCAACGGCTCGTTTTCGTCGCTCTTCTGCTCGTTTTCAATTGATGATGGCCTTATTCCATTGGGGACTTCTACTGCTGCGATCAAATTCTTGATATGCGTGCACCGGTTATATGGTTTTCGACGGCGGTGGTGCTTTCGTTCTCTTCTTGTTCGTTTCTTCATTGCGGCAGTTGATGCTGCTGCTTCGGCAGTTGGTAACGCAGATGCTGCTACTTCGGCAGTTGGTAACGCAGATGCTGCTGCTACGGCAGTTGGTAATGCAGATGCTGCTGCTACGGCAGTTGGTAATGCAGATACTGCTGCTTCGGCAGTTGGTAACGCAGATGCTGCTGCTTCGGCAGTTGGTAACGCAGATGCTGCTGCTTCGGCAGTTGGTAATGCAGATGCTGCTGCTACGGCAATTGGTAACACAGATGCTGCTGCTACGGCAGTTGGTAACGCAGATGCTGCTGCTTCGGCAGTTGGTAATGCAGATCCTGCTGCTACTTTGGCAGTTGGTGACACAGATGCTGCTGCGCATTTACGTTCCCTTCTGAAATCTTTTGTTACAATTTTCTTCACTGACCCCTTCAAATTTTCATTACTATGAAGCGGGGTTACTTCTGGTCCGAGCTGTATTGTCTCTCCACCACAGCTAAACTTAACTCCGGTTTGAATGCAGAAATCCAATCCCAAAAGAACATCTTCAGTCGCATCTGGCATGACAAGGAAGGCAAAGTTGCGATTTATGTTACCTAGGCGTATCCTTGTTTCCACCGCATGCTTAAGGGGTCTCACCGAACCGTCGGCCAGAGTGACGTCTGCATCGTTATTTAATTTGTGACACTGCTGCCCTAATTGGTGAGCGAATGCCTGACTAATGAGACTTTTAGTGGCTCCCGTGTCGATAGTCGCTGTTGTTTTTATGTTGCCCACTACAAGGTTAGCAAACAAGTGGTGATTGTTGATATTAAGGTGGTTTACTGTTGATGAGGGGCCTCTGCTGAAGGTGCCGCCGCCCCTCGACTCGGACGGAACCTGGGACCGTTTTCCGGCTGAAATGGACAACATGTGCTGGTGCGCACACCGCGGCGCCCACACCTTCGGCAAAAGGTGGCTGATCCTCGGCGGCATGTTCTAGTGATGTGGCCTTCATCTCCACAGTTGCTACACGTGGTCTTAATGTTAACATGGGTCGGTTGATCTTCAGACACCATACGATGCTGTTCGGGAGGTGGTCGCACTGCGGGGTTCCGGGTAGTCTCTTGGACTTTAAGTATTTCAAGGTCTTCGGCCAGCTCTATGAAATCCGCTAGAGAGGAGAAGTCCTTGCGCCGGATATACCACTGGTAGTCCGTCTGTAGATTCCGGAAAATCCTATCCAATTTTTGCTCTTCTGTATAGCTGACGTGTCGCATCATATTTTGCATTGCGAGCACGTAGTCCTTTATTTTCTCTTTGGGCTGTTGGTGTCTACGTCGAATCTCGTCGTCGACGTCTTCGAAATACCTAGCTGGCAAGAAAAATTTTAAAAAGTCAAATTTAAATGAATCCCACGTAACCCAGTGCTGGTTATTGTTGCGATACCAGATGATTGCCCGGTCTTTTAGTAGCTCTGGCATTGTTCGAGGCAAAAGATTTCTGTTGACACTGTATACTTCGGCCAATTCTTCTAGTCTTTCGACGAATGATAGCGGATCCTTACCCCCGTCATACTTAATCGACCATTTTCTTACCTGCTCGATTATAACAACCTGTGGCGTAGTCACCTTCCTTGATGGAAATGTCCATTCTGCGCTGTGGCTCTGAAAGTCGCTCGGTGGCGGGATCTCCAGCGTGGTCGGTTGTGGTGGGGTAGGCGATACGTCTCGACGGTGCTTGCTTTGTAGCTCCACTAAGCGCTGGGTCACCTCCTGCGCATGCGTTTTGTCGCCGACAAATGCTGCGAATCGTTTGCGCATTTCTTCAACGGTACCGACTTTGTCAAGATCGAATTCCGCGGCGTACTTATCGAGTTCTTCCCGTTTTAGGGAGTATGCCCACGTGACACTAAGTGGCTTACTCATTTTTTTTCCCACTAATTGGGCTTTTCGCTATTCAAGGTTCTTTTTTTTTTCTTTTCTTAAAAAAGCTTTTATTTTTATCGTCTAGGAATCATCAAAATATTCCTTATCGTTCACTATTTTGTATTACTTATTATTTGCTTTTAAATTATAATTTTTTTCCCACTATACATTCCGAATGTATATTTTCCCGAATGTTCACATTTCGTTATCATATCGTTCTATTCTTTATTTATTTAATTTTTTTTTCAATTAAAAGCACTGTTTATTACTGTTTTAATTTTGTTCACTGTTTATTATTATTTTTTTTTAATTTTTATGCACTGTCGACTATTGTTCGCGTTTATTCGTTATTTATTACAAATTCTTTGTACATATTCTTTTCTTGCTGTACTCTAATTTTCTTTCTTTTCATTCACACACTCAGTTTTCGAGTTCTGTGCCTCTTTTCCGGCTTCTTTTTTTTTTCTTTAATCACGCACTAGGTTTTCGCGTTCTGTGTCTCTCTTTTTTTCCGACTTTTTTCCCGTTAATTCACGCACTACGTTTTGGAGTTCTGTCTTTTTTTCGGTTTTTATTCCGACTCTCGTTAATTCACGCACTTAGTCCCTACTCGGGCGCCATTGTAACGAACCTTTTCTTCTTTAGCCGAGGTATATCTCGCCGGCTCCAGGGTTCGTTGCCAAAAATTTATTTTTATCGGACTTTGTGGTGAATTCACGTTGAAAGAAATGACACTAGCTTGTACTCGTTTCAACTCTTTTATTAAATAAATAAATACTCGACTGCCGCTGTCTCAATTCTAAGAAAGTGACTCTCATGCGCGTTCGCCTCGTTGCTTGGCACTCGCTCTTTAGCACTCTCGTCGGTCTAGCACGAACTGGCCTTTCAACACGCTATGTGATCTTCGCTAGTTTACTTGCGTGGCTCTATGATTATTGAGTTACACCACCGATCTGTAGTAAAACTCCAGGTCGGCGTACTTGCGTCGCTCACCTAACTGCGTTGACCTCGTCTGAATGCTGAGTTACGTCACCGATCTGTAGTAAAACTTCAGGTCGGCCCACTTTCGTCGCTCACCTAACTGCGCTGGCCTCGTCTAACTGCTGAGTTACGCCACCGATCTGTAGTAAAACTTCAGGTCGGCCCACTTGCGTCGCTCACCTAACTGCGCTGGCCTCGTCTAACTGCTGAGTTACGCCACCGATCTGAAGTAAAACTTCATGTCGGCCCACTTGCGTCGCTCACCTAACTGCGCTGGCCTAGTCTAACTGCTGAGTTATGCCACCGATATGTAGTAAAACTTCAGGTCGGCCCACTTGCGTCGCTCACCTAACTGCGCTGGCCTCGTCTAACTGCTGAGTTACGTCACCGATCTGTAGTAAAACTTCAGGTCGGTCTACGTGTGCACTACTTCTACTACTATGCCTACTAGATGACTTACCCAGGCCGTGGCTCGAACAGAACTCCCTCAAATCTAACTATGTCTCGCCTTATATAGGACAGTCACAGAGATTTTTCTAAATGCAAGCTCTCTTCTCGCTTTCTGATTGGCTGTCACTACAGCTGATCTGGTGCTTTTCGATTACTATGTTTATAACAGCTGACCGTGTGCTTTTGGTTTCTATGTTTGTCACAGCTGACCGTGTGCTTTCGTGGTTTGTGCCATTGGTACCTTGCACTATCTACTGGTGTGCTGATTTCCTGCTAGATGGCGTTGTCTCTTCTTTCATCTACTTAATCTAATTATAAGCGGCAGCAGAGTTAATACGAAACTAGCTTTATAAATTACAATTCTTATTGTATACATATTCAAATCGTTAATTACATACTTATTAATAATACACTTGATTTGTAGTGACATTAATGAACAGATGATAAACATTTCAATATGTTGAAAATAATAATGAATTTAAATATTATCATTTACTTTAATGTATGAAATAAAAATGTTGTTGACTGAATTCATTACAGTATTTAAACAAAATTATTTAGAAGTAAATAAAAAATGCAAAATAAAACAAGGGTGACTCACGATAAATTATGATATGCTGCTTCGTGGTGTTGTCGTCTCTCTTGTTGATACGATGTTGCTGCCAATGTGTGACTAAAATGCAGCATGCCATTTGAGCCTTCACAGTTTAATATAATTTAAAAAAGTTTGAATAAAATTGAAAAAAGTTTAAATTGAAAGAAAAAGAGTTTCATTCAATTGAAAAATGGTTTCATTGGTTTTGAAAAAAGTTTCATTCAATTGCTAAAAGGTTTCATCGATTTTGAATAAGGTTTCATGCAATTGATAAAAATTTTCATTCAATTGGAAAAAGGTTTTATTTAATTGAAAAATGCTATACTTCTACCATTCAATAACATCTTGAGATCAATTTCTGTTAACCCTCATCGGTCCCCTGTATGCGCACGCATACAATTTTGATCTTTAACCTTGAATAAAATCAAAACGGTTCAGCGGAATGACCTTGTATTTTGCAAACTTATTGCCGCTTTTTTTTTGTGTGTGGATTTATAGCACGCTCTTATTTTTTCAATTTATGATATTCAGTTTGTTCTGGAACACACATAAGTGAAGTTTGTTTGCGCATTTATTTGAATTTTGGTTGTATTTCGAAGTATTTGAAAAAAAAGATAGAGTTTTACGTGAAAGAAGGCAGCGAGATAAACTAGAAATGGATTTTGATTTGGAAAGCGAAGCGGGTGAATCTCCGTGCAATAGTGACGATGATTTTGCATTATCAGACGAGGAGAATGATGAAAGTGAGGTTAGCGTGCATTCGGATGAAGACGATATTGAGCTACTTGAGCAAAATTTAGCAGAAGAAAATGCAGCAAATCCTGAAAATAAATATTTTTCAAAAAATAAGAAAATTGAGTATTCATCGCAACCATTTGAAATAAATCGGAGAAATTCATTTCGACGTGCAGAAAATTTCACTTCAGGTAAAAACCTACCCTCTTTGTTATGGGTTCATGTTCATTATATGTTTCATTTTTGTTATAATTCAGGTCCAAAGGCATTAGCAGCTGCTACTATAGTTGATGTTTCGTCTGCATTTCACATGTTCCTTGAACCGGTTGAGAATATTATTTTGAACATGACGAATTTATATGGTGTGCGAAAGTACAAAGACGATTGGGAAAACATTGATTTGGACACTCTGCACGCATACTTTGGATTGTTGCTGCTTTCTGGTGTGTATCGGTCATACGGTGAATGTGTCACTCAACTGTGGAATGACGAAACTGGTCGGCCAATATTTAGAGCAACAATGTCTTTGAAAATGTTCAAGCGTATCCATGGTTGCATTCGATTTTATGACCGCGAACAACGTATGGCCAACAGTGCATCTACAAGTACTTCTGTACGTTGGCATAAATTGGCACCGATTCGAAATGTATACGATAAATAGAATCATAATTTGAAAGTTTTTATTTATTTATTACAGCTTTAATAAGCCTATTTATATATTAATAATTTCTTACAAAACCTTATTTTCTACATGTTTTAACGAATTTTAACTTAATTTCCTAACATAATTTAAAGTTATCTCACAGGTGTTGTTTTGCAGTATATGTATAATAAATTTTTAAAACGGTTTTTGTTATCACAATTTTTGATTTCGCTTGGTAAAGCATTAAAGCATTTAAGTCCTTTGTAATACAAATTTTGTTTTTCAGCTTCTGTTCTATATAAAGGCAATCTAAAATTATTTCTGTCTCTTGTTATATAGGAATGTATTACGTTAACATATGTTAAATTATTACTAAGGTACTCTGGTACTAATCCATGTTTAATATTAAATATAAATTTCATTGTATGGAAGAGTAATTGTTGTTTAATGCTCAACCAATTTAGTGCATTCAACATAGTTATCGTTGGTGTATCATATTGTGCCTTTAATATATGGCGCATAGCTTTATTTTGCATCTTTTGTAGCCTGTCAGCTTGTGAGTCAGGTAAAATATATAATATTGATGGACACAGTCTATGTGATCATTAAATTTGAGTTTATTGTCTATCTGAATACCTAAATATTTAATTTTTTCTACCTCATTAATCTTTTCATTGTTAATTTTTAGTATCTGATCACTTAACCTAACATTACATCGAGTAATTGTCATAAATTGCGTTTTCGCTATATTTAATTTAAGTCTATTTGTACACAGCCATATATAAAGTCTATCTAAATCTTCTTGTACTTTAATCATTGCAGTGCTTATATCAGTATCACTTATGGTTATTAAGGCATCATCAGCAAAAAGTTTAATTTTACAATGTTTAAGACAATCTAAAATATCATTAATATATATATTAAATAAAATCGGGGCTAAGACCGATCCCTGGGGCAGGCCAATTTCTACTGGTACTTCTCTCGACTTTGCTTGATCTATTACTGTATGCTGTTTGCGATTTGTTAGAAAGCTATTAAACCATTTCAGCTCAATTCCATTGATTCCAATTTGTTTTAGTTTTTGCAGTAATATTTCACGGTCTATCGTTTCGAAGGCTCTTTTTAGGTCTATAAAGACGGCAATTATTGATTTTTTTGCATTTAGGTCTTCTTTCCATTGTGCAATCACTAAATTTAGTGCAGTTTCGCAGGAATGCAATTTTCTAAATCCTGACTGCTCTTTAATTATAATGTTATTACTATCTAAATATTGCACGAGTTGTCTTTTTATCACAGTCTCTAAGATTTTTTCCATATTCGGAAGAGTATTTATTGGTCTCAGTTCCTCAGCTTTTAATGTTTTTGTCACTTTCTTTACAGGTATTACAGTAGAAATTTTCCATAAATTTGGAACCACTCCAGTTTTTATACTTTCATTTATTATAATTGCACAGAAATGTCCTAAATATTGCACTGAGTCTTTTATTGCACCCTCCGATAGAAGATTTTTACCACCAATCTTGTATTTAAAATTGTCTACTATTTCGAGGATATCTTCTGTCGTTATTTCTGTAAATATTAGTCTAGTATTAATCTGCTGGCTTATTACATTATTAATAGGAAATCTTTGAATATTATTATTTATGTCCATTATACTATCAACAAAATATTTGTTTAATGCCTCTGCGATTTCAGCTTTATTTTCGTAAACTTTATTATTTATGTTAATTTTATTTATAGTGTCTTTTTCTTCTGTTATGTTGACCGTTTGTTTAAGATATTTCCACATAAGTTTACTGTTTGTACTATTAATTTGAACTTTGTGTTCCATATACTTTATTTTTTTAACTTTAATTTGTTTTTTGTAATACTTTTTTATGTCGTAGTATTCCCTCCATATTCCAGTATTTTGACATTTTTTAAATATGTCGTATTTATATCTATTTAATTCAGTCAATTCGCGATCGTACCATTTGTTTTTCAGTTTGACATTTATTTCTTTTTCACTTGTTAATTGTTGCATAGAGTTTAATAAGCTGTTTGTTAAAATACTAACTTTTTCGTTAACGTTAACGTTATTTAAAACATTATAGTCATAGCATCGTAATAAGTTTAATAATTTTTCGCAGTCGTAATTTTCCCATGATATTATTTTCCTCTTTTCTCGCATTTCTAGATGCTCATTTATCTTTATTTTGAACATTATTGATTCGTGATCTGATATTTTATAATTGTCTAACCTTTGAGAATTTATATTATTTGCATTTGTATATAAATGATCGATTAATGTTCCGGACGATTCCGCTATCCGTGTATTAAAATTAATTATTTGCCGCATTGCTTGTGATTGAAATATTTCATTAAGTTTTAAGCTATAAGTTGAATTTATATTTAAGTTTATATTAAAGTCGCCAATTATAATATTATTAAACGACATGTCGCAAACTTCACTTATTATTTCCTCAATGTAATTTAAAAATTCCGCATCACTTGAGCTTGGTGAATGGTATAGAACTCCAATTCGCCACTTTATATCGCACTTTTTTAGTTGAATAACAGAACACCAGACATTTTTGTTCACTGTCTTATTAAGAATTATTTTGTGCTCAATTGTGTTTTGAATAAAAATTATTACACCGCCAGTGTGCCGGCTGTGTGAATCGCATCTAATTGTTTTATACGTTTGTATGTTAATCTCTCTGTCACAAATTTCTTCTGTCGTACATGTCTCCGAACACAGCACGATCGCTGGTTTATTTATTTCCATTAATCTTTCTAGTTCAAGTTTATTTGAAAGTATACTATTGATATTAAGGTATATTAGTTTTAAACTTTGTGAGGTGTTTAGCTGCTATTTGTTAACTTTATTTTTCGGATTGTTTAGTCTTTTAAGCGCCGGACATTCCCTACTAAAAGCGAAATGATTGTAGTCAACATATATTATACGTTTTTGGACTAACTCGTAACAATTTACACACCTTACAATTCGTGATTGACACTCTTTTACGTCATGATTTCCAGCACATTTGCTGCACGCTGTCTTGTTTGTACATTCATTTGCTTTATGTTTGAAACCTAGACATTTAAAGCATCTCAATATGCTATCGTGCTCCAACACTCTACATGAGTCAAACTCAATTTTTATTCTTTTATTTTTTATTAGTTGTTTATAAGTTTCGGCATCTGTTTCTATTATCACATTAAAACTTTCCATTCTTTTATTTAAGTCATCATATATTTTAACTACTTTTAATTCTTTGTCATTGCAAATATCATTTTGCTTTTTTATGCACTCGGCAACCCTGTCACTGGTTAGCTTATTTGACATTCCGACTATTTTGATCCACTTTCGTTGTTGCTTTTTTTCGCGCACTTTTTCAACATCGAATTCGTTTCCAATGTTTTCTTTAATTTTCTTTTGCACTTCTTCGTAAGCTTCCCCAGTTTCACATTCAACAATTATTCCACCATCTGTGATCTCTTTTACATTATTGATTAAATTATTTGTTGGTTCAATTATTTTTCTCAACGCATTCTTTGTTTCCTTATTATTTATTCCTTTTGATTTTGGTTTCAATACAATTTTGTTAGCATTGCTTTTAACAGCTTGCGCATATGACACTGCTTTCTCGTTGTTGTTGTTGTTGTTGTTGTTTCGCTCCAAACATATTTCACTAATTTTGTCATTGTTTAGTTTTAACTCTGCTGATACTTCTTTTATTAAATCTGTTTTAATTTCATTGCACTTGCTTTCTATATTTTGCTCTATTAGGGAACTTAATTCAGCAATAATATCTGTTTTAATTTGTTTACATTTCATTAAGATCGCTTCCTCCATTATTTCTTTCACATCAATTCTTTTTAGTTTATTTTGTTCACACTTTTCTATCAAATGTTTTATTTCTATAAATTTTGTGTTCGACAAACTGCATTGATTGCAAAACCATTTTATATTAATATTTTCGTTTACTAATTTTATTTCGTTTCTTTTTAAGTTACTGCATTTAAGGCAAAAACTCTCGCCGCATCCACCTGTGCATAAAACTACTTCGTCGATTTGAAGCAATTTTGCTGTGCATTCTCTGCATTCTGTTGCCGGCATTTTGCATTCTTCACTTTTTTTTTTTTCATAAGCAAAGCGCTGCAAAATGCGCAAGTTTTGTTTTTATTAAATTTTCACGTTAAAATTTCAGGAATTTTACAACTAAAAGTACCAAAAGATTAAGTGAAAAAAGTACTTTCATAATATCACTTTTTTAATATTTTAAACAATTAAAGTTTATTTTTAACTAGTTAAAACACGGATCTTTTTGTTTTCACGACTGTTTCTCTCCTTTGCTCTTTTCTGAATCAGTTGTATACACACCAGGAAAAAACATTACCGTAGATGAACAGTTAGTTCCGTAAGTGGCCGATGTCCGTTTCGTTAGTTTATTCCATCCAGGCCGGCGAAATATGGCATCAAAATTTTGGTGCTATGCGACTAAAAAAGCTGGTATGCATACAACACACAAATTTCTTTTGGTCAGAATCGTAACACCACTCCTATACGTAATCTCGGACGGCGTGTTGTTTTGGATTTGGCGGAAGGACTTTCGGACAGAAATGTAACGTGTGACAACTTTTTCACTTCGTATGAATTGGCAGAAGATTTACATAAGAATCGAATGACTATTTTGGGAACAATAAGGAAAAATAGGACTGAAATTCCTTCAGTTCTACTCGACATGCGTCAAAAGCCAATTTATCATACAGAAGTTGTATATGAACATAAATTGCAAGCAGTTATGTTGTCATGTGTTCCTCGCCGGTACGGATTTGTGACATTGCTCAGTACATACCACAATGTTGTCAGCATAAAGGAGAATAGTGAAAAGAAGAAACCTAACATCATTGAAGACTTCAACAAAACCAAGAGTGGAGTTGATACTCTGGATGAAATGGTGGCTACCTACACATGCAAACGAAAAGTCAATCGGTGGCCAATGGCAGTATTATGTAACATGCTTGATGTTAGTGCGTTGAATGCATTCGTGACGTTCATTGCATTGTTCCCGAATTGGAAAAATTCTAAAACGAACAATAATATTCGTCATCGCCTGTTTATCGAGGAGCTTGGATTGAATCTCGTTGAAAAACAGATCACTAAACGTAAAAAACTGTTGAACCCTTTAAAGAATACACTTTTCAGTTCAGTAGTTAATTTAAGACTGTTTATTTAATAATGATTTCTGTTGAACGAAAGGTAAGGAAAATATATAATCATGAATCACTAGTTCACTTCAAGCGCAACTTGAAATAGGTGACTAAACGCTGGTAACTCAAGTGCCTTGGAATGTTGTAAGTATGCTTAATCAGCTTGACAATTTGGTAATATCAAAATGTCAAGTGATGCATGTTTAGGTTGTTGACTCGTTTAGGTTATTGACTGTATTTTCCCTACACCTCCCTTTTTTAAAGAGAAAGCTTTTAAGAGAAAGCTGATCAGACGATGTCGATAAAAGCTTTCTTTTACTTTCACAATAATATAATTATAATTTATTAAGTTTAATATCTTTATGTTTAAAGATTTATGATTTTACAAATTATTATAATTGGAGTAATAATATAATTTAATAGTAACTTATAATCTAAATTATATTGAAAGACATTTATAAAAAGTTGTTACCAAAAAAAATGTAGTACATTCAATATATTGTTGTACTGACTGATAAATTTAATTTTAAAGTATTCAAAACTAGTCTATGTATTAAATATAAAAATATGTACAGTGAAACTTCGATATAACGAATCTAGAGGGGATCGAAAAATACTTCGTTATAGCTATTGATTCGTTATACACATGCATTGTGAAACCTTGGTATAACGAAATTTAAAGCAATACGAAAGAAATTCGTTATAACTACAGTTTTTTTGTCCAAATTCTATTTTACAGTGAATAAAAATTCACTACATATTTAAGAGCTAAATAAAAAATTATGTTTTTATTATTTTTTTATTTTATAACATTTTAGCAAAATGTTGTGTAATTTTTGATTGTTTACGCAAGTTTAGAATGCAACCATCAATCTTTTTTTCGACAGATGCTATGCTGTCGAATGTATTTTGCGGTGTAGAATTCTGTGCCTCAAAAAATGTATGCAGTTTTCCGACAATTATTTTAGCCTCTCTAGCGGTTACAACATTTTCGATTTCTTCAGTTTCGTCATCTTCATCCTCCTGCTCACCATTATCTTGTGGTTTCGTTACACTAATAATAATGTCGTCATCGGTAAGGGACCCGGTAAAAGTAATGTTGTCATCGAAATTCACAAAATCATCAAACCGTTCTGTTAAATTAAAATGGTTTTTTAGAATAAGCCATTCTTCGCTGTCTTGGAGGCAAAAATTTTCTGTAATCAAAATATTTGGGCGCTCGACAAGGCCACAAGTTGCAAAACAGTTAGCAATTGTTAATTTTTCGACACTTTCCCATGCCTTGTGTGCCATTCTTATTCCTTGTAAAACGTTTATAGAACTTTTGCGCCCCTGTTCAAGATCGTTGATTAAAATTTTGACTACCACTTTGCGATAAAAGTGTTTGAAATTTTTGATTATTCCCAGATCTAGAGGCTGTAGTTTCGATGTTTAGTTTGGCGGTAAAAATTGTAATTTCATGGATTTAAGTGATAGAGCATTTTTATGTGCGGTGCAGTTATCCACAAACAGCAAAACTTTACGATTGGCTTTAGTCATATCATTGTCAAATTTTTGTAAGTAATCAAGCCATATATCGCTGGTCATCCAAGCTTTTTTGTTCGCAGTGTAATCCACTGGTAAGCTTTTTATGTTTTTAAAACATCTTGGGTCGATTTTCCGATCATGAGCAATTTTCTCTTCTCAGAGCCTGTACTGTTAACAGTAAATAAAATAGATAATCTTTCTTTACTATGTTTTCCACCGTAGCATTTTTCGGATTTAAACGCCATTGTTCGGTGTGGTGCGCATTTAAAAAATAGTCCAGTTTCGTCTGCATTAAAAATATTGTGCGGCTCATATTCTGCCAACAAACTTGGTAACAGTGCTTTCCATTCAGAACAAACTTCATCACTTACACTGGCACTTTCTCCACTCACTTTTCGAAATCCGATATCATGGCGCTTTTTAAAATTATCAAGCCAACCGTTACTAGCTTTAAAATCGTTGTGTCCCAGACGTGCTGCAAACTGTTCAGCTTTGGTTTTTACCATCGGTCCTCCTAAAGGAATGTTTTGATTTCGACATTGTGTAAACCATTTAGATAAACATTGCTCAACGTCTTCATATTCTGCAAGGCGCAATCTTTTGCACTTTAAAGGTTTAGTGTTGCAAATAATCTCCTGATTTTTTTAAAATTGTAGAAAGAGTACTCGGCGGTATATTAAATTGTTTAGCAATTTCTTGCTTAGATTTGTCACCACGATCAACAGCATAAATTATAGAAATTTTTTCTCGTATAGAAATTGATTTACGCTTTAATACACTCATTTTGGCAAAGAACCAAAACAGAACTGACTATGTATTTTGTGGCGCTTTACATATTAACCTGCAAAGACATTTACCTTTCGTTGTTTTTAAAAGGGACTTCCCCGTTTTGCTTAAAATTTAATTTTGCTTTATGCTTTTGCTTTATTCTGACTTCGTTGTATGGAGGCTATAGTTCAAGACTTCGTTATGTAGAGGCTTTTGATAATGACTTACACACTTTAAATGTTATATTAAAATGTTATGTATGTATAGAGGCTTTTGAAAAAATACTTCGCTATATAGAGGCTTTAGAGCTCAGAATTTTTTCGTTATAGCTATAGAGCATTTTTGTATGAAAAACTTTGCAATAAAAAGGTTTTTTCAAGGGACTCAGCTAAAAATTCGTTATATTGAGTTTTTCGTTATAACGAAGTTCGTAATATCGAAGTTTTACTGTATATATATTTATATATATATGGAGTTATTGAGAAGTATTATAAAACAATTTTATATTTTGTTTGTTAATTTTTTGTTTCTTTCCTCTTAATTCAATAATAACATTATTTTTATTGTCAATATCAATTACTTTAAATGGTCCCTTGTAAACGGGTTCTAATTTGTGTGCTGTGTGATTTTTGATAAATATTTCTTGACCTATGGTAATGTTTGTATTGTTGGTGTTTTGGTCATTTAATTGCTTTTGATTATGTTTTGCTTTATTAATTAAGTTTTGTGCTCTTGTTAAAGCGGTTTGTAGTCGGAATTTTACTTCTTTTGAATAATTTTCAAAATTATATATAGTATCTACTGTTTCAAAAGGTATTAGTGGGTTGTGGTTTGGAACGTTTGGGAAAATTAATTCAAATGGACAATATCCATGTACTGTGGAGGGTGTTGTGTTAAAAGTATATGTGAAATACTTAACCCATTCATCCCAATCGTTTCTGGATGCGTGAATGTATGAACGAATGTATTCATTAAATGTGCGGTGTGATCTTTCAACTGTTCCTAGTGTTTGATGGTGGTAAGGCGCAGATGTAGCTTTTTGAATGTTTAAAAGTGTTAGGAGTTCTGAAAGGATTTGATTATTGTATTCAGTACCCATATCACTTAGTATTTTATTCATTGGTCCATAAATTAAAATAAAATGTTCTATTAAGGCTTTTGCTACTGTTTTGGCGGATTTGTTAGTTACGGGTATTGCTACGAGATTTTTGGTTAGATCGCATATTAAAGTGATGATGTATTGATTTCCTTTTTCTGATATTGGAAGAGGTCCTACAGTATCTATTATTACCGTTTGAAAAGGTTTCTGAGGTGTTGGGGTAATAATCATATCTGTTTTAATATGCTTTGTAGTTTTATTGATTTGACATTGAAGGCATTGTTTTACATATTGATTCACATCTTTAGTGATGTTTTTCCAATAATAAAATTGACAAATCTTTTTTAGTAGTCTGGTTGTTCCAGGATGTCCTCCGGAAAGAGCTTCATCGTAAAACTTTTTTAATAAAGATTTTTGTTCATTTTTGTCAGTTATTATGCACACTTTAGGTGTAAGTGCTATTTGTAACTTTGTAATAAGTTGAGTAGCTTTTTGTTTAAAGTTTTCAATGGATACGAGGTTAAAAAAATTATCATTTAAATTCATTTAAATTTTGTTTATATTCCTACTAATTGCTTCTTTTTCAAGAATTGGAAGAAATTGATCTAGATCGATAGTTCCATTAGCAATTGTATTCTGTGTATTAATTCGTGGTGCTAGCACTTGCTTACCATGTTTTAAGTAAAATGTAGGGATACTTTTCTCAGTATCCACTCTGAGTTTAACCCACTTTTTAACGCAATTGAAGCCAATAGTTTCGAAGACCTTAGGCTTTTGTTCAACTACTTTATTTTCTGTGTTTGTTATTTTTTCTTTAGCTTTGGTTTTTGATTGTGCACGTGTAGTTACCAGGAGAACATTGTTCGTTGATGGGATTAATTTAATATCATTAAAGTCAATTCGAGACAGCGCGTCCGCTCCTGAATTGTTCTTTCCTTTAATGTGTTCTATTGTAAAATCATACTCTTCTAATTCCAGACGAATCCGCGTTAATCTGCTGGATGGATTTTTTAAGGAGTATAAAAAGGTTAATGGTTTATGATCGCTGCGTACTATAAATTTTTTGCCATAGACATATGGTCGAAAGTGATTAATTGCCCATTGGACAGCTATTAATTCTTGTTCTATTGGGGCTTTGTTTGATTCTCCTTTCGAAAATGCACGTGACGCATATGCAACTGGAAGCTGTATACCGTCTTTCTCTTGTGATAGTATTGCTCCACAAGCGATTTTGCTAGCGTCGGTAGTGATATAAAAAGTTTTTCAAAATCTGGATATTGGAGGATTTGTGGAGACAGTAGTGCTGACTTTAAATGTTGAAAAGCTTTCTCACAGTCTACAGACCATACGAAAGGTTCATTCTTTCTAGTTAGTTTTGATAAATGGACAGAATAAAATGAAAAATTTAGTATGAAACGTCTGTAATAATTACAGAAAGCTACGAATCGACGAACCTCATCGCTATTCTTAGGTCTGGGGAAGTTTTTAATTGTGTCGTATTTGCTACTGTCTGGTAAAATACCTTTGTCGGTACATTTGTGACCCAAATATGTTACTTCAGATCTAAAAAATGTGCATTTATCCGGGTGTAATTTTAAATTATGTTCTCTGCATCTTTGAAATACTGTTTCTAAATTTTTTATCATGTGTTTAATCGAGCATCCTGTGACAATGACATCATCCATGTATATAAAAG
Organism: Dichetophora obliterata; assembly: GCA_963920525.1. Taxonomy (NCBI): domain Eukaryota; kingdom Metazoa; phylum Arthropoda; class Insecta; order Diptera; family Sciomyzidae; genus Dichetophora; species Dichetophora obliterata. The sequence continues at coordinate 130,961,804 of OY986437.1, forward strand.
TTTTTGAAAGTGACAACCCTGTGAATGCTAGATTCATCATTCTCTGAAAAGAATTTGGGGCTACTTTTAAACCATATGGTAAACGCGTGAAACGAAATGAACCGTTTTCCGTAGAGAAAGAAGTGATGTCTCGAGATTTTTCGTCCAATCCAATTTGATGGAAACCAGATGTTAAATCTAAACAACAGAAAAATTTCGCTCTGCCAAGTTGGTCTAAAATATCCTCAATTCTTGGTAAAGGAAATTTGTCCGCTATAAGCTTTTTATTTATTTGTCGGTAATCGACTACTATACTCCATCGTTTTTCGGGATTATTTGGTAATGATTTCTTTGGTACTAGTAAAATTGGACTATTGTAATTGGACGTCGCCGGTTCGACGATCCCGTCTTGTTGAAGTTTTTCAACTTGTCTAATTATTTCGTCTTTTTGTGAGTGTGGCGTCCGATAATTTTTGATGTAAACAGGATTATTGTCGGACAATCTCAATTTTTGTTTGTAAAAACTGTTTGTGCTTATTTTATCGGTTTCTAATGCGAAAATATCAGTATATTTGGAACATAATTGAAATAATTCTGTTTTAGCTATTTCAGGAAAATTTTTCGTTAGTTTCTCTAAAATGGTTTGTTTTCTGTGATGGTCACTATTGGATGTGTTAAACATTTCATAATCAGATAAGTTTTCATGCTTTAAGTGAATATTATTCAAAAATTTATTTTCAGAATTTGTGTTGATCATTCTGACATAAGGAACATTTTTTGAAATTATGCAGCCGGTAACATACACCCCATCTTGTATTGTTTGACTTGGTATAATCAAATCAGAACATTCGCTGTTAATTTTAATAGCTCTGAAAACCTCAGCGCGTGCGGGTAGTATGAAAGCGTCATCCTTGAAACTTTCTAGCAGTGGAATATCTATTGGATAATTTAAATTAAATGGTCTTAATGAAAGTAAATTTGAATTTGTATTTTGGCCATATTGAATAGTGACATTGTATGTTTTAAGAATATCTAAACCCAATATGCCTTGAAAAGGTATGGGAAATGTATCTGAAATTATGTGAAATTTATGAGGAATTAAAAAATTTCTAACTTTTAAATCAATTTGGATTGTCCCTAAAGAATTGATAGTTCCTTGTCCTATTCCAGTTATTTGAATAGTGTTTTGTGTGTCAAATTTAAATGCATTGAGCGAGCTGATTTTAATTAGTGAGACATCCGCTCCAGTGTCCACTAGAAATGTATTAAGATTTTTATTAGTTGATATATGGATTTCGATAAAATTACTTAAATTAAGATTCAGATGGAATATTGATTTAGTATCCTTTTTGTGTTCTTTTAATTTTGATGCTGACCCCCCATATTTTGGGGGGAAATCTCTTTTCCCGACACTTCCTGCATCATTCTTACTCGCCCCCTATTTTCAAAATGGTTTGATTGATTTCTATTGTTGTTATTCTGGCTTCTGCGTCGCCAGTTATTATTGTTGTTACTAAAATTACTATTACGCCCATTATTATTGTTGTTATTGTAATTGTTATTAAAATTACTACTCTGACGCCAGCCTTGGCCGCGTCCGCGATTGTTACGGAATCCGCTATTCCTATGGCTTTGGCTTTGGCGGTTAAGGTAAAATATGGAGGAGTTTGAAGTTGAAGTTTCTGTGCTAGCTTCTACGAATTTAGAAACAACCTCATTAAAAGAAGTGAAGTTTCCAGTTTTAATAATAAGTTTTACTTCATCACTTGTAGCATTTCTGGCAATTGCTTTCGTTGTATTTTGTACTATTAATTTTTGAGCAATATTCTGTGAATAGCCCTCTCGTATGTAGGCTCCGTCTAGTTTTTTCGTTATGTCTTGTATTTCCTCGGCATATGCGGTGGCTGATTTGGATTGCTGTTTAATGTTCATTAGTTTTGAACATAACAATTCAGATGACTCACCTTTTATGGAGGATTTCAATGTATTTGTAATTGCCTGTATGGTGTTTTCGTTTGTTATTAAATTCCTTGCCTGTCCCCTCAGTTTAGTTTTTATAACCTCAATAGCAATCAACTCATGTGTGTCTTTAATTCTTTCAATCAGCGTTAAAGCATCAAGAAAACTCTGCAACTCGTTTACATTACCATCAAACACTGGTACAATTTTTGTTGCTTTATCTAAAATATCGTCCTCTGTTCGCGGCATTTTGATAGTTTCAATTTCTTCGTCTGTTTCTAAATCAGCTTGATCGCTATCATCAGTTTCTACAATTAGTTTATTTACCTCACAGCTTAGGGTAAGAGGCACTTTAATGGCTATATTATGCTTGTGGAAAACTTTTATTAATTTGTCTCTAAATGTAAAAAAAATCTCGTCCGCCTGTTCTCTGTGAACAGTTGAGTACCTATCGTATTGTCTGTGTAGGGTCGCTCTAATATTATTAAACGATTCAATTAAAATTGTTATGTGCTTACTTAAAGTTTCTGTTTTTATTGTCCTATTTTGACTTAGACATTTATAAGATTGCTTAAATTTAAGTTTGAATGGTTCTAAACTATCTAATATGGTTTCCCATTGCATGTTTATAATTACCTGATAACATGATTAATTTTTTTTTTTTTTTTTTTTTTATAAATTTTGGAATTTACAACTGTTGTCACCCATTTTTTTTTCTGCTCACTAGCTGCTACGTTACGCTTGTTGTTTCAGTTGGCTGATAAAGGTGGGGCTGAAGATGTTTCTTGTATTTGTTGTTGATGATGAAGATGATAATGATGATAAGATGAAGACACTTCTATTCCCCCATTCCCAATCGTTGGGGGGTGTTGGGCCTCCGGCTTGAGGCACTCGTCACTCTTTATAATGTTAATTAGTAGCATACTTGTGATTTTGAAATTCTCGGTTGATCGCGAGCAATGCCATTGAGGCTCTTTTTTATTGCTGATTTAATTACTTTAATAATATAAATTATGACGATCACTACTGAAATGATTATTAGTGTGATTTCCGCCAAGTTAATTCCTTCACTTTTTATAAGAGTTTCTTCATTGTTTATTTTGGCTTTTTCCGTGCTCAGTGCTTTAATTATTTCGTTTTTGTCGTTTTCTTCTACCGTTTTTCCTACTTCATACCCGGCGAAGATTAAGGGTATAGTAGATAGAATTTTTTCCACCACGACATTTTTTTTTTTCACTTTATAAGTTTTTATCTTTAAAGTTATTCACTTTAAGTCCTTGTCAAAAAAAAATGTTTTTTTTTTCAGCTTATAAGTTGTTCGCTTTAAATATTCATTTTTAAAAAAAATTTTTTTTTTTTCACTTCAGTTTGTAAGTTTTTCACTTTAGATATTCACTTTAAAAATAACTTTATTTTTTTCACTTCAGTTTATAAGTTCTTCGGACTTCGAGTCCTGTCACGGTCGCCATGTTGAACCCTTTAAAGAATACACTTTTCAGTTCAGTAGTTAATTTAAGACTGTTTATTTAATAATGATTTCTGTTGAACGAAAGGTAAGGAAAATATATATTCATGAATCACTAGTTCACTTCAAGCGCAACTTGAGATAGGTGACTAAACGCTGGTAACTCAAGTGCCTTGGAATGTTGTAAGTATGCTTAATCAGCTTGACAATTTGGTAATATCAAAATGTCAAGTGATGCATGTTTAGGTTATTGACTCGTTTAGGTTATTGACTGTATTTTCCCTACAAAACAACCTCGAAGTAATGATACTTCCAGTGTTATTCAAAGAATTCGGGAGATTCGCCATTATACCAAGTACATCAAAACGAGGCCGATGCTACATCTGCACATATAAAAATAACAAAAATCTTTTTGCTACACGCTGTGAAAAGTGTAGAAATTTCATTTGTGCTGAATATAATTTCAATTTATGCGAAAAATGTACAAATTATTGACAACTGTTAAAAATTCAATTTTTTTTCTAATATATGTAATATTCTAATTAATTTAATTCTAAATCTACCTTTATGAGATTCAAATGTATTAATATGATAGTAAACAATGTAATAAACATAAAAAAATCACAAAACATAAATGGTTGTTAATTTTTTTTAGCATTTTTACAATTAAAAATATATGTGTATGCGCGCGCATACAACGGGACTGATGAGGGTTAAATATTAAGGCAAATTTGGTGCCTCTGAAATTAAAAAAAAAACACCAAAAAAACCTGGTGCCTCATTTTTCTTGCGACAAAATTCTCAAAAAACACCAAATCTGGTGGGGAAAAAGCACCAAGTTGGCAAAAGTGCTGCAACGATTAAAATTGGTTTGCGTACATAACTAAGCGTACGCTTAGTACTGAACAAACCTGTACTAAACTGCACAATGGGTTTGAGTACATAGCTAAGCGTGGTTTGTGCAGTACTAATCGTACGTTTAGCTATGTACACAAACCAATTTTAAACGTAGCTGTTGAACTGTCAACTGGAATAAGTAACTGGAATTAAGTGCAACTGGAATAATTTTAGTGTTTTGGTAAGTTCTAATATCAAATATTTGTATTGTGAATTTTCGTGTGAATATTACATATTATGGCAGAAAGTGACACAGGCTCTGGGCTAGAAAGCGGTGCTCCAGGACCATCAACTAAGAAATTACGTACGGAGATTGTGCATAAAAAGTGTGTGACAGCATATTCAAGGCAAAATTTTAAACCTTGTGAGACCCAATCAACTGATAATGAATCTAGAGATGGGTCGTTCCGAACCTGCATAGTTTGCGGAACTATGTTCACAGTCGGACATAGTTCTAATCGTTCTTTCGATTCATTTTTAGCATGTCCAAAAAGTTCCGGTTGCAATGATTTTTTTTTTTAAATTAAGCAATATGAACCTACATCTCTTTCACACTTATTACGGCTTACACGGATTTTGTGATCGACTACAAGTGCAAAGGTGATGTTAGTTAGAGAGAACGAAAGAACTAATATATGAAATGGCAAAATGACATATTGTCGTTCTTGCAGTGCGCAATGCTCTGTTCATTTCGTTTTTAACATGCTTTCATTCAATTAAATCAAGCTGGCGGAACTGGATAGTTCCGCAAACATGTTAAATTCTACAACATATGAGACGCATGAGTTTCATATTTCTATACGTTTATGAGGAATGGCTTGAATGCTCTATTGAATGAATGAGACTATAGAAGATATGTTGTCGGTCTAGTTATGCGCATTGTTTTGTTCATTTCGTTGAACACTCGAACGGGCGGAACTAGATAGTTCCGGGACATGTTTTGCGTCCTAGGCAACTGCTTAGACAGCAATTGTAGCTAAAGAATCTAGAATAAGGTTTGTTATATATTGCATATGAGTATCGCATTTATGAAGAGCTGATTTCATAATATTTATTTATATCCTAGCCGATTATCTTATGAATTTAGCACACAAACATATTTTTAACTTCTACAGTTCAAAGGAACTAAACAGTTCCGTGGACATATTTTCGTGAACTAGTTCAGCTGTATAAAGGAAACGTTCCATGTTCGTTCCGACTCCGGAACTATTTAGCACAAACTTAAATGAATCACAAAGGTGAGTCGTATCTCATACTAGTTGCTGGCGTTGTAGCGTGATATGCTGCGTTCATTTTTCCGTACCTATTTTCACCCTCTACAAAAACGCAGCATTCTACTCTCCACATTTTTATTGAAGTAAAATATCTTTATATTTTTTAGACGATTTAGGTCGTATATGGCTTTAGTTAAGTAATTTAGTTTTTATTGTTACTGTCAGAAACTGTACTAAAAATGGATTTCCACGCTCCATTTCCAGCCTACAAATCAGTGAAAATGCTCTACTATAGGTGGTTTTGGTCGTATAAGACTTAAACTTAATTAGTTAGTTCGTATCGGTACTGTCGGCAACTGTACTAAAAATGGGTTTCCACGCCCCTTTTTACCACCCAAAAAGCAGTAAAAATTCCATATTTCAGGCGATTTTGGTCGTATAAGACTAAAATTCGGTAATTTAGTTCGCATGGTTACTGTCGGAAACTATATTAAAAATTAGTTTCCACGCCCCTTTTACCGCCCACAAATCAATGAAAATGCTATATTTCAGGCGGTTTTGGTCGTATAACACTAAAATTTGGTAATATCGTTTGTATGGTTATTGTCAGCCTTACTTACTTACGTAGTTGGCGCTACAACCGTATGTCGGTCTTGGCCTCATCTAAGAATTTGCGCCAGCCATTTCTGTCTTTCGCTTGCTGGCGCCAGTTGGAAATTCCAAGCTTCGTCAGGTTGTCCTCTACTTGGTCTTTCCAACGAGGATGCGGTCGTCCTCTTCTGCGTTGACCGCCGCTGGGTACCGAATCGAATGTTTTCTTCACTGGAGCATCGTCTTTCATGCGTTGAACATGACCAAGCAAGCGAAGCCGCTCGATTTTAATGCGCTTGACTATGTCGATGTCAGCGAACAGCTCATACAGTTCATCATTCCACCGTATTCGGTACTCGCCATTGACGCAGATTGATCCGTAGATCTTACGAAAAATCTTTCTCTCGAATGCTCCTGAAGTCTTTTTATCTGAACTGCTCAGCGTCCAGGTTTGTGATGCATAAAGTAGGACGGGCATGATGAGCGATTTATAGAGCGTGATTTTCGTTCGTCGAGAGAGGGCTGTGCTTCTCAATTGACTACTCAGCCCAAAGTAACACCTGTTGGCAAGAGTTATTCTTCGTTTGATCTCAATACTGATGTCGTTGGTTGAGTTTATGCTGGATCCAAGATAAACAAAGGACTTCCATGGAGGTATTGTCAATTGTAACGTGGGTTTCAAGACGCTGGAACTGTTTGTTTGTTGACACCAAGTATTTCGTCTTATCTGCATTCACTACCAGACCTATTCGTCTTGACTCTCTTTCTAATCTGGAAAATGCTGCACAGACTTCGCGCGTATTATGGCCAATGATATCGATGTCATCAGCATACGCAATCAGCATAACACTCTTGTAGAATATTGTGCCACTACGTCTCAGATCAGCAGATCGGATGATCTTTTTCATCATTAGGTTGAAAAAGTGTCACGATAAGAAATCACCTTGTCTGAAACCTCGTTTGGTAACAAATGGTGGGGAGAGGTCCTTCCCGATTTTAACTGCACTGCTGGTGTTGCTCAGTGCCATCCTGCAAAGTCGTATTAGTTTGGTGGTCGTATGGTGGAGTACAGGTGCTTCCTTATTGGTCTGTCGAAGGCGGCTTTGTAGTCGACAAAAAGATGGTGGGTGTCGACTTGTTTTTCTTGAGTCTTCTCCAAGATTTGTCGTAGCGTGAAAATCTGGTCGATGGTGGACTTTCCAGGTCTGAAGCCACACTAATAAGGTCCGATCAGTTCGTTCAGTTCGTTCAGATGGGCTTCAATCTTTCACATAAAACGCTCGTCAGGACCTTATATGCGATTTTAAGAATGCTTATCCCACGGTAATTGCCACAGATAGTGGGATCGCCTTTCGTGTGGAATGGGCAGAGCACACTGAGATTCCAATCGTTCGGAATGCACTCTTCCGACCATATTCTGCATAGAAGCTCGTGAATGCATTTAAGTAGAGCTTCGCCTCCATTCTTAAACAGCTCAGCAGGTAAGCCATCAGCTCCAGCGGCTTTGTTATTTTTAAGCCGAGCTATAGCTGTCAGAACATCATCATAGTTGGGCGGCGGAACCTCGACGCTGTCATCCGAAATTGGGGTTTCCGGAATATCATCTCTATTAGCGGTATTGTTGTCAGCGTCGCCCTTTAGAAGCTTAGAGAAGTGTTCCCTCTGTGGTTTATGTGAAAACCAACGCTTTTTATTATTATTTAAATTTTTGTTTCTTTTGAACAATTTTATTTTTATATGTTTTAATACAATGAATACATTTTTTATAATGAAAATAATATACAAAATTTTTTGATTAATAATAATTGACAATTTTTGAAATCTTAAATAATAATAATTTTTTTGATAAAATGTGTAAGTGAACATTTTGTAAAGTGTGTGTTTTGGATGTTGGTGTTTTTATGTGGTGGTATTGAGTCACCACATTATTCCCCCTACTTTCTGAAATATTTTGGTCGTGTTAGCTAATAAGTTAAAGTGTACTTTTTTAGTATTTTTGTGTTTGGTTGAATGTGTCTGTGCTGTTTCAGTGTCTAAGGAGGCGGGCTTAATCCTATCAATGTTGACTGTTATGTTTGTGTTATTTAAACGAACTGTAAAGTATTTTGGTGTTCTCTCAATAACTTCGAAGGCACTCTTGCAGTGTTTTACGAATTGTGTCGTTGCGGACGAAGACAAAGTTACAAGTACTGAGGGCTCGAGGTATATATTGTTGGAAGTTTGTGCTGAGTCTTAGAAGAACTAGTGGCAACTCTGTGTACCAATTTGTCTGGTTGTTACTCGCTATTATTGAAGTCTTTAGTTGGAGGTGAAATCGTTCTACAATCCCATTAGCTTGTGAGTGATAAGCAGAAGTGGCAATGTGTTTGCTTCCTAGATTCTAAACGAAGTTTCTAAATGTTGTGGACGTAAATTGAGGTCCTCGATCGGAAGTAATTTCCAGAGGAACTCCAAAACGTGAGATGTTTTCCTTTTGAAGTGTATCTATGATAGTACTGGCATTGGTATCTTTAATTGGTTACGCTTCGGGCCAACGTGTGTTTCTGTCAACTAGGGTAAGAAGATATCTGTAACCATTTGATATTGGTAAAGGGCTAACTAAATCAACGTGAACATTCTCAAAACGACCGTGTGAAATGTCTATCTTGTGTGGAATTGTCTTCGTATGTTTGTGTATCTTTGCTTTTTGGCATCTAACTCATTCTTGTGACCATTTGTTGATTTGTGTGTTCATTTTTGGCCAAAAATATCTTTGTGTTATGAGTCGTCCAGAAGCTCGTTCAAAAATTTGTTTGCGTAATGTTTGTGGAATGTATGGACGTGTTCCTGAACTTGTTTGTTCGCGCCAAATTTTAATGTTAAGTATTGCAATGTGCATTTGTTCGAATTTGTTATTATGTTTATTTATTATCTCTTGTAGTTCTGAATACATATTCCGTTCTTTGTATAGAGTTCTGAGGTTGATCTCAGAGGTTGTGAAAGCCTCTATCTCAGCTCTTGAAAGTGCGTCCGCTACGGTGTTATCGTTACCTTTAATGTGTCTGATGTCGTTGGAAAACTGTGCAATGAATTCTAGGTGTCGTATTTGTCTTGGGCTTTTCTCTGTTTTTGAAGGTAGTGCTGAAGTAAGTGGTTTGTGATCTGTGTATATAGTAAATGTTCGTCCCTTTAAATAGTGTCTAAAGTTTTTAATTGTAAGGTAAATTGCTAAAAGTTCTCGATCGAATGTACTGTATTTTGTCTCTGATGGTGATAATTTTTTAGAAAAGACAGCTAGTGGTTCTGTTTCCTGATTGTGTTCTTGTTGCAAAACTGCACCGCTAGCAGTGGTAGATGCATCTACAGCGATAGAAAGTTTTGCTTTGCTATTAAAATGATTAAGTAGCACTTCCTTAGAAAAACTTTCTTTTATCGTTGTGAATGCTTCTGTTGTATTTTCTGTCCATGTTAAGTGTTTGTCCTTTGTTTTTATTGCTGAAGTTATCATATCATAAATGTGTGTGAGTGTGTGTGCTAATTTTGGAATGCATCTGTGGTAGTAATTTATCATCCCGATGAATTTCTGCATTTGTTTAACTGTTTCTGGTTTTGGATAGTTAACAATGCATTGAATTCTATCGAGAGATGGTTGTATGCCTTTGTTTGAAATATCATAACTTAAAAAATTTATTCTGTCTTCAAAAATACACTTGTTCGGTTTAATGTTTAGTCCGTAATTGTCTAGTCGTTCGAGAACTAAATTTAGATGTTTAATGTGTTCTTCTTCTGTCTCGCTGGCCACAAGAATGTCGTCGTATTATACGAAAACGAAGTCTAGTTCTCGTAATACTTCATTGATAAATCGTTGGAATGTTTAAGCTGCATATCTTAAACATGCAATAATAATAGATTTCAGCTACTACAGCTTTTTCGCACTTTCTCCACATTAGACTATCTTAAGAACCAACTTAATATCATTGAAATATCTCAACGATATACATAGATAAAAGTGGTCCAAAACAATCTAAAGTGAGAAAAATTTACCCACCATAATATGGGTTGGGCGCAGGGACAACACAAGACATAACAACTAACCATGCGTTTACATAGATCTAATCATACATTAGTTTTCAATCTACTTTTGAGTTGACCTTGCGATAGGTTAAAGCTACATTTGTTAACAAAGGTACTCATGCGATTTAAAGGAGCAGTAGCCATATAATTTGTGCTACTAAAAGGTAAGTAAATTAAATTGTTAGCGTTTCTACTGCTTCTACGGTTAGTGTTAAAATTTATAAGAGTTAGGAGTTCCGGTAAATCGAACCCACCAGTTATGAGTTGGTGTAAGTAAACGATATCAGCAGACTTCCTTCTCTCATTTAAGGATTGCATTTTAAATAGTTTTAAACGATTTTTATAAGGAGGAAGATTTAAAGTGTCAGTTCCACTTAAGCCCCTTAGAGCAAACCGAACAAAACGTTTTTGAATTCTTTCTATTCGTTCAACATGTACATTGTAACTTGGCGACCAAACTTGACTAGCAAACTCCAAGTGAGGACGGACAATTGAATAATACAGCGTTGTAGTTGTAATCATACTATTAAATTCTTTGGCCCAGCGTTCTATAAAACCGAGCATAGAAGACGCTTTTTTGCAAATGCTATCAATATGAACGCTAAACGATAGCTTAGAATCCATGCATATACCAAGATCTTTGACAGAATCTACACGATTTAAAGCCGTATCTTTGATCTTGTAATCAAAAATTAAATTATTCCTTTTTCGCGATTAAGAAACATATTAATGTTAGAACACCAAACTTCAAAGGATTTTAAATCAGACTGGAGTAGAACTGAATTGTATTTAGAATCTACTGTTCTGTATATTTTCATATCATCTGCATAAAAGAGCAGATGAGAGTATTTGATGATGCGGGTTACATCATTAATGGCTAAAATAAACAGAAGTGGGCCAAGGTGGCTACCTTGAGCAACACCTGATGCAGCAATAAATTCAGCAGACTATACACCTCGAAATCGTATTTGATAAGATCGCTCTGTCAGATACGATTGAATCCAGCTTACAAAAAATTGTGGAAAACCCATTAACTTTAGTTTAAATATAATAAATTTGTGTGGTAGTTTATCAAAAGCTTTACTAAAATCAGTGTAAATACAATCGACCTGGTTACCTGAATAAACTGAATTTAAGCAGAATGTTGTAAAATCGAGGAGATTAGACACAGTGAATCTGCCAGTAACAAATCCATGCTGACGAGTTGTTATGACCCTCCCACAATGAATCTTCACACGATCATGCACGAGCCGCTCGAAAAGTTTTGGAATCGATGAGAGTTTAGCGATAGGCCTATATTTGTTTACATCATTCCTAAAACCTTTTTTATAAATAGGACTTATAAAAGATTTTTTCCAAAAAAGTAGAAAGTGGTTGGCTTAGTGGCTAAGTGGTTGGCTTAGAACGGAACCACAATGCGTTAACACTGCGGAAGGAATTCCGTCAGGTCCAGTATTAAAATCTTCTTCAATAGATCCAATATACCTTAAAATATGCTCTGAATTAAAAGATATAGACAGACATATTTCTTCCATGCCCTATTCCTGTTGTTGCGAAGAGTCTTTAATTTCCTTGTGTACCAAGGGTAAGCACAATTTTTCGCAAATTTGAGGCTATACGGCACGGACTCAGAAAACATAGTAAAGACTTCCATATAAAAATTAATTGAATCCTCAAGATTATTACCATTAAAATATTCTAAAATTACATTAATTTTACTATGAAATAAATGATTCAACCTCAGAAAGTCAGCTTTTTTGAAATTGAATTCATAAACTTTATCTATTGAATTGGAATTCACTATATTTTCCCTGTCGGACTTGTACCATATGCTCAGTGGTGGATGGTAGTCATCAACAGAAGTTAGAGCATGAAAGGCCCTCTTAACAATAACGTTGTTACAGTCTGTAGTTAAGACCAGGTCAAGAAGTCTTTCACGACTATTATAAATACAACTTACTTGTTGTAAGTCAGAACATATATTATCAACAAATATATGTTCTTGGCGTGTCTTCGAATTAGATGCACAAAAATATGTATCATCGTCTGAAGATTCCCATTTCAAGTCAGGCAGATTAAAATCGCCCAACAATAAAATGTCGTCACTAACGTCAAGAATATTTATAACGTATTCTATGCAATCCGCAAGGCTTGCATAAATTTCCACACTGCTCTTTGGAGGAACATAAGCATTAACTACATATACATTAGAATTACAATGTACAACAACTAATATGTTATCGGTCCACAAATTAGAATTTAAAACATTTGCAAACTCTTCAGCTGGAACTGTGAGAATGAACGAAGCGTGGAAAGGTTTATTTCCTATTTTTTTTTTCCATGAAAAAAAGTCGTTTTGACTCAACAAGTTGTTATGTTTGATAAACGTCAATACGTATTCAACAGTTGTGTCAGGCTGAAGACGTGAAATAAATAAATTTTTACTCCTTGACACTGCCCTTAAATTTAAATGATTTCTGGGTTCAATAGGAGGTAAAACTGGACTATTAGTCAAAGGAGAAATATTAGTAGGTGACGAAGAAGAAACTGGGGTATTTTTGTTCAAAGATGATTTGCGACGCTTATTTTTGTTCTTCCTCTTTCTTTTTGAAATAGAATGGTCTTTTTCTGATGAAATAATAGTTTGAGTTCCGGAAGAAACAGTCTGCGACAAAGTAGGTGGGACATTTTCCGGAATAGATATATCATCATAGACGCGAGTACTGGGTGTGGCTCTAATTTCGCCTAAAAATGTAACGATTTCTCTAAAATTGTTATTTAACTTATTAAGGCTTTCCTAAAAAAGCTTTATTTTTGAATAAAGTTCATCTGGGGAAAGTGCCCTACACGAAACACAGTACCAGCGAAGTCCTGACCGTACAGATACTAAATCGTCTAGACATGATTTAGAAATACCGGCACAAGATGCATGAAACATTTGCTCACATGGACCAGAACAACCAAACATGGGGTACAGAATGTTTTGACATTTGCATAGCTCGTTCAAAGAACAAGCGACAATGTTTTCCACAGAAAAATATTCCATGTTTAAAAATTGAAAAAGTAAGCAGATGCCAAATGTGCTTTTAGGACTATTATTTTAACACAACAAGCGCACAGTTAAGTTCAGACAAAGAACAAAAACAACAATCACTGAGACTAAGATAAACAAATCACTGCACAAAGAGGAAAGCAAAACACAGCAAGCATGCAAAACAACAACACTTTGTTGTAAAATGCAAGCTATTACTTTACGTTATTTATATTATGTTATATTAAAACACAAATGCAAATATGTTAATAATTATTATTGTTTATTATAATAAACACACTCACATGTATTACGAACAGATAGTTTTAGAATAAAATTAACAAACAAAAAGTACACTTATTATAACAAATTAACACAACCGACACCGACTAATAGACGAAGTCAACTGAATATGCTCTAACTGGGTCTAATTTTGAAAATATGTGTTTGTTGTGTAAATCTATATTTAGGTCGTGTATATGTGGTAGAGTGTAGCTGTCTGGGACGGTAATTGCGTTTAGTCTTCTAAAGTCACCACAGGGTCTCCAGTCGTCACATCTTTTTTGGTACTAAATGAAGTGGAGATGTTGACAAGGAGTCTGAAGGACGACAGATGCCTGCTTTGATTAAAACATCAAATTCCCTTTTGGCAATTTTTTATTTGTTGGAGTCAAGGCGTCTTGGTCTTGAAAAAGGTAACTGTCCTTCTGTAGTTATATGGTGTACTGTTTTGTGTTTAACTGGTTTGTTGTAGTCAGGTTCTGCTGTTAGTGATGGATAATTTTTGAGTATATTTGTTGTCTAGTGTAATTAGTTTAGGTAGTGATGTTTCTGTAAATGCTGTGATTGCGTTAACTGATAATTTTGTAAGTAGATCAATGAGTTTCTTGTGTTTTAAGTCTATCAAGAGTCCATATTTCATAAGGAAATCTGCTCCTATGATGGGTCTTGTAATGTCCGCTAGTATAAATGTAAAGGGCAAATCGCGTCTTAGTTACAAATTTACGTTAAGTAATTTCTTGCCGAAAGTTTTGATTGTGCTACTATTAGTTGCTGTTAATATTAAGTCTGATTTTTCTTGTGAGCTTTAAATTTATTTACTGGAAGTACTGAAACTTCTGCTCCACTGTCTATCAAAAAGTTTATGTGATTATCGTTATCGTAAATAAAGAGGCGGCGTGTGAGTATTGTTTGACTTCCATCATTAGCCGTCGCAATGATGGAGTCACTTAGTTTGTTGAGTTATGTTGTGTTGTGTTGTGTTGTGTTGGGTGTCATTTTGACCGAATGAGCATGGTAGTTCTCATTGTCTAGCTGCCCTACCGAATCTAAAATGGTATCTACATACCCAGTTGGAAAGTCGTAAAAAAATCTTGAAAATCTTCGAAAATTAGATTCTCTCGAGTTCGAATGTGAATGACTACGGCATCGTTCGTTTTTCAACTCTTGAACCTCAATTGTTAGTTTGTTGAAACTTTCTAAAATTTTGGACGTTGTTTCAGCAAACGATTGCGTTATCATCGCAAGCTCAGAGTTTTGTGTAATTTTTTGCCATGCGTTGGACATTATTGCCAACTGAAGCGACTTCGGATTCTGATATAACTTCCAACAAATTGTCAGCTAGTTTCAATTGTTCCTAAAGTTCTCTGTGACCAGATCCGATCAAAGCAATATTAAGGCTTTTGGGGAGTTTGCGAAACCAAATTTTATAAACTAAGTCACTATCAACTGTAGTACCGGCTAACATTAGAAGTGACTTTTAAAATTGAGATGGCTTTTGGTCACACATCTCAGTGCCAGACAGAATTTTGTCGAACCTCTTGGCGTCACTTAAAGAGTGTCTGTGAATCAAGGTTCTCTTTAAACCTTCATACAAATTTGAGGATGGAGGTTTTTGTATATAGTCTAGAACTGTTATAATTACCTCTTGAGGTGGAGCGGTTACGAGGTACTCATACTTAGTCTTGTCAGTTGTGATTCCTTTTGCTTGAAATTGTATTTCTGCATGGGCAAACCATTGTATGAGAGGGCGATGGTCACCTTCGCCGAAATGAGAGAGATGTGAGAGAGGGTTAGAAGTTTAAAAGGGAGTAGGAGTTTGTCTGGAGTGGGGTGGTGGTGTGTGTAAAAGATTCATGACCTATTTTAAAATGTGTACCTAAAAATATGTTTCCTAAAATGTGTTTCCCTAGTGCAGTGGAGTGCCTACGTATGTAAGGCGATAAGTTTCTCACGACCCTATCATCTTACAAACGGTTTAAAAGCTACGGTGTGTGCCCCGTAAAAAGCTAGAATGATAAGACAGCCTTAAAAAAAATTTTATAATATGTGATAAACAAAATTTTACATAACTTATTACATAACAATATCTATTTTCTTTGCTCTATTCTGTATATCTATCTTTCTTCTAATTCTCTTGCTTGCAATTGTGATATTACTGTTTGCAAACATTGGTTACTTCCGGTATATTATTGTTTGATGCCATATTGTTTTGACTCATATATTCTGTCTAAGTGTTTATTTCCACCTGTGTTTCTACTTGACAATGTTTAGTGACAATTGTTCTAGTGGTGTTAACGGAAATCATAAAATTCTGATTAAAGTTCTCTGTGCACAGCATTGCGGTCTTAAAGTTTTACACTTCAATGCTAGGAGTTTAAACTGTAATAAGCTGGACTATCTTAAATATACATATTGTTGAAGATTCTGCTGTGGATGTTATTTGCGTTTCTGAAACTTGGTTTTGTAATGAGGTTGCTGATTCTGTCTATAGTATTGATAATTTTAAGCTCTTGAGAAATGATAGAGTGGGAAGGAAAGGGGGTGGTGTTGCTATTTTCTGTCGCAGTAATTTAAATGTTAAACTTGTATCTAAATCCAATAGCAATAGTAATGTTGAGTATTTGAATGTGTGTATTTTTGATAACTGTGTCAAAGTGTTTCTGTCCTGCGTGTATAATCCGAACAAGTGCAATAGCCTCGATTTCTTTTTTCTGGGCTAAATAATTATATAATTGATTTTGACTTCCTTGTTATATGTGGTGATTTTAATGTTAATCTACTATGTCGTGATAATACTACTAAATCGTTCTGTGAAAATGTTTGCTCTACAGGATTGTCATTTGTCAATGAGACTGTCCCAACGCGCTTTGCCAGTAATGCTAGTCCCAGTCTTTTAGACTACTTTATTGTGTCAGACCTTGCATCTGTTATGTTATATGATCAACTGTATTTTTTATCTGATCATGATCTTCTATATTGCTGTTTGAATGTTAATTTGTCTCGAAATGGCAACTCTGAAACCATCACCTATCGTGACTTTAAATCGATTAATTTTTGGGCTCTCCATAATGACTTGTGTTTAACTTCTTGGAATGACGTATGGTTTGTTGAATCAGTTGATGATAAATTGAATGTATTTACAAATATTGTTAATACTCTTTTTGAAAAACATGTTCCCTTACGCTCAGTGATGGTAAAGAATTCAGCATGCCCATGGTTTACTGCAAATGTACAAAAAGCGATTAAAAAACGTAATAAGCTTCACAACTTATGGAAAAGGTGTCCGACTGCTTATAATTGGGAAAAATTTAGAACTGCTAGAAATGCGGCAGTTTACCTTATTAGACAGTCCAAAGAAAAATTTTGCCTGTCGAAATTAAATGCTTCACTTCCCTCAAAGGTACTGTGGAGGAACTTGAAAGCTATGGGGATTGGTGAGAAACGTACTGATGAATGTAATATTGACCCAGATATTTTAAATAATTACTGTCTCTCTAACTCTATACTTACTCCTAGCAACCACATGGATTTCTCTGAATATGCTGTCCATGAAAATTTTCAATTCTCCACAGTTAGTGTGAATGATGTGAGAAAGTCGATAGTAAAAATTAAGTCAAATGCAATAGGTGAAGACCTTATATCATTAAAATTCTTAAAGCTTATTCTCTTGCAAGTCCTTAGCCCCCTTACACACATTGTAAATCATTGTATTACCACGTCTTCGTTTCCGTCTTCATGGAAAGTTGCTCTTGTTGTGCCGGTAGCAAAAAAATCAACTGCAAATGGGCCTAATGATTATAGGCCTATCAGCATTCTGTCTTGCCTGGCCAAAGTGTGTGAAGCACTTATGGCATATCAAATAGTAAATTTTTTTAATGATAGCAATTTATTATCTCCAATGCAATCTGGCTTCAGGGCTTTTCACAGCTGTGCCACTGCCACTGTTAAAATACTTGATGATATAAGAGCTTTTTATGATGAAGGACATATTACCCTTCTTTGCTTGCTAGACTTCTCAAAAGCATTTGATACTGTGGATCATTCTTTGTTGTGCTCGAAACTAAAGTTTATGTATAGTTTTAGTAGTAGTGCTATACGACTCTTGAATAGCTATTTGTCAAACCGTGTTCAAAGAGTCAAGGTTGGTAATAAATATTCTGAATACAAATTTGTATCTAGTGGTGTTCCCCAGGGTTCAGTTCTTGGTCCCCTGCTGTTTGTAATTTTTATCAATGATATATTTAGAGTCTGCAAACATTCCTATGCAGATGCCTATGCAGATGACGTGCAAATATATCTTTCTAATAGAGTTGGTCTTTTAGATGACTTAGTGTACAGACTAAATGAGGATCTAGACTCTATAAATAAATGGGCAATTCGTAATTGTCTTAAGCTCAATCCTCTGAAATCAGTTGTGCTCCCTATAGCGAAAGACAAAGTTTTTCATGAAGATATTCCTGGTTTATTTTTAGGTGCTGATAAGCTAAAATTAACAAGCAGTGCAAAAAGTCTTGGTTTTTATATAAATTCCTCTCTGACATGCTCTGATCATATTAATAGTGTGGTCCGAGAAGAAAACTAGTAGTTCAACTTATTGTTCCCATAATCTCCTATTCAGAGCTAGTTTACAGTAAGCTGGATTCTAGCTCGCAACTAAAGCTACAGCTGGCATTCAATCATGCCATTCGATATGTATATGGACTTCGTAAGTTTGACCATATATCTGAATTCAACAAAAGCATCCTTGGTTGTGACCTAGTAAACTATATAAATTTCAGAAACTGCATTTTCTTACACAAGCTGATACATTCGAGAACACCATCCTATTTATATGAAAAGTTACAGTTTAGTCAACTGCAAAGAAGTCGTATGCTTATTATAACTAAATTTAACTATTTGAATTCATCAAGATTATTTTTCGTTAATGCCATAAGATTGTGGAATAGTTTACCAAGTAGTATTAAATCTATTCCTGAAGTAAGAATGTTTAGACAAGTAATTTTTTCCTATTTTTCAAATTAATATACTTTGTAACCATTTTCTCACCTTTCTCTGGTTTTATTACTTTATATCTTTCTATGTCTCCTATATTTTCCCTCTATCCTTTTTCCTTACGCTTTTTCCCCCCTTGTTTTTTTTTACTTTAAGTTGACTTTTTTAAGCTTAAAGTTTTTATTTTATAAGCATTAAACTTTGTTAGATTTTTAAGTTTAAATTTAAGTTTATTTCGCTTCCTTTTTTACCTTCCAAACTATGATGTATTATAAAAGAACTTGTTCTTATTATACAAATAATGTTAAAATCAAATATACTTTAAATATACTTTAAATATACTTGTCAAAAATTTTTTGTTTACATAATATATCAATTGTTATATAGAAAGAAAATTGCTGTTGCTGCCAATGTTGTTGTTGTTTCTGTCAATGTTTTTGTTGTTGCCAATGTTGTTGTTGTTGCAATGTTCTTGTTGCTGCCGCTGCTGCTGCAGTAGATCGTGTTGTTGTTGTTGTAGGTTGATGTTGACTGCACTGTTGGCGTTGTTGTTATTCTGGCTGCTGCTATGGCTGCTATTGTTGTTGTAGTGGTTGCTGCTATGGCTGCTGCTGTTGTTCTTACTGTGGGGAAACAGTTGCAACGCCTGTTGTAACGATTTTTGAGGTAATAAGCCGCGTTGGGTGGCAAACCAGGAGTGACCGTAGATGTGGTTGTAGCCAAGGATGTTGATTTGAGAGGGATGGTAAGATTCTTTTTAAGTGAATCATTCAGTTCGTTCCTCGAATTCAGCGTTAAATGGTGGTTCAATTTTCTCCTGGCTGGATCGCCAATGTGGTTTAGATTTAATTTTTATATGTCTTCATACAATGAATACATTTTTTATAATGAAAATAATATACAAAATTTTTTGATTAATAATAATTGACAATTTTTGAAATCTTAAACAATAATAACTTTTTTTGATAAAATGTGTAAGTGAATATTTTGTAAAGTGTGTGTTTTGTATGTTGTGATGTTGGTGTTTATATGTGGTGGTATTGAGTCACCACACCTCCATAACGTTAAAGTACTCTGGACATCTGTCACTAGATTCCTGTTTTCATCCTTGCAGGAAAAGACCCCGGTTTTAAAACCATCGGCAAGGCGTCTTATTTTTTCGAAAAATTTTCGGGCCTCATTCCTGTCACCATACATCTCAATCTTCTCCTGCTCGCGCTTTTCTGCCTCTCTTTTTTCCGCCTGAAAATACGTCTCTCTTCCCTCCTCTTTTCTTTGTATCGCTCCTTAGCAGCGCTCGTTAGAAACGACTGCAGGGTGGCTTTGTAGGCGGCGTCTTTCTCTGCAGTGGAGTCGCGACACTCCTGGTCGTACTACTGGCTTCGGCGACGGCGGTGGTAGCCAATCACCTCTTCAGCAGCCACACGCATTTAGTTGGAAATGTGTGTCCACTGCGCGCATATATCATCGATTGGAGGAGTGAGGGTCGAGTGGCGATAGCATCGGCTGTCTGTTTCGATTGCAGCTTGTCGACGTCTAGCTTTCTCTGTGTAGGGTTGCGTGTATTCTTAGCTGCACACAGACGTGTACGGATCATGGCTGCAACAAGATAGTGATCCGAGTCAATGTTTGCACCACGGATCGTGCATACATCCAATACACTGGAAGAGTGCCTTCCGTCGATCAAAAAGTGATCAATTTGATTTTTGGTGTTTTGATCAGGAGACATCCAGTTAGCTTTATGAATACTGATATGCTTGAATCTAGTGCTACTTACGACCATGTTTCGTGCTGCGGCGAAGTCAATCAGCCTCATTCCGTTATCGGAGGTGTTGTCGTGGAGGCTGAACTTTCCGACTATTGGAAAAAAATATTTTCCGTGCCCACCTTAGCGTTGAAGTCACCAAGCACGATTTCTACGTCGTGACGGGGGCAGCGCTCGTAAGCATTTTCAAGGCACTCGTAGAAAATATCCTTGATCTCATCGTCCTTGTCTTCTGTCGGAGCGTGCGCACATATTAGGCTTATATTAAAAAATTTAACCTTGATGCGGATTATGGCAACTCGTTCATTCACAGGTAAGAATCGCAGGACGTGGGGCCGTAGTCGCATTCAAACTCGTGCTTCTCCTCATGGCCACTGTAGTAGATATCACAGGGTGCATGCCGAATGCAACCCTGTCCCTTCTATTGCATTTCTTGCATAGCAGTGATATCAGCTTTGTATCTTTCCAAGACATCAGCCAGTTGGATAGAGGCACCTTCCCAAATTAATATTTCAGGTGGTTTTGGTCATGTAAGACTAAAATTTGGTAATTTTGTTTGCATGGTTATTGTAAGCAACTGTACTAAAAATGGGCTTCCACGCCCCTTTTACCGCCCAAAAATCAGTGGAAATTCTCTACTACAGGTCGTTTAAAACTAAACTTTAGTTCGTATGGTTACTGTCAGCAACTTTACTAAAACTGGGTTTCCACGTCCCCTTTTACCGCCAACATATCAGTGAAAATTCTATATTTCAGGCGGTTTTGGTCGTATAAGACTGAAGATCGTTCATTTAGATTGTGTGGCTATTTTCGGCAACTATCCAAAAAATGGGCGTGGGCGCACTAAAGCTGCACCTATATATTGATAAATTATTAAAATTGACTACGTTGTCGTTTGAGCTGAAATTTTGGCTTAGTTTGTATGGTTACTGTCAGCAAATGTACTAAAAATTGGTTTTCACGACCCTTTAACCGCCCACAAACCAATGAAAATGCTTTATTTGAGACGATTTGGGTCGCATTAGACTAAAATTTGATAATTTAGTTCATATGGTTACTTTCAGCAACTATACTTACAATGGTAAATATATTTAGCACTTCTTGAAATTTTTGTGTATGGCAGTAAGGCGGTCTGTGGCAGGACAACGTCTGCCGAGAAATACTAGTACATACATAAAGATGGAGCTAAAAAAGTTTTACTCCAGTTGTGTGGGCACACTAGTTTTTTTCTATTTTTTTGTGCATGATTGAAATTTTATTATCATGTGGCTTTATAGGGATAAGGCAATGAGCAAGAACCAAGTCATAATCTGACGAGCTTAGACCTGGAAACGCTAGCATGCACACCAGCTCAGCGCTCCCTAAAGTGCGGTCAATGACAAGTTCCAACTGAAGAGTTTGCAAATGTTTTAAATTCTAATTTGTGGACCGGGAATATATTAGTTTCAGAGTTTCTGCCTAAGAATATGTCTAGAAGGACGACTCAAGCTGTCCGTCAAACTCAAAAAATCTGAATAGGCTATCCTTTTACTATCAAAATGTATGGGGATTACGCTCTAAGACGCGAGACATATTTTTAATATCTCAATATTTGTCTAAAAATATTATCGCATTGTCTGAAACGTGGTTAAATGGAAGCATTACTGACTTGGAATTCTTTGATAATAGTTTTGAAGTATATAGAAAGGACAGAAACGATGGCAATACTTCTGCTGTCGGTGGTGGTGTCTTATTAGCAGTTAGGAACTCCTTTGTTTTTTCCATTATTGATATTCTCTTCTCTTTTAATATCGAATTTATATGCATTAAGGTTGTACATTGTAATTCTTATGTATATGCTGTTAATGCTTATTTTTCTCGAAAGAGCAGTGTGGAAATATATGCAAGCCTGGCGGATTCGAAAAGAAACTGCACACATTCAATTCAATATTTCTCGAAGTGTAGATATTTGATTGCAATGCGATGAGCACCGTTTGAAAGTATAATCAATTCTACTTTCATTGTTCCTTCTTTCTATTCGTAGCTTAGTTTTTACGATGCCTTGAATCCAAGAGCACGAGCGTAAGAAAATGTGTACAGTTACTGCACTGAAAAATAAATTTCTTACAGAAGGCTAGCCAAAAGGTATAAAGCTATGGTAAAAAGTGTCAAAAATAGTACAATAAAGTTCGAAGATACCCGCTCTCTCCAATATCTGCCAAAAAGTGGAAGAAAAAATGTTCAGCAGATTCGAAACTTGATTTTAAGGCAAGTAATTTAATAAACAAAAATATTTCTGTGAGATTTGGCAAAAAAAGCTAGAACCAGTGCTACTATGATCCAAAGAGTGAAACAAAGACTAACCTTAGAACGTACAAAAAACAAAATGTACCCAAAAATGTCATAGACAAGTGAACGTGTGGAAAAGAAAGATTCGGAAATTGTACGACCGTTTGCTTTAATATAATGTTCAGAGCATTGCTATGGGCAATGAAACCTTCGTAAAAATGGACTCAGAAACATCACCAAGTCCCCAATTTTAAACAAGACAGAAATTTGGTACTGCTGACTAAACAATTTTAACAATTGGAATATAAAAATTTGGCACAAAAGTCCTCATCTGGCGGGCTATTTTCTCTTCCGGCCTTGGGACCACCTCATTCTTATTAAATTACACTAAATCAGCAATAATTTACAAAAAAGAGTATCTCATTTGTCTTCAACAATATTTTGGCCTGATTCATCCACTGCACAGTACACCCGTTCTACATTGAATTTGCAAACAGAAAAGAACATCAATTAAGTTCAAAAGAGGAGAACCCACCTAATGCTCCAGAACTTCGTTCAATAAAGAGGTATTGGTCGGAACTAAAAGAAGGATGGTCGAGTTGCCAGTGACATCGAAGTATTTAAAAAAACTGGCTTAAGGCAAGCAGTTCCGTTGCAAAAGAAGTTGTGCAAAATTTAACACAAGGGCATTTAACAAAAAATTCGGTGTTTATTAAGATAATAAGTCTATTTCAAAAGTTTAAAAGAAAATTTAATGGAAAAAATTTTTGTTTAATAAAAAAAAAAGTTTCTTACATATACGATGTAAGTGAAAAGAAATAAAAACCATTGCATTACAAGCAAAACTATGTCTGCAGTTTCTTTTCGTTACATTTCTTACGTTATAAATATTCTTGACGTTAGTGACGACTGTTGGGTGATTTTAATCTGCCTGACTTGAAATGGTAATCTTCAGACGATGATACATATTTTCGTGCATCTAATTCGAAGACACGCCAAGACCATATATTTGTTGATAATATATGTTCCGACTTACAACAAGTGAGTTGTATTTATAATAGTCGTGAAAGACTTCTTGATCTGGTCTTAACTACAGACTGTAACAACGTGATTATTAAAAGGGCCTTTCATGCTCTAACTTCTGTTGATGACTACCATCCACCACTGAGCATATGGTACAAGTCCGACAGAGTAAATATAGTGAATTACAATTCAATAGATAAAGTTTATGAATTCAATTTTAAAAAAAGCTGACTTTTTGATGTTGAATCATTTAATTCATAGTAAAATTAATGTAATTTTTGAATATTTTAATGGTAATAGTCTTGAAGATTCAATTAGTATTTTTATATGGAAATCTTTACTATGTTTTCTGAGTCCATGCCTCAAATTTGCGAAAAATTGTCCTTACCCATGGTACACAAAGGAATTAAAGACTTTTCGCAACAACAGAAATAGGGCATGGAAGAAATATGCCTGTAGCTCAGACTTAAATGACATAGAAACCTACAAGTGTTTGTTTCTGGATTTTGAAAGTTGCTCAGCTACCTTATATCACAATTATTTAGACAGTATTAAGCTGAGAATATTGCCTGATCCAAAAAAGTTTTGGGGTGTAATAAGCACAAAGAAAAAATCTGATGGATTCCCTTTATCATTTATAACTCCTGATGGGCTTACTGGCGATCCCGTCATATATTGTGGCCTATTTAACAATCTCTTTAAAGAGTGGTTCTTTTCAGACTCTTTTAATCCTGACGAAGAGTATTTTGAATATATGAACTCTACACCCAGAGTTTCGTTGAACCCCATATCTTTTAATTCAGAGGATATTTTAAAGTATATTGGATCGATCGAAGAAGATTTTAATGCTGGACCTGACGAAATTACATTATATAACAACTCGTCACCACTCTGTCTAATCACCTTGATTTCACAACATTTTGCTTAAATTCAGATTATTCAGGTAACCAGGAAATTTATGTGCTTAGATAGAAAATTGTTGTGCAAATAATAAAAAATTACAAATTAAAATATAATATTAAGTTTAAATACATTAAACTGATAAATGAAAGAATTTTTACTTATTTTAAGTGTTGATAACGAAATCTTTCAGCAGCCGTGGCAAATTTTTCAAGCGCTTGCAAAGTCACAAGCTGCTTTCGAAGCATCTGTTCACATCGCGCATCTCTTCTTTCAATAGGCATATCGATTTTCACCATGCATGGTGAACTTTAAAATCTTTTTAAGCTTTTATGTTGTAAATGATTTTTAAGAATACTAAAATTTACATAACATAACAATCAGCTTAACAAGAGCTCCTTAACTATTTCTTGTTAAGCTAACAACCAGAATAGGGCTGTTAGACTAAAGTTAATGGATTTATGTCTGCTGAATTTATTGCTGAATCAATTGTTCCTCAAAGTAGCCTCCTTGGTCCACTTCTGTTTATTTTAGCCAATAATGATCTTACCCACATCATCAAACACTCTCATTTGATCATTTATGCTCATGATATGAAAATATAGAAAACAATAGATGCTAAATACAGTTCAGATCTACTCCAGTCTGATTTAAAATACTTTGAAGTTTGGTGATCTCAAAATAATATGTTTTTAAATCCAGACAAATGCCAAACTATGACCTTTTCACGAAAAAGGTATAACGCTGGGCGAAAGAATTTAATAGTATGATTACAACTACAACGCTGCATTATTCCCTTGTGCGTCCTCACTTGGAGTATGCAAGCCAAGTTTGGTCCCCAAGTTACAATGTACATGTTAAGCGAATAGAAAAAATTAAAAAACTTTTCTTTTTGTTTGCTCTAAGTGGCTTAAGTTTAACTGACACTTTCAACCTTCCTTCTTAATAGGATCATTTAAAACTTTTAAAAATGCAATATTTAAATGAGAGAAGGAAGTCTGCTGATATCGTCTATTTACACCAACTCATAACAGGTGTGTTCAACTCACCAGAACTCCTAGCTCTTATAAATTTTTAACACTAACTGTAGAAGTAGTAGAAACGCTAACAATTTAATTTACTTACCTTTAAGAAGAACATGTTATATGGCTCTTAAAATCGCATGAGTACCTTTGTTAACAACTGAAGCTTTTTCGATCTTTTTACTTATCGAAAGATCAACTCAAAAGTAGATTGAAAACTAATGTATGATTAGATCTATATGAAAAATAAGAACCAAGAATATAATTAATTACAAAGAATGTGTGACGTGGGCCTATATCGCGAAAACTACGGTTGCAAATCGGTGGCTTAATCAGCAAACTGGCTAACTCCATCCGCATTCGTTTTATGGATACAATTATAGACGGAACCAAAAAGTAAACTAACAAATACTTTATAAATTTCTTCTTGGTTTTGTCTACTTCTTTTTCTTCTATTTATTTAAATGCAGTTTAATTTTCACCATATACCTTTCTCAGTTTAATCTAGCAAATTCGTAACATAACTGAGAAATAGAAACGTAGCCAGGAGGTTTGCGGATTAAGCCATCGATATGGATTGCCAAGTCAGGACTTGGTACATTTTTTTATTTGTCTGCTGATGCAGAGAAGTGCATGGCTGGTCGTAAATGTTCTAGGTGTTTGGCGTTGCAATGGGTTTATTAGCAGTAAAGTTTAGATTTAATATCTTTCATAATCTTTGATAATGTAGGAAAGAGCGATTGATTGTGGGTGGCTTTGCGGCTGCAGTGATATAACGTATTATGTGTGAATGTAA
Source organism: Dichetophora obliterata (assembly GCA_963920525.1). Classification (NCBI taxonomy): domain Eukaryota; kingdom Metazoa; phylum Arthropoda; class Insecta; order Diptera; family Sciomyzidae; genus Dichetophora; species Dichetophora obliterata. Next base: position 130,988,041 of record OY986437.1, read on the forward strand.
AGATGACTGGTTATATGGGTGAATGTAGATGGAGCTGAAAAGACATGAAGCGGCCAATTCCTGATACTTACTCTGTTTGCGTTTGTTCTTATCCTTTCAAAAAATGTCTTTTTAATGTATTTGGTGGTTTAATTAGTTTTTATTTTGTTTATTTAATGTTGAATTGCGACACATGCTGATATTGCATGCAAATAAATCAAATTATAAAGCGAAAGTGACGGATGGAAATATGTAATGGAAAATATGAGAGTGAGTGATTGTTATGGGAATGAGAAGATAACCCATTCACAATAGGTTTTTCACTAGTTTGAGTTGTTTTCATGTAAAGAATGTGCTCCAATCTTTGTGGTGGTTGTTGTATGCAATAAGTTTGAGTGTTTTTGATGGCCTAAGCTTGGATGTTGTTCTGAGTGTTTTCTTGGCATATGGCATGGATAAGAGGTTTGTGTCTTGGGGTCTCATTCTTGTGACTCAGTATTTTGAGTTATGGTTGCTTAAGCTAATTGAGTACAGAACCGAGTAACGCATTCAACCGAACTTTTATGTGTGGGTGGACGAACTGATCGGCAAATTCGAGTTGATTTGACTAATAGGATTAGAGTATTAAGTCTAGCAGACCAGAAGGCAAATGATAATCAATTAGCTAAGTATAGCAAGTGTACAAAAAAAAAAATAAGTTTAAAGCTTAATTTTTTTGGTGCATAAAGGGTGCTGTAAATTCTGGCAAAGTTGCATATAAAGTGATAAAAAAAATAAGACAAGAAAAAATAAAAAAATGTGAGTTATTGTATTAATTTTTAAATATGTAAGTTTCAGTTTGCAGTTTCAGTTTCCTAATTTCATCTAATTAGGTGATCTGGAAATCGGCGTTTTTTTTAACTGGACCAGAACGGCTTTTGCATTCCCGCAATTTATTTATATACATTGTATATAAGTAAATATAACTGCTTAGGTGAGGTCATATATTTTTGTTAACTGTACACGGAAATAATTATGTACTTTTTTAAGCCCTTGCTCGGCGGGAGGAAATAATTATACAGGGCCTAAGTGAATTAAAAGTTTTTTTAATTGAATTAAATGCAAAGTTAAAAGTTTTTAGAGGTAAAGTGCTAAAGCGAGAAATCACGAACGTAATGGACCACCCTGACAAAACTGACTCAAACAGTAAGAGAGCAGTATTTTTCAACAGAACAGCTGATTGCCATTGGAAAAAGCAGCTAAATTTCATAAAGTCAACGGCCTAAAGCCACTGGCGACAAAAAGTAATAGAAAATAAAAAAAAAAACAAACGGCTGCTTTGTTTCACATATGTACATGAAGGTCGTTGACCGCAGTACAGTAGCATAGGCAAATTCATATGTAGAGTGCGCAGCACGGTGCATGTAACCTCCTCTAACTTAAATTTAATTTTTTTCTGAATTTTTTTGTTAACTTAGAATTTAATCTACTTTTTTCTATTTTGATGTATACTCATAGATGTTTTTCATTTTTTTTTTTGTATATTTCTGAATTTTTTTAATTTAATGAACGATTAATTGGTTTTTTCAATTTAAGCTATTAATTTTTAAATTTAACCCTTTTATTAATTAGTACATATGAATTGAATTTTATAGTATAGTCTAAAGAAAAAGAAAACTGTTTTGTTAGAAAAGAAAAAAAAAAAAACAGAATAAGGCTATCACTTTTCGAGCAAAATACACTGTACAACATGAATGCTGGCGCCATCATCTGCATGCTGTAAAAACTGGTGAGTTTTTTTTATCTTTTTTTATATTTCAATCAATATTTATGAAGTTTTGTTTTTTTTAACACAAATATTTGTTTCGGAGATTCTAAAAAAGCAGTTTTTCTTTGGCTATTAATTTTTATTTAGCAATTTAACTTTAAAATTTTTAACGTTTGTTTGAAATTTTTCTTGCGGTTAGTTTAAAAATTAGTAACAACAAAAGTATCTTAAGTAAGAATTTTAAATATGTATAAACAATGAAGTGAATAAATACATATACATATGCGGAATTCTTTTCTTATTATTCTTTTCTTAAGATTTTAACTTAGCACTTTGAGTTGCTAAATCTCTGGCTGGCTGGTGTGAAACGTAAGTAGTTTCCGGTGAAGTATGTTGTGCTATTCAGTCATGACTGGGTGACAGGTATTGGACAGACAAAAGACGGAGTCAGCAATAGGGAACTACATACAAAATACTATGAGTCCTTTATGTAGTTCACGGCTGCTGATCAATAAGCGCAGACTTAGGGTAGGATGACTCCAGCTGACGGACTGAGACGTAGGGTTGTGCTGTTTGTCTTTGATAGTTTGATTCTATCGGGTTTTCTAATAATTATTTCACGGCTTTTTATCTTTTCTCCTACAAGTTTTTTTGACACGAAAATTTTTATGTGGTGAGCTAGTGGTATACACATGATGGCAAGAACCGCCCTATTAGCCGTCGAGTGGCCGGGATGCCACCGTGTCAACCGCTTGAAGTGATGTAAACTCAAAACAACGCGGCTCATTACATTGGCGCCCAACGTAATTCTTTCTTTCAGTTTTATTTTAAATTTACAATACTTTTTTCCACAATATTGCATGTTTTATTTTGCTTTTCTTTAAGTTTATACCCTTAGTTGAATCACTTTTATTCTTTCTTTACTTTTTTTTTAGGAGGAATTTTTGTATTAGCACCTTTATGCACTGTCTCGAGTAATACATTGCGAGTTTGGTACTACTGTAGTGGTACTACAGTATATGTTTAGTTGACGATGTCGGTAGAGGTTCCTTGCGGGCATTTTTAAACACTCAATAGTAGAACTCTACTGATATGGGATACATAAGGGGGAATTAATGCTGAATGACTTGCCTGAGTTTAGGTTGAAATCATGGTTACAGTGTTCTAGCGTAGTTAGACGCTTGGGCCGGGTTCGAAAACATCAGCAATGAATCATGCATTGGTGGGATACTCTTCAGCCATGTTTATGCTCCAATGCCTGAACATGTGGTGTTGGGTAATAGCTACTTATTAAATTTTTTTTTTCTTTCTCTATATTATCGTTTCTTTCGGACTTTTTGGGGTTTTTAGAGGACAGTGACATAGGACTGACATAGCAAGCATACGATTCATCCGGTTAGGAAAAACTGTTACAATTCACACCAGCCACAGTTGTCATATTGAGTTTCTTTATATTTTATTTTGTTCCAAAATTTTTTGGTACGCTTTTTAGTTTCTATTATTACGTATATTATTCGATATTTTCTTTTCGGATTTGTTTTTCATTATAATTGCAGTAGTTAAGAGAATTTTGTTTTTTATCATAGTTTTATAAAGAGGTTATCTTTTTGGGGAAAGAATATTTGAATATGATATTGATAATTTTTTTTATTAGTACCAATTAAGTTGGTAATATTGTAAAATATTTTTTCTTCTGTTGGACTTACTTGAAAATACATAGAAGCATATTGTTAGACATATCTTTTTTCCTGAAATTATTATAGATTCTTAATATCTGGAAGTTTTATATTTGAATTTGAATTTTTAATTTTAATTTTAGTTAATTGTTTAATTTTTTTGTTTTCTAATTTTTTTTTGCTGATAAGTTATTTCAACAAAAATCTTTGAATTTTTCTTTTATATTATTGGTTTTTTTCTCTTTCCCTTTGTTATGTTTCTTTTTTGATTGAATATATCGAGGCAAGGGTTGCAAAGATTTTGTCAGGTAATTTTGCGAAATAGTAAAGATTTTGATTTGAAGTTTAAGTTATTAGGTTTGTTGTGTTTAAAAAAAAAAACAACTCAACAAAAGTCAATACAGAGATTTTTGCGAGAAAATTTTTATTAATAGTAAAATTAGTAGGTCTAATCAGTGGGGTTAGAGTGAATGGAGGAAGACAAAGAGTCTGCGAAAGACAACCAGGCAGAAAAGTTTTTAAGGTAGGCAACTGTTTTGGAGTAATAGACGGATAACGCGTAGCGTGACATGCGCTTTAGACGTACAGGCAATAGGCTTCAATTGGACACAAGTTGATACAAGTTTGTGGCGGTCCCAAGGATTACTATCATCCAACTGCATTCTACTAGGAACTTGCTTTACTTCAAGTGGTAGATAAGAACAAGAGAAAGTATCTGAAGGATTCAGCGAAACAATTGAAGATACGCTTAGTTTTTCCAGGAAGCTTGATGAGGTATTTGAGATGTCGGTGCAGGAAGGGGCAGAAGAGGTTCTAAGCGAAGCCGCGGGAGGCGTAGCTAGAGGTATATCTAGTGAAGGGGAGGCCGCTGGTAGCAGCCATCGCATGGACTAAATGATGGCCATGCTTTTGCAACAAAATCAGCTTATGATGAGTTGCATAAACGAGATCAGAAGCAAGCATGGTGAAATTGTGGCTTTGAATGGAAGAATCGCGGAGGTTGAATGTTCTACCAGAAATGAGGCTAGGCAGAGCAAAGAAGGATCGGAAGCAAGAAAAGAGCGAGATATGTCACCAAGAGTTGTTCGGACAGAGAAAACTTATAGTCAGAGTGAGGTAGAAACTCGTAAAAATGTGGATCTAGACAGGTGGCACGTGAAGTTTGGAGGGTCTACCAGGGACATGACAGTGGAGAGTTTCGTGTTTAGAATTGAACGAATGAGGGAACAATATGGTATCTCCTATAATCAACATTTCTCGGACTTCTACTGTCTTGTTACTGGTAGTGCTTCTAAATGGTATTGGCAGGTGCTAGAAGACCATGCCGACGACGATCTTTTTGGCTATGTCGAGCTCAAGAAAGAACTGCTTAACCATTTCAAGGCTGCCGAGTCAGACTACGAAATCGTTAAAGAAATAATGGATCGAAAACAACATGTAGGAGAAAGTTTTGAAGATTTTTATACCAAGATTCATAATTTAACCTTCCAGTTGAGGAAAAAAATTCCTGAAGATGAACTTATAACTATGATAAGAGGTAATTTGAAAGCGAGTTTGGCTACTCTGACTTTTGCTTTAACTTTTAATTCCTTAGCTGACTTGAAGCGAGAATGTCTAAAGGCAGAAAAGTTAGTGCGAGAAAATAGATCCAAGTCGAGGCAAGTGAGTGAGATAGAGGGAAGAAGGTTGGAGGAGGCAGATGAAGAATCTGAAATGGTAGGGTATGTAATAGAGGCAGTGGGGTAAGTAGTTTCAGACCAAATAGAATGAATGGAAACCGTAATGGGAAAGCAGTAGGACCCCCACCTGCAGGCTTAAGTAGTGGTCGGCAACGTCAAAGTGTAGCAATTGCATAACAGCCGATGACATCAGTTAATTCACCTATTCATACTCAAGGTACAGACCCACCTCTGACTGTGCCTAATGCGATATTCTGTCCTTCCCCGTTTCATTTGAATTTGTTTTTTAGCTGTGGAATAACAGGAGACTACTTTAAGCGGAATCCAGCAGAAGCTCTTAAAGAAATTCGGTGCAAGTCTCCGTTCCATGAAATGTTTTGTTTTGTATGTGGTCGTTGTGAATCGTATTGTCAGTATAAGTCTAGTGTAGTAAATAATCCGTTAAACTCTCGACTGGCGGAGATGACCGGGAACTCTGTCCAGCAAGCAAGGTACCCGGAGAATCAGGAGCAATAAAAATTCTTCCGAGAAGTAAGTCGGTGCAACTTTCTCACGAACAATCAAAGCTGAAACCTCCTGTAAAGAGTCTGCACCCGCGAATAACTGAGTATGAGGACGCGAGAGCAAGAATATTTGTTAGTGAAATGGTTACTAAAAATAATTGTAGGAGTTTTAGAAAAATTGCGCGGTTGAGAGAGAGACAAAAACGTATAAAACAAATAAAAAGAAAAATTGTGTCAACAATCGTGACATTGAAGGGCGATAATCGGTTGTTTGCGCGAACTAAGGTTGATGGTGTAGAAATTGTGGCTTTGTTAGATTCTGGAGCCTGCGCCAATTGCATAGGCAAAGATGCAATGGAGTTCTTGCAAAATAGACAGACAAAAATTGTAAAGATGAAAAACCAACATGCCAAAACAGCAGATGGGGGTGAGACAGCAGTTGAAGGGGTGATTACTCTACCGGTCTTGTGGGAGGGGGAAATTAAGGAGATGGATTTTCTAATTGTGCCAGCGTTACAGCAAGAATTTTATTTTGGCATCGAATTTTGGCAAGTGTTTGGTTTGGCCGTGATAAGTAAAGGTAGTTCTCATGTATCCAGTTTGTCAGAAGTAGTGCGATCTTCAGTAGACTTGACCTTCGAAACTAATCAGCATGTACTGACCAAAGATGAAAACTTAAAATTAGAGCAGGTTAAGGCTAAATTTCCATCTTTTGCTGTTTTGGGTCTAGGTAAGACTGACATGGAGCAGCACAGTATTCAGGTAGTAGATGAAAACTTGCCTGTCAAACAACGGTGTTATCCTATCTCGCCTGCAATACAGAAGTTAGTGTATGCAGAGTTGGACCGGATGCTTAGCATGGGGGTAATAGAAGAAAGCAACGGTAGCTGAAATTTTCCTGTGTCGTTGGTTAGGAAGGAGACGAAGAATAGGCTTTGTCTTGATGCAAGGAAAGTGAATGCAAGAACTATTAAAGACGCATATCCCTTGCCTCACATTGATGGAATCCTAAGTCGTCTACAAGAGACACGCTACATTTCTGCTATTGACCTCAAGGATGCTTTTTGGCAGATTCCACTAGAGGAGGGGTCAAGGGGTAAAACAGCATTCACAGTGCCCGGCAGGCCGCTGTACCAGTTTACGGTGATGCCATTCGGTCTATGTAATGCTGCCCAGCGGATGTGTAGGCTGATGGACAAGGTCATTCCCTCCGCTATACGAGAGAATGTCTTTGTCTATCTTGACGATCTTCTCGTGTGTTCGGCAAATTTTGAGTCCCACTTAGCACTCCTTGGGGAAGTTGCGAAATGTCTACGACAGGCCAAGCTAACCATCAATGTTGAGAAGAGTAAATTTTGTTACCGTGAAGTTAGGTATCTAGGATATGTTGTTGGAGACGATTGCATTAGAACTGACCAGAAAAAGGTAGCAGCAGTAGAGGAGTTCCCAGAACCGAAAACTCCAAGGCAGCTGAGGCGATTTCTTGGCATGTCAGGGTGGTACCGTCGGTTCATAAAGGATTATGCTACGATTGCCGGACCACCTCATGACTGTCTAACAAAAGATAAGCTAAAATTTTTAATATGTCTGAGGATGCTAAGGTAGCTTTTGAAAAGCTAAAACAGAGTTTGGTTACGGCGCCGCTGCTGACTAACCCAGATTTTAGCAAGCACTTTTATATACAGTGTGATGCATCATCGCAAGGAGTTGGAGGAGTACTCTTTCAGATGGATAGTGAGAAAAATGAACATCCGATTTCATACATGTCTGCAAAACTCAATAAAGCCCAGAGAAACTACAGCGTTACTGAGCTTGAATGTTATGCAGCGATATTAAGCGTTAAAAGATTCCGTCCTTATGTAGAGGGGTTACCCTTTGCTATAATTACGGATCACGCGAGCCTGAAGTGGCTTATGGGCCAGAAAGACTTATCTGGAAGATTAGCCAGATGGAGTTTAAAGATGCAGGCAAACAATTTTGAGATTGAACATCGGAAAGGTGCTCAAAATGTTGTACCGGATGCACTATCTCGCATGCATATGGAATAGCTCAGCCATGTGGGCAGATTATTAGATGTAGATTTAAATTCTACTTATTTTTCCTTTGAAGAGTATGTAGAGCTAAAAAGGCAGGTAGAAGAGGCGAAAGATAGATTGCCAGATATTTGTGTCTCTGATGGGTTTGTTTACAAACGGACAGAAGTGAGTACCGGGGATGCACTTCAAGAAGACCGCGCGTGGAAGCTATGGATTCCAGCCGAGTTGCGTATTTACTTGTTAGAGGCAGCACACTATTCACCTTCGGCGGGGCACGGTGGAATACATAAAACGTTGGCTAGGGTGCGCGAAAAGTATTTTTGGCCAGGTATGGTGACGGAAGTACAGCAGCTAGTTAAAAGTTGTGAAGTTTGTAAGACTAGCAAGAATGCTAACCTTACTCACCGTCCTCCAATGGGTGATCAACAAATAACTGAGCGCCCTTTTCAGCGTCTCTATATTGACTTCATGGGGCCATATCCACGGACAAAAGAAGGTAGTACGTTTTTATTTGTGTGTTTAGATCATTTGGCTAAAACCTTTTCTTAGGGCTACTTCAGCTGACGTGGTTAAGTGTCTTGAACGTGAAGTGTTTCATGTATTTGGTGTCCCTGAAGTTGTACATTCAGATAATGGCAAACAATTTGTGTCAGAAGTGTTTAAAAGTTTTTTGCGTGGATATGGTGTCAGACACGTAAAAACAGGTTTCTACTCGCCGCAGGCAAATGCATCAGAGCATGTTAACAGGTTAGTCCTTCAAATGATTCGCGCATTTGTGGGCGAAAATCAAAATAATTGGGACAAACATGTTAGTGACGCAGCGTTTGCCTTGCGAAGTGTTATCCATAGCTCGATTGGTGTAGAGCCGTATTATGCTGCGTTCGGAAATCACATGGTGCAACACGGAGCCTCATATGAGGTAATGCGGCGGTTAAGTTCGGTTAAAGATGGGGATTTTGTAGTGAAAACGTTGGACGATAAGCAGCAACTAGTAAGAGACAAAATTTTCAATGAGCTAAGGTTGGCTCATGAAAAGAATTTGAAAGTGTACAATACTCGTTGTAAGGATGTAAAGTTCAAGGTAGGGCAAATGGTATACCGGCGAAACTTTAAGCAGAGTAGCCAGGTCAACTCCTATAATGCCAAATTAGCGCCAACTTTTGTAAAGTGCATTGTACTTAAAACTGTAGGTAACTCTTTATATGAGCTCGGTAATATGGCCGGTAAAAAGTTAGGAGTATATCATGCCAAAGACATGTTCGTTGCCTAGATGTAGATCAAGGTTCGAGTAGTTTGTAGAGGTCCTATAAAAAAAAACAAACAAACAAACTAGACATTGAATAGCAAGATAAAGGCCAAGTGTTATTATCGAATGTGTTACAATTTAGCATGTTTCAAGATGGTAACACATCTAATATGACGAATTGCCAACACGTCTGCTACGTACTATTTTTGTTCGTTTCAGTTTATTTAGTAATCGATGGTAAATGCATTCATAATCAAGTTATTTGAGGGCTATCTATTCTACTCAATTCTTTTGACGTCGATGCATTTTTATGTTGTTTCTCTCAGTGATTTTAGTAGAACAAGCTAGGTCCACTAACCCTTAGGGTATTTCGAAGAAAATAGGTAAAATTGTTGCCAGATTGTTGTCGGTAACAATACTGCGTAATAAATACGTTTGTATACGAAAAAAGGTTAAAATATATGACAATAGTACCGAACCGGACTATCTTTAGCTTTAAGTTGTCTGCATGCTGATCATTTGTAGTAGGGTTAAGGTGTATAAGCATAGTTATGCGTAATTTTTGAGTTAATGTTGTATGAGGTTATTCGTTGTGTGATGAGTTGGAAAAGTATTGTAATGTGCATGTTATAATGACCATTAACGAAATGGTTGGTATGTTGTTAATATAAGATAATACATGATGCCTGACTAGCTTATGGTTTTAGAGCGTGGGTTGTGGGTCGAAGCCACACGTTTTAGGGTGATTTTAGCACTCGTAGGCCACGTTTGTAATTTTTTTACGGACTCGCTCCATGTTGCTAACAACATCGGCGGGTCCGAGCCTGTGACGTGGGCCTATATCGCGAAAACTACGGTTGTAAATCGGTGGCTTAATCTGTAAACTGGCTAACTCCATCCGCATTCGTTTTATTTATACAATTATATACGGAACCAAAAAGTAAATTAACAAATACTTTATAATTTTCTTCTTGGTTTTGTCTACTTCTGTTTCTTCTATTTATTTAAATGCAGTTTAATTTTCACCATATACCTTTCTCAGTACAATCCAGCAAATCCGTAACATAACTGAGAAATAGAAACGTAGCCAGGAGGTTTGCGGATTAAGCCATCGATATGGATTGCCAAGTCAGGACTTGGTACATTTTTTTATTTGTCTGCTGATGCAGAGAAGTGCTTGGCTGGTCGTAAATGTTCTAGGTGTTTGGCGTTGCAATGGGTTTATTAGTAGTAAAGTTTAGATTTAATATCTTTCATAATCTTTGATAATGTAGGAAAGAGCGATTGATTGTGGGTGGCTTTGCGGCTGCAGTGATATAACGTATTATGTGTGAATGTAAAGATGACTGGTATATGGGTGAATGTAGATGGAGCTGAAAAGACATGAAGCGGCCAATTCCTGATACTTACTCTGTTTGCGTTTGTTCTTATCCTTTCAAAAAATGTCTTTTTAATGTATTTGGTGGTTTAATTAGTTTTTATTTTGTTTATTTAATGTTGAATTGCGACACATGCTGATATTGCATGCAAATAAATCAAATTATAAAGCGAAAGTGACGGATGGAAATATGTAATGGAAAATATGAGAGTGAGTGAGTGTTATGGGAATGAGAAGATAACCCATTCACAATAGGTTTTTCACTAGTTTGAGTTGTTTTCATGTAAAGAATGTGTTCCAATCTTTGTGGTGGTTGTTGTATGCAATAAGTTTGAGTGTTTTTGATGGCCTAAGCTTGGATGTTGTTCTGAGTGTTTTCTTGGCATATGGCATGGATAAGAGGTTTGTGTCTTGGGGTCTCATTCTTGTGACTCAGTATTTTGAGTTATGGTTGCTTAAGCTAATTGAGTACAGAACCGAGTAACGCATTCAACCGAACTTTTATGTGTGGGTGGACGAACTGATCGGCAAATTCGAGTTGATTTGACTGTTAGGATTAGAGTATTAAGTCTAGCAGACCAGAAGGCAAATGATAATCAATTAGCTAAGTATAGCAAGTGTACAAAAAAAAAGAAGTGTAAAGCTTAATTATTTTGATGCATAAAAGTCAATAGCCAAAGGGTGCTGTAAATTCTGGCAAAGTTGCATATAAAGTGATAAAAAAAATAAGACAAGAAAAAATAAAAAAAATGTGAGTTATTGTATTAATTGTTAAATATGTAAGTTTGAGTGTGAAGGTTATTTTATCTAATTAGGTGATCTGGAAATCGGCGTTTTTTTTTTAACAGGACCAGAACGGCGTTTGCATTCCCGCAATTTATTTATATACATTGTATATAAGTAAATATAACTGCTTAGTTGAGGTCATATATTTTTGTTAACTGTACACGGAAATAATTATGTACTTTTTTAAGCCCTTGCCCGGCGGGAGGAAATAATTATACAGGGCCTAAGTGAATTAAAAGTTTTTTAAGTGAATTAAATGCAAAGTTAAAAGTTTTTAGAGGTAAAGTGCTAAAGCGAGAAATCACGAACGAAATGGACCACCCTAACAAAACTGACTCAAACAGTAAGAGAGCAGTATTTTTCAACAGAACAGCTGATTGCCATTGGAAAAAGCAGCTAAATTACATAAGGTCAACGACCTAAAGCCACTGGCGACAAAAAGTAATAGAAAATAAAAAAAAAACAAACGGCTGCTTTGTTTTACATATGTACATGAAGGTCATTGACCGCAGTAAAATAGCATAGGCAAATTCATATGTAGAGTGCGCAGCACAGTGCATGTAACCTCTAACTTAAATTTAATTTTTTTCTGAATTTTTTTGTTAACTTAGAATTTAATCTACTCTTTTCTATTTTGATTTTGACTCATAGATATTTTTCATTTTTTTGTATATTTCTGAATTTTTTTAATTTAATGAACGATTAATTGGTTTTTTCAATTAAAGCTATTAATTTTTAAATTTAACCCTTTTATTAATTAGTGCATATGAATTGAATTTTATAGTATAGTCTAAAGAAAAAGAAAACTGTTTTGTTAGAAAAAAAAAAACAGAATAAGGCTATCACTTTTCGAGCAAAATACACTGTACAACATGAATGCTGGCGCCATCATCTGCATGCTGTAAAAACTGGTGAGTTTTTTTTATCTTTTTTTATATTTCAATCAATATTTATGAAGTTTTGTTTTTTTAACACAAATATTTGTTTCGGAGATTCTAAAAAAATCAGTTTTTCTTTGGCTATTAATTTTTATTTAGCAATTTAACTTTAAAATTTTTAACGTTTGTTTGAAATTTTTCTTGCGGTTAGTTTAAAAATTAGCTTACTAGTAACTGGTAACAACAAAAGTATCCTAAGTAAGAATTATAAATATGTATAGACAATGAAGTGAATAAATATATATACATATGCGGAATTCTTTTCTTATTATTCTTTTCTTAAGATTTTAACTTAGCACTTTGAGTTGCTAAATCTCTGGCTGGCTGGTGTGAAACGTAAGTAGTTTCCGGTGAAGTATGTTGTGCTATTCAGTCATGACTGGGTGACAGGTATTGGACAGACAAAAGACGGAGTCAGCAATAGGGAACTACATACAAAATACTATGAGTCCTTTATGTAGTTCACGGCTGCTGATCAATAAGCGCAGACTTAGGGTGGGATGACTCCAGCTGACGGACTGAGACGTAGGGTTGTGCTGTTTGTCTTTGATAGTTTGATTCTATCGGGTTTTCTAATAATTATTTCACGGCTTTTTATCTTTTCTCCTACAAGTTTTTTTGACACGAAAATTTTTATGTGGTGAGCTAGTGGTACACATGATGGCAAGAACCGCCCTATTAGCCGTCGAGTGGCCGGGATGCCACCGTGTCAACCGCTTGAAGTGGTGTACACTCAAAACAACGCGGCTCATTACAAGTGCATTTATGGCTGGGACTAGAATAAATATTGAAAATTAAGCGTCGCCGCGAATAACGTGTAAGCGAAAAATGAATCAAAACTTTTTTGCATACTACCTTTGAAAATGCTCTGCTTTGCTCCTAAAAAATTTTTTTTTGTTAAATACAGACAAATTTGATTGTAACTCTTACTCCAATAAAGTGAAATTCGAAATCAAATGGTTCCAAGTGAACCATTTGAAACTTTTTTATATTCTGGAAACGATGTTTTTGAAATAAGACTTTGATTCTAGTCCCAGCAATAGCCACTATGTTGTGAATAACATTTTTAAATTTTAAATGAGTCGGCTTTTTAAAAATTTAAATACTTAAAGCGAATCTGCGATACCAGCATCATATAAAATACCTTCTGATCCTTCATTCCTTTTAAAATATAAAAAACGAGTGTACTTTAGACCACACAATTGAAGTAAAACTTCTTTAGCTCCATTTTTATGTATATACTAGTATTCCCCGACAGACCGACTTACTGCCATATACAAAAATGCCAATAAGTGCTAAATATATTTACCATTTTAAGTATAGCTGAAAGTAACCATATGAACTAAATTATCAAGTTTTAGTCTAATACGTCCCAAATCATCTCAAATAAAGCATTTTTGTTTGTGGGCGGCTAAATGGGGCGTGAAAACCATTTTTTAGTACATTTGCTGACAGTAACCATACAAACTAATCCAAAATTTCAGCTCAAACGACAATGTAGTAAATTTTAATGATTTATCAGTATATAGGCGTAGCTTTAGTGCGGCCACGCCCATTTTTTGTACAGTTGCCGAAAATAACCATACAAACTACATTACAAAACTTTAGTCATATACGACCAAAACCGTCTGAAATTGATTTTATTGCATTTTTATTGATTTGTGGGTGGTAAAAGGGGATGTGGCAAAAATTTCTTGAACCATGTCCTTCCAGAAACAAATCAACTGTTAAAATTTGATATTTCCTTCCAGAAACAAATCAACTGTTAAAATTTGATATTTGATATTTTTATTAAATTAATATTGTTATTTATTTAGACAAATTGTTGACATTTAAGACTTTAATCTTTTACATGCCGCATTAAAAATAAATAACAACTAATTAAATAAACTATAATAAACTATTACTTCTAAAGTAATTAAAAAGATATTAATTTAAAGAATTTTCGTTAACATAATAACATAAGCATAAAGACTAAAGTAAAGCAAAAATACAACAACAAATGTGAAAATATTAAATGGGAGAAAAACTGAGAAATTGACACATAAAATCTCATCGCCTCTGTGGTGCAGTGACCTAGTGCGCGCTTGCATGGCGTATCACAAAGATTTCTGATGAAGCCTTAAGCAGGGCCGAAATTGCAATAAAATCAGCTAGTGATTTTTTTCTTTTCATATTGAAAAACGTTGTTGTTGTTGTTTCTTTGGAAAGATTCGTTAGAAAAATTCATTTTAGATACCTGGAAGTGGTAAAACCGTGGTTTAAAATATGAGCAAGTGGACTCAGTACATATGGTAAATATATTTTATAAATTTAGTGCAGATTCCATCAACACCAGTGAAGTTTGCATGAATTTTTTTTAATACAGCGTGCAATGTCCATTTCACTCACTGTGCTAAATTGAAACTCATAGGGATACATTCTGAAAGGTTCATCAACATACGCAGATAAAAAGGAGGCCGTAGATGTAGAATTAGTAACGAAATAATCATTTTGGAAGTTTGGGTTAATATCACACGGTTCGGTTTCTTTATTATATACACCGAAGCTATTCAGGTTTTTCCACAACTGTTTAAACCTCCGTCATGCACATGTATCTGGCCATATATTTTACGAATTTAACTGTGATTTAAATATATTTCTAATTTAGCTAGGGGTTTGAGTCTCCAGGTACCCTCTACAAATGTTGTTAGGTATCGTTTTATGAAAAAACACATTAAAAAAAACAACAAACAAAATTTATGTGGGTTTTTTCATCTATACATCGTATACGTAGCGCATGTATCTGGCGAGATGCACACACATTTGGTATGAAGAGTACTGTACTATATTGGCATTTTTTATTTTTCTCTGCGTTCGTTTACTCAAATCACTCTCACAGAAATGGAGGCAAACTCAAACAAGGGTTTTTTTGGTTTTTATATTTTTTCGCTTCAGTTGCATAGTGAACTTTGAAAGGTACAGACAACAATTTACGGAAGAATTTTTATTTATTCGAAAAAAAAATGGGTGAAGAAGTACAGTTTGTTTATAATACGCGATTTAGTAGTGGTAATGTGAATTTCCATACACGACTAGCAGAAGCATTGGCCAATAAGTAGAGCGTGAAAGAGCCGCTGAAGAAGTGGTTGCAAATGATGAGATTGATGACTTCCCAGGAGTTGACGACGATATGGATCTAAATTATATGCCAGACGATGGCGATGCCTCAGATGTCGAAAATGATTGGGTTGTCGAAGCAGATGAAGTGTTTGATAGTGACGATAGTGACGAGGATGAAGAAATTGAAGAACAGAATGCTACCGAAGATTCTTTTCTTGGTAAGGACGGTACTATATGGTGTAAAAATGAACCAAATATTGGAGTTCGTTTACGTCAACACAGTATCATGCGTTTTCGACCTGGTCCGAAGGAACAAAACAGTGTTCCAATTGAGGTGTTCAAAAAATTTTTCACATCAAATACAACATTTATTATCATTTCTGAAACGAATCGCCATTGAAAAGCTGTAGTCGAGAAGTGGAATGCAGCTAATCCCAGTAAAAAACAAAAAGTTTGGACAGATTTGACCGCAACTGAATTAGACGCATTCTTCGGCATTCTTTTGGCAGCTGGTTATTCCCACAATAATATGCAAATTACAAAAGCTTTGTGGCAGCCAAATAATCTACCCATATTCAGAGCAGCCATGTCTTTTAATCGATTCTCTGCACTGGCACGATACATTCGTTTTGATGATGGTAGAACACGCGCTCAACGATTGCGCGATAACAAAGCTGCACCCATTCGTGACGTTTGGAATTTTTTAAAGGAAAATCTTGCCAAAAACATGGCAGCACAACAATTGATGAACAATTGTTCCCATATCGTGGAAAAACTAAATTTACTCAATACATACCATCAAAACCAGCGAAATGTGGCATCAAAATTTGGTGGGCTTGCGATTCCAAATCTAAATATCCACTACAAGAAAACTCTATACCGGTCGACAAGAAGGAGAAGAACGGGAAGTGAATCAAGGTGAAAATGTTTTGATACAACTCGCAAAGCCGTTCAGCAATACCGGCCGTACAATTGTAGCTGACAACTTTTTTACTAATTTAGAAGGAGTAAACCGTCTGGCCAGAATTGGTCTGGCATTTGTTGGTACCATTCACTCCAATAAAAGATGTATTCCTAATGAAATGAGAAAGGATCGTTCTCGTCCTGTTTTGTCATCGTTATTTGGATTCCACGAAAATTTGGTATCAATTTGCAGCTACGTGCAAAAAAAAAATAAATGTGTGAACCTACTTTCGACCGTTCATTATACGAAACATTGTGAAGGGGAAGCAATGAAACCCGAAGCAATTTTCTTTTACAATGAAAATAAAGCTGGCGTAGATTGTATGGACCAAATGGTTACACATTTTACTACAAAGCGGTCAACAAGACGATGGACTCTTGCGTTTTTCTGCAACATGTTGGACACCATGGGACTGGGTGCATTTTGTATTTGCAAAGAAGTTGATGGTTTCAATAAAAATAGTGCTAGAAGAAATTTTCTCACTACGTTAGCTGATACATTGGTTCTTCCAAATATTGAAAATCGAATGAACAAAATTCACATCATCAAACAGTTCAACACACGTTTGGCCATGGAATCGTATTTTGAAAGATCACTAAATGTAAGTTTGATTGATATAACATTTGCCCTTCATTACATCTCATTTTCCTCGTTTTTCTTTTTCATTTCAGATTCCAGTAGTAGTTCCTAGCTCGCGTGGTGCAGCTGCTCTAAAAAAGAGAAAGAGTTGTCAGCTTTGTACATTGGGAGATGAAAAAATTCGCCGACTAACTCGTTTTTTTTGTTCCAAGTGCTCGAATCCGGTATGACTACAACATTCGAAATCAGAGTATACATATTTTAGCTGCTTACCTGAAACTGTGTAAGACTTTTTTAATTTAGAATTAATAAAGACTTACTTTATAACTACTAAATTTAATTGAAATTAACTTTATTGCAACTATTTTTTTGAAATTAAACACAAAAATAAAATTTTTCTTGTTTTATTTCTCATTAAAATTTTTTTGCACGAGTGGCCTTAGCATGTACTAAGAAAAAAAAAATAGAAAATATATACCTGCCTGTCGTGATAACAATATAACAATGTAATATTATCACTAAAATAGCATATTTTTCATATAAATGTACTGAAATACATAGTATATCTGTCCAGATACATGCGCTACGTTCGTGACTAACGGAACATGTGCATGACGGAGGATTAAATGGTAAAATCGTATTTAATTTTGACATAAAGTAAAACTTTTGGAAATTACTATAAGGAAGATTTAATATAATCCAAAATGTTCGTAATTACTTTAGACACACAACTGCATTCCTAGAGATAAATGGGGCGTTCAAACTATATAGAGAATTTTAACACAAAACTAAGTTTTATTAATAGTCAGTTGTATGAAAAAATAGATTTTTAGCCATAACTTTTGACTGGACAGAGATATTTTGTAGTAATTTTTTCACATAAACTTTGACTTTTTTGTAAAAAATATAAAAACAGCATTTTGGAAAAATAAGTTTTGATGACAAAAACAGTAAAATAATTTTTGCGCTTAGTTGGAAGAATTTTTTGCAAATAAATGCTACGTCATATGAAAGGTAGCCAAATGCACAATTTTTAATTGATTTCATTTTTACAACAACAACAGTTTTTGAGTCATTTTTTGAGTAAAAAGTCAATATTTTGGACCTTTTTTTAAAATAATCATAAAACATATATACACTGACTTAACGGTACAGTTCTATTTTTGTAAAGTGTTTTTATTGAACTTTTGAACAAAACAATTTGAATGAAATATATTAATGGACAGCGGAGATATTTGCATCGAAAGACCAAACTTTGATTTTCATGTCGTTTTTTTCTCATTCTTAGGTAACGATGAAAAAGTCGTTGTACTGAAAATTTCTCCAATTTTGAAGATATGTGAGTGTTTTTGATGTAAATTTGTAGCTTCTTTTCTGCCTTTTTTCTTTTCCTCCCAGTTCAATAAATTGGTATGCCGCTTCCACTTGCTGTTAGTTCTGTTCCGTTTTTTAAGTGCTAATTTGACAGACTGAGTAAACCAAGGACAGTTTTTATTGGTAATGCAACGTGTGCGCAAGGGAACATGCATTGTTTATGAAAAAATGTAGCTTTTCATCGACAAATTCAAAAAACCAACATTCTGATCAGTTTATTTGAGATAAACTATTAAACAATGATGAAAAATCAGTCGACCTATAGTCACGATAACGAAAAGAGGTCTCAGAAGCAGTCCTTGTAAAAACAATATTCAACGTGCAAAAAATTAGGTCATGATCGGAAACAAATGAGATTTGATCAAAAAGCATTACAAGTGAGGGATCAAACACAATAAAAGCATCTAACAAGCTTGGACAGACATTGTTTGAGAAACGTGTTGGCACAGTGGTATTTACTACATTAAGACCTACTTGGGCTACATCATCGAGAAACTTACGGGAGAGATTGTCATTAGCTAAGAGGTTAATTTTGAAGTCACCACACAAGACAAAATGTTCGAAATCAATAACGCAATTCAATATTTCAGTAAATACTGGTTCCAGACTACAGTTACTGTTCGGATTGTACACGCATGAGACTAACAATTTAACATTATTATCCGATATAGATATATTTATATATTCGACACCGGATCCTATTGACATTCCTACCACCTTTGCGTTTAAGTTTTCTTTACAATAAATTGCAACACTACCGCCTCTACTTTCCAATCTGTCGTTTCGATATAGTCTAAAGTTTTGTAACTTGAAAAAGAGTCGTTTACATCCGCATGAAACCAAGTTTCCGACACAGATAACATCAACGCTAGAATCTGAAAAGGCACACTTTATGCAATCCATCTAAGTGTCATTAACCCACTAAAGAGTGCTCATAGATTCCGCCGTACGATTTTTTTTTCAAAATTTATCAGGAAGCTTATATAGGCCATAAAAGTTGCTTTGCAAAATTTAAGGTTTGTAACTGTCACCGTATTTGAGATCGGCATTGGGTATTTAAATACCCAATCGGCTAATCCGAGTTCATGGTGTTAATATAAATTTGCATATATGGCAACATTCTTTTGTCATAATGAACACCTGATAAATAGAGGATACTAGAGGAAAACTGACCACGAATCTCGATCTTTCCATTTTCTACATAGCTTTATATATGGATTTTGTCATTTCTGAAAATCACACATCTTCGATCTCGAAAAGGAACATTTAATTGTATGAATTTCTTTTCACATTGTAAAGACAATAAATAATTTCATATTTCCGTAATGTTTTAAAAAAAATTATTTTTATATCTCCTACCACTTTCGAGATATGGCCTTTTTCGTAAACACTGTTTTATGGGTATTGAAATACCCATTAGTCATTAATGGGTTAAGACTTCTTGCATTAAAATTCACAATTCTCAGACCAGAGTGCTAGTTACAGAGAATGTTAATCAACGTTTTATGACTTTCGCTAGTATTACCACAAGAACTATTAACACTTGACATTAAAACAGAAGCAAACACAACAACAAACACTCAATTTCAGCTCAATCGATCTAGTAGTTTTGGAGATAACACATCGTTTTGCTTTTCCGTTTGCCTCTTTTCGTTACACATTTACCAGCTTGCTCCCAAGTGTCAAACGTGCGTAAAAAAGTTTTACTTCAATAAAAATGTGGAGAGTAGAATGCCGCGTATTAGTAGAGGGAGAAAATAGGCAAGGAAAAAGAAACGCTGCATATCACAGTACGACCCAAAGAAGTAAAATATAAGGAAATGGTGTTGGCTTACACATACACTGTACGTGAACTGTCGCACCATTCGTAAATTGTGCGAGCGAGAAAGAGTGTGTTTTTTGACATTTTTGAGAACCCTGGCATCTGATTGGAAGACTCCTCAGCAAAATAGTTGAAAATAATTCAATTTTAAGCATTTTTCACTGCTTAAAAAGCAACAAAATTAAAGAAAAAAACCACTAAAACAAATGCAATATGAGTTGTGCGGTTAAGAATTGTAAAAGTTCCAGAAAACTTAAAAACAATGCGCATTCGTTCCACAGGTAAATATGTCCATACGGTTTAAATTATTTTAACAAAAGTGCTTTATTTAGTTTCTGACGATATTTTTTTAACTTATTTGTGTTAGAAATGTATATATTTCATATTAAAAATGGTTTAAAAATGCAATTTAGACCCCGTTGATTTTCCGCCAGTTTGATCAAACCACATCTGTCAAAACACAAACACTGCTTCAGGGGCGCAGTCATTTTTCGCAGTTGAATACATGTTTGGGGCGCTCTTGTTTTCAGCATAGTGAATCAGATTTAGTACCTGTTTGTTAAATTTTTCTGATTTTTACACAACAACTAGGCAGAAACACCCAAAAAATAAGGATTTTAAAAAATTAACCTAATTTAATTTGTAATTAAAGTTGAAGTTTATAATTTATAGGCCTTCATATATAGAAAAATTACTTAAAAATCGTGCAGTTTTTCTAGTTTTTCAACAAAACTAAGCTTTATGGGTATTAAAACAAAGGTAATGTGCGTATCTATTCAACGAGGTGTCAAATTAAGAATTCCATAAGAATTTATTAAGATATAATTTTTTTATAATTAGAATTGGTCTGAAAGACTAGTGGTTTCTCTTTTACGAAGTAATACATTAAAAAGAGAATTATTAAAAAGATAACTACATTCAGAACTGCTGTAGACAAAGAAGCCTGTGTGGTACTTACTGAGGTTTGTACACCCTAATCAGCATCCGAAGGCCTCCTTTTGATACATTTATTTTTTTTTATTAAATTTGGAAAAACCTCGCGATTTTTAATAAAAAAAAGGGTTGTATCTTAAATGCATGTAATTTTGTGTTTGATATCTTGTTGAATAGATACTTGTATAACAGAGCTGGGCGATAAGGATTACGATTACTTTATGATTACGATTGTAGTAATCTTAAAAAAAAAATGGGATTACGATTTAAGTAATCCTCCATCGAACGATGTTAGATTACGATTGCAGTAATTGTAATTTTAAAAAATTTGAAATTGCAATTACTGCAATCGTAATCTTAGCTCATTCGATGAACGATTACTGTAATTGTAATCCCATGTTTTTTCATAAGGATTACAGTAATCGATTGCAAGGATTACTAATTAAAATTACAACTTCAAGTAATGCAAGTGAAAACCACTGCTTTTTATATAAAGTGTGTTTTAATGAGAGAAAATGTACTTTTTTGTAGTTTTATTTTACAACATAATTTTACAACATTTCTATACGAAACAACATATTACACAAATTAATAAATAACTTCAATATTAACAATATAAAAATTTGTACATTAGAAACAAGGAAAAAATAGTTTATTAGGCGATAAAATGCACATTGTGTATTCAATTATTAAATGACTTCATTATTAGCTTTTAATAATACTAATTTTTCGAAGGAAAAGTCGGAAAGAGCATGACGACGTGGACTATTTATTATACCAGCGAAAGAAAACAATCTTTCTACCGATGCAGACGAAGTAAGGGGCGTATTAAACTTCAAGGAAGCTTTTTTAAGCAAAGGATATTTCATGAATATCTCCCGACTAGTGTCAGCATCGTTTAGTTACGCGTGAAGTTGTTGACTTATAATATTTGAACGATCACTTGTTCCGCTCTCGTTCCGGTCAGATAAATCGCAAGAAATTTCTAAAAAGATATGAATTCGTTTTAGAAATTTGTTATTCAAGGCTGTGTTTATATTGAAAAGTACCGTCAAAATCGTAAAAATCTTCATCCAATTGCGATTCTTCACAATGGCTGTAAATATCGCCACCTTGCAGGGTTGTTTTTATTTCACGAATGACTAAATTATACACGTCTTGTTCGGAAATATTGGGCAGCCTGTTGCCAAACGTTTTAAACCACCGCATTTTCACATCAGGTAAAAGAACGGTCCCAACTATAGCATCACTTGCTTCCGTTGATAAAGTAAAAAACTTTACAAATCTTTCGTTCAGAAAATTTTCAGCAAAAATTGAAAACTGCATAAATATGCTCATAATTACCCTACAACAATCAAAATTGGTGTGTTTGTGTTGTGTATTAACTCAAAGAAGTATTCGAAAAATGGGTGTCATCCGCTCACGGACACGCCCATTTTCAATAATAATATTTTTTTTTTAAAAGTAGGTTTAGGGTATTTCATAGTTGGCCGAGACTGACTTTATACTTTCTTTACTTGTTTCTTATAAAATGGACACCATTGTTGATAATGATAGTTTAGTACTAACCTGACTGTGTCTCTGATAAAGTTCTTTATTTGCTTGTAAAATTTTGTTGAAATCTGTTGAGGCTAGTAAGTTCAATGTATGACTGGCACAACGTTCATGTTTTGGCAGATAAGTAGTAACCTCATGGAACTGCGCCAAATCTTCTTCGACATCCGTATCATCAGCAACATCACCATCTGCTGAAACTACCATGGGTTGAACACCATATTCTTTGAATGCCTTGACGAAATTGGAACCGTTGTCTGTGACTGTAGCTACAACGTTTGAATGATCTAAATTGAAGTCGTTATTGACTTCTGTTATTAAGGGTGCTATTCGATCTGCTGAGTGTATACCACTAAACCTTCGACACGCCAGAGCCACTGATTTTCTTTGAAAATTATTGTCAAGCCAGTGACAAGTGTACCCCAAAAAGCTGCGATGGTTTGTTGACCAAATATCTGCTGTTGTAAAAAAATTGTGTATTTTTGACATTTTGCTTTTAAGCCTTAGCATCATGTCGTTGTATTTTGAGTCTAATTTTGCCATAGCTACTTTCCGGCTCATCACTTTAAGTCCTGTGCCTTTGAACAGAGATTTAAAAGACTCTTTTTCGACAATAGATACTGGAGACGAAGTATCAATAATAAATGAAAATACAAGTTCATCGAATCGCTTTTGCTTGTTTATTGCGCGATTGCGGGTTTTTGGCTTACTACTTTCATAGTCTTTTAAAACATCTGGATGTTTGCGTCGAAGATGTGTAACAAAGTTAGAAGTAACCCATCCAGTAACTTTAATAATCAAACTGCAAGTTGAACACTTAGCACTTGTTGTAACAACTTGTGAAGTTTCGTCGGTTACCTTAATAAAACAAACCAACGTTTCATTAATGTTTTTATTTTTTAAGGGCCCATTTAAGTTTTTTGTATTTATGCATACAACTCCAATTTATTTACAATAACTCTTAAGGAGATTTTACACCTTAAAAAATTTTTTCAATAGTTAAAAGCCGTATAAGTTCAATAAAAAATAAAATATCATTTTAAAAAATTACACATATATTTTTGGTAAAAATTACACAAAAAACTTTTTTGCATTTAAAAAACATGGCAGTACTTTTATATGAGATAAAAATAATTGGAAAAAAAAATTTTTTTTTGTGTAATTTGTGTAATCTTGTAGGATATCTTATTTTGTATTCAATTTATACGCTTTTTAAAATATCAAAAAAAATGTATTTTGAAGGTGTCACGTCCCCTTAAGAGACAATATTTCAACGATGTTATACATTCGGAAAATATAAAAAATGAAGTAAATTTTTTGCCGCCAAAAAACTGTAATGGGCTCTTAAACTATTTAAAAACTATAAAATGTAACTTACGTGCTTTAAATCACGGTAATACTCATTGTTGAAAAGAATCTTTTCTTCAAACAACTTGGATTTTTTCACAAGCATAGAGCCTCTGTCATCATGTTTTCGTTTCTTGCTGTGGGTATTTAACGAAAAGTCGGGGTCCATTATTTCATCATCTGCAGAAAAATCTGACTCTTCGGTAGAAAGGAAATTTGGAAAACTCATCGCAGTGGTTTTTTCAAATTTTTTCCTGACTGTTTTTAGCTCGCAATACACTACTTCTTTTACTTTACACTTTCAAATACACTTTATATTCACATAAAAAGTTAAAGTCACAAATATAATTACTATTCACAAATTAACACAAATTAAACACACTATGAATCATTCACAAAATACTTTAAACGAAATTATTGAAATATTTTCACAAAATTAATATACTTCAGTTCCTGCAAAATTCCCGCTGAGTTCTCTCCTCTATCACAAAACCAAACTTACTTTTTAATGAATTGGTTCATTGCAATAGATCCATCATATGCAAAAATTTTTGATCATTGCTGATCAGTTGTAAAAACCGGTTATGCTATAAATAAATTCAATCAGCATGTGCATCGGCTTTCTCAAATATGCAATACTTACCATGCGCTTAGTAACACATCAGCTGTTGTTGTGTAGTGACTATTTATTACAGTAACTAATTAAGCTAATATTGAGTTTTGTTAATATTTTAGAGTATAAACTTATACAATGGGGATTCTTATCACCATAAACATTCAGCATTAACATTTTTTTGTTGTTGTCTTTTTTTGTCATTTTGGTTTCATTGAAAACATTTAATGTATTGCATTGATGGTAGGCTTAACTTGTTAATCATTTTTCCTCATTGCAATAGTTTTACATATATAAAAAAAATAAACAATAGTGTTTTATAATACTAGTAAATAAAAGTAATCCTTGTAATCGATTACTGTAATCCTTGCAATCGATTACTGTAATCCTTACAAAAAAAACATGAGATTACAATTACAGTAATCGTTCATCGAATGAGCTTAGATTACGATTACAGTAATTGTAATTTAAACTTTTTTGAAATTACGATTACTGCATTCGTAATTTGAGATCACTCGATGAACGATTACAGTAATCCTAATTTAACAATTTTTGAAATTAGGATTAAAATAATCGTAATCCTTACCGTAATCAATTACATCTGTAATTCTTATCGCCCAGCTCTGTATAATGTATAATCTCTCTTTTGATACTCATAAAGTTGAGTTTTGTTGGAAAACTTAAAAAATCAGCTAAATTTTTAGTCCACTTTTTCCAACGTTGGATGCCTATTTATAACTTTCTAAGCCAATTGCGAGCGATCAAAAATTTTTTAAATAATTAGAGTTGTTGCTATTCTTGAAATGTTTCTAAAATTTTAATGCATAAGAACAAACTTTAACAGTTTGGGCCTTCTTTTACGATACAACCGAATACGGCCCTTTGTGATTGTTTCTGTATTTGTGTGAACCAACACCAATAAAAAAAATACTACACTTTTCTGCCATTACAACACTTCCTTATATTTTACTTCTTTGGTACGACCAAAGAGTAGTAAAGAGTTGTCAGTTCTGCACAGTTGCGTTTGTGCAGCTATTTTCAATATGTAAAGTTTGGGCAAAAGTGGATGTGAAGGAAGGCGATAAAATTTAAATTTGCCGCCTGACTTTGCTCTGCTCTGCTTAGTTGACGTAGCTTTGAGGTTGCGATGCTTGGCGACGCTTAGCGAAGTATGAGTGCGAAGAACATAGGAAAAAAGCGTGTAAAGAAGTGAATAGGAAACATTTTGATATTATGATATTTTTGTTTCGCTTTGCTATGACTTTTTGTTTCCTATAAGAATTTTGCACTCATCTAGATGTTTACATTTTTTAGCTAGATTGGATTTGGTAAATTGAATGAATTTACCAACTTCAATATTTTTAAATGATGAGAACATTTTTATGCCACTTACCTACACTCTTAAAAATAAATATAAATTTACTATAATTATTATAGTAATTTTTTATTGCAATTCAAACTGATGTTTAATTTTACTATAAATCTTATATTGATCTTTGAGTATTTACCATTAAGCACTATTCTTAGCATAATTAATCAATAAATGTTGAATTTTGCTGCAATATCAACTGCAATGACTTATATTGCTACATAAATTGAACTAATGAAACAGATGTTGAATATTCAACACATACATTATATTCAAGAGATGTTCAGTCGACATTGCTTGTCAAAGTGTACGGATCATTATGTAAGAGCTATAGGGTTTTTAATTAAAAAAAGTTTAGTAAACTCGATTTTTAGTGATAATTTTATTATGCTGTAGTATCATGCTGTAGTAAATTAAATCAATTTACCAATTTCCAGCTTTTTAAACTATGATAATTTGATTTAAATGTTTTCAATTTAAATTATGTAGCTACATGGGATTTGGTAAATTCAATTAATTTACCAATTTCCAGCTTTCAAATTATACATTTTAAAATAACAGTTTTATGTCCTTTACCTATAAATATTTTTTAATTGTTGCAGGTATTTAGAAATTTCTTCATTTTAAACAAACTCAGAATGTTTTCGAATGCATTTAAAATATCAAATACCATGTAAAAGTTTGAAAGCTTAACATTTAAGTATTTTGTTGTAAGGAAAGTTACCCAAATAAGGCCAACCTAATGGTTTTTACCATACAAAAGATAAACGGTTTTTTTAAACTTATTTTTGCAATTTTGTATTTTTTTTTATTCAATTCTTTTTTCAAAAACATAAAAATAAAGCATGAAAAAGTAAAAAATATATCCAGCTCAGAAGGTTTTGGACCACCATGTCTAAATAAGGATCAATATATAACGGTTTTAGAAACATAACAAAACAGTCAGAAAATAATAAAATAAGAACACATATTGTCATTACAAATGTTGGTTTACATTTATACCAAACATAAATGCTATTCGTAGCTTTTTTTTATAAAAACTTTTCGAAAAAATACTTTTATTGCCAAAAGTTCATTTTGAAAATTAAAATAAAGTTACTCTGGCTTTTTAAAGAAAATGTTGGTAATTTGCTGACCTTTATAGTTGAGGGCTTTCTTTTTCGTAGTTTTTTCTGCCAGGTAGATTTAGGTGTGGACATGAGATCGGAAAAAGAAAGCCGGAAAGAAAAAAAATGTTTGGGCCTTTTTAGGCGCTCTCAATATAATTTCATTAATCAAGTTTTTCTCGGAATACAGCACAGTTAGATTTGATCAATTAACCTTTTTGTTTTCCTTAAAATACCTCTCTTGATTTTTAATTCAAAGCTGGACATAGGCAATAGTTAATTCGTAGAATAACGGACTTTTACTGCGAGCACAATATTACATCAACCACGTTGTTGACGCTACCGTTGACTTCGTTCGACTGTTACAGATGCGCAATCGAAGTAATTTTTTTTGAATCGTGATGCAGATATGAACATGTTTAAACGTGCAAAAAATCATTTTGCAGGGAGTGCAATAAATGTGCGTATTAGAAATCGGGCCTTATTAAGACTTGGGCCTTATTTGGCGAAGAGACCTTATATTAAAATCTAAAATAAAAAATAATTGTTTTTGTTTAATAATAAAAAAATGGTATTAATATTCAAAAAGAATTTATCTCATTTTAATTACCTTCTTTAAACAGTAATTGTTATGGTGACATAAAGTTGCTTGCCTTTTCCTGTATTTTGATTTTTTATTAAAATTTTGCCTAAAATCTATTTATTGAAGGTATTTAAAAAAAATTTTAATTTTAGGAAAGAGATTTTGAAAATTTTCAAAAAGCAACTGTGGCTAATGAGCATAGCTATTTTCTGTGTTGCACGTACTTACTTAATTTTATTCTTTTTATTCAATCAAAAATTAAATTTTTTTAAACTGGATCTTATTATTTAATATAATACGGTGCTTATTATATAATATAATATCTTAGAAACTAGAATGAAATCTTATTACATAATATAATAGTTTTGAATTAAATCAAAATCTTATTACATAATGTAATCATTTAAAATTAAATCAAAATTAAAGTTTTTTCCTAAATGAACTCTATATTGATTATGTTGACTTTATATGATCTTAAGCTCAATAAACGATTTTAAACTATCAGACAACTAGAATTTGTATTTAAAATCAAGTATGATTTAAACTATCAAACATTTAGAATTTGTATTTAAATCATATAAAGTCAACATTAAATCAAAATCTTATTACATGGTGTAATAATTTAAAACTAAATGAAAATCTTATTACGTAATGTAATAACTTAAAACTAAATTGAAAACTTATTACATAATATAATAAATTATCAACTAAGGCAAACAATTTGAATGAATTTAACTTACCTTAGTAAAAGAACAAAGTAAATATTTACAATTTAAAACTACAAAAGTAAAAGTAATAAATGTTCTTGCGATATTTACAGTATTTACAATATTTACATATTTACAGGTATGTCAATTACATAAAGTAATTTAATAAACGGTTATTGTAACCTCAAAAATTTACCTATTATGTAATAAATTATTACATTATGTAATAAGATTTCATTCTAGTTTCTAAGATGTTATATTATATAAGTACTGTATTATTAGAAGAAAATGAGGTAAATTTTAAAACACCAATAATTCAAAATCAAAACTGCAAAATAAATTCATATGTATGAAACACATAATTTTCCTTTAAAATAAATAAAAGATGAATTAATTGCTTTCTTTATTAATTTATTAATTTTATTAATTTATTAAAAAATCAGTAAATAAATTCATAATTCATAAAAAGATGAATTTATTGCTCTCTTTATTAATTTATTAATTCTATTAATTTATTAAAAAATCTGTTTGCTAAAATTAAAAACTTTTTAAATAATTTCAACAAATAGATTTTAGACAAATTTTAATAAAAAAATCAAAATACAGAAAAAATCAAAGAACTTTATATCATCATAACAATTACTGTTTAAAGAAGTTAATTAAAATGAAATAAAATATTTTTAAATATTAATAACATTTTTTCATTATTAAACAAACACAATAAGTTTTATATTTTGAATTTGAAAACACAACAAATTACTTAAATTTTAAGGTTTCAAACTTTTAGATGGTATTTTATATTTTATACACTTTCGTAAACATTCTGAGTTTGTTTAAAATGAAAAATTTTTCTAAATACATACCTGCAACAATTGACAGAAATTTGTATGCATATTTTTGCATAAAGAAAGTATATACATCTCATATATGTGTATATACTTTTATATATATATTGAAATTGAAATCATTTTTATAAATTTATAAAAAAAAAATAAACTGGCCATTTCAGCCCTTGGAAGGACTTTGACCTAGCTTGATCAATTGTGTTGTGCGTGTTATTAAATGTTTGATCACAAATGACCGAGAACTGGATCTACGTGTTTAATGCCGACTCCGAACGGCTTATGTTCTCAAGAAGCTTTACATGGCAATTTTTACTCTCTGAGGTTTGCCATTGTCTGCAGAGAGGTGACGACCGAACAGAAAAACTAATTCAATTGATAAAACTTTTCTGTCTGAGCTGGAATTGAACCCGGGCTACCGCGGTTCTTTAGCTTAGGGGCCACGCACTCTACCCACTAGGCTACGGCCGCCGCCAATTATCAATTTATCATCATTTAAAAATATGGAAATTGGTAAATTAATTTAATTTACCAAATCCAATTTAGCTAAAAAATTTCAATTGAAATAATTTAAATCAATTTATCATCATTTAAAGAGATGGAAATTGGTAAATTCATTTAATTTGCCAAATGCAATGTAGCTAAGAAATTAAGCTTCAAATTGAAAAATTTCTTAAATACATTGTTCCTGCAATACCTAAAAGAAATTTATAGGTAAAGGGCATATAAATGTTATCATAATTTAAAAAGCTGGAAATTGGTAAATTCATTTAATTAACCAAATCCAATCTAGGTAAAAAATTTAGCTTCAAATGAAAAAATTTCTAAAATTCATACATAGTATCTGGAAATTGGTAAAAAATTTAGCTTCAAATTAAAAAATTTCTTACCTGCAATATATAGTATTTGAAAGAATTAAAATTAATTTATAGGTAAAGGGCATAAAAATGTTCTCATCATTTAAAAATATTGAAATTGGTAAATTCATTCAATTTACCCAAATCCAATCTAGCTAAAAAATGTAAACATTCAGATAGATGAGTGCAAGATTTTTATAGGAAACAAAAAAAGTCATAGCAAAGCAAAAAGAAACAATGGCAAACTATTTTCTTTTCACTTCATCACAAGCTTTTTATTTTCTATTTCTTCGCACTCATACAGCTCATACATCGTTAAGCGCCGCAACCACAAAGCAACGTCAGCTAAGAAGAGCTGAGCAAAGTCAGGCGACAAATTTCAGTTTTATCGCCTTCCTTCACATCCACTTTTGCCCAATCTTCACTTATTGAAAATGCCTGCGCAAACGCAACTGTGCAGAACTGACAACAAGAAGAATAAATAATAGTAAAGAGATATCAAAGGCGAATGAGTTCAATAAGGCGAAAAATTATGACCATTGAGGTGCAGCCCGTGCGAAGAAATATGACGGCGATATTGAGAGCAGAGCTGAAAATGAGCCAATGAAATAAGTCGACCGAAAATAAATCGTACTGAGAGAATTTTGTAGTACACTCGCAACTGGTTTGCTAATGAAGACATGTAGCGAGTGTGAGCGGCCAGAGGAGAGGAATGAAAACACCAGCAAAGTCAAGCAACAACGAAAACAAAACAAAAGCACAGATCATATGGCAATTGGAAACTCTTGAGTATCCGCATTGACTATTATAAATGAAAATGCAAAAAATCTAATTGTCACTGTTATATGACGAATTGGTTTTGTTTTATCCTCAGCTGAACGTTTCTGTTGTTGTTCTTGTTGTCAGCTATATTTCTAACATAGCCGATATTGTTTTGTTTTGTTCTTAGCTGAATAGATAGAAACCAAGCAAATATCCCATTTTCATTATCAATTAACTGTTTGAAAATATTTTACATATATGTATTACGAAATATTTGCAACAAACATTTTTCTTCTTTTAATTATATTTGATGTGAAAAATATGTGATAATAATTACTGTGAAGAGTTCTAAATATCTATGTATTTGAAATTTTTTTTCAAATAATTTTCAATACAAAAAAATCTATTTCAACAATTTAAAAATTTTACTTATTAAAGTCCTTACCGCATTAATAACATATATACAAAGCCAAATTTTTGGTTACATAAAATCGAATCAAAGAAAGTTATACTACACACCATTCTTTGTTTAATTTCTGTTAAACATACATATTTATAATTTTTAATTAAACTTTTAATACATATGTATGTATTTATATTTATGTATTTTATCTGGGCTTATCTATGTATTCATCTCATATCTGTTTATTCATCTTTGGTCTCTTTATCCATCTCTGGACAGTTCAGAAAATCATTTATCTGCATATATTATACTTTAAAGGATTGCGAAAAAGTCCATTAAAAGAAAACTTCATGGTTTTTTTTTACAATATTGATTCCAGCAAATTTTGTCACAGTTAGAAAAATGTGTTCAAAAATTATGTGAAATGAAGATAACTTGTCTAAATGGAAAATTAACACATTTTGTTAAACATAACTTTTTCTATATACTGTTCCGCTTTACAAGATTTGTCTTTATGTTTTTAAAAAAATTAAAAATAATGTAACGTAGTAGAAAGATATATTAACATATCATTAAATTTAAAGCTATAAAAAGTCAATATTAGTTAGTCGATATAAGAAGTAATAAAAACAGCACTTGAAGTATTTTTTAAAAAACCTGGTATGCACTTCGTTCTATATTTAATTGTTATTTAAAACGAATTATCAAACAAAAAAATCAGGTGAAAAGTACCAGAGTAGTGGTATTTTACTTTTCGAAAAAATTTTAAATTCTTTCCTGTTGTAATAACAAACTTTTAAAAAGCAACATTTTCAAAAATGCTAATAAAAATGTTGTTAAAATAATTTCTGAGACAAAACTTAAAAGAATTACAAAAAAGTTGTGTTATTACTTTAAATAACTTAATCATTATGACATTTTTTACTGGAAGTGCAACATTTTGTCAATTTTGAGTTTGAGAATTCTTACGTTATATTTAATACAAATCGCAAAAATTAAAATTAGTCAATGAGATTACGTTGGATAACCTGGTCGTTTTGAAAGTTTTTCCTGGAAGTGTAAAGTTTTGAAAATTTCGAGTTTGAGTATTTTTGCGAAAATAATTCCTAAAAATCCAAAAAATGCACAATTTTAAAAAACAACATCACAGGCGGTTGTGGCAACTTTTCCAAAAAAAAAGCGAAAGTTAAAAAAAAGTTATAACTGTTGAAACTTGACAGTTTCTTAAAAATCCTCAAAGTGCCTGTTTCTGGCATATTGATCAATTCAAAATCAAGAGTATGCAGCCGTAATTTTGATTCTTCTTGCACTCGCCTTAAAAGTGGTTCGGAGGGTCACGCCTTAAAAGTGGTTCAATTCCAACCATACGTCTTGGTAAGTGTTATACAATTTTGAAAAGTTTTAAAATAAATATAAATAAATCACTCATTTCGTGTTGCGTACAGGGACATTTTCAGTACTTAAATGTAGGTATATTTTGGTGCTTTTTAATGATAAAACGAATTCAAATAATTTTTCTTTCATCCAGTTTGGTTCAGTATATGTCTATCTTTAAATTTAAACTGTGGTAAAAATAAATAAAAATGTATTTAAAACAAATGTAAATTAGTAACTCACCGTCCAAATAAAAATGTAATTATTTTTACTAATTTCAATTATTTACTTTTACTACATTACATGTTGCTCGAAAAAAAATCGACACCCAAAATTTCAGCTCAATCTAGGTAATACTCGGCGCGCTTTGCTTCTCCATGCTAATAACCTGAATAAGGGGCGTAAACATAGTTCGCCCAAGCACATTTTCAGTATATATGCTGAAATTAACCATATAGACTAAATTACTTTATTTTAGTCTAATACAACCCAAACCGTATGAAATATAGCATTTTTATTGATTCTGATTTTTAAAAAACTAATGCACCAAATTAAAATTATAAAAACTGTTTTATTCGAAAAAACGTTGACAAAAACCAGTTATTTTGTACTTTATTTTAATTTGCGGCTAAATGGCTGAATGATTTTCATTAAAAATAAAACTTTGCATATAATTTAGCCCAAAAAACACAAACTACAAATTATTTATTTATATATATTTTTATACATTTATTCTATTTACACATTATGACAAGTTTGTATACAAGTTTTTATTATTTGTATCATTTTATATAAATTTCTTAAATTTAGGAAATAATAAAAAAGCTTAAAAATAATCGTGTTCATCACTTTCTTTTTGGCCATTTTCAATATAAGGGCCATTATCCGTGTTTGGTATTAGTAGTTGTAGCGTTTTGATTTTTGTTGTAGCTACTGAATGTTTCACTATTTTTACGTGGCCTTTGTCTGCAGCATCTTATGATGGGATTACAGTTTAAAATGAGTATATTTAGAACATCTCGGTTGGTGTCTTTTCTACACTTTTCCTCGAAAAATGTATACGATATGGTCTGAAAAGCTTATTTCTCGCCTTGGGTGCTTCTTCTGACAGTTGGCCAATATGCAATATTTCGTGTTTAACAACAGTTGCCCCATGAATAAGGATTTTGAGCATGGATCCACATACATCCTGGCAGTTTCGTCAGCATATTCATCGAAATTGTTAAAATCAACCTTTAAACCTTTTTTGAATGCTCATCTTTGTTTTTTTCATCATCGCTCCTGGCTTGCCACTTTTTGATAGGCAATTTATATTAAAGATATATTCTATTTCTTCTTTGGATCGTACACAAAATGAATGCGGATTGGCCTGCAGAACTTTGTCGAGGATCAGGCCTATAGCCAGACCAAGAGGACAGAGGGGGCAGGCATGAATCTTGGGGGGGAAATTTTTTGTTTTTTCATTTAAATAAAAAAAAAACATTTTTTTCACATGGGAAATGAATACATTACGCATATTTATTAAAAAACAGTTCATTTTATAATATTTACATGGATATGTAGATCTTTTTATACATGAGATTAATACATAAAAAATAATATAAAAACGAATACAGTACTTTGTAATAAAATGAAGGTAAAAATACAAGAATTATTTAAAGTGGCTAGAAATATAAGAAAGAGTAGCGAAATGGGCTAACATGTGTATAATAGCGCATTCTTTTCTGGCAAAAATTCTGCATTTTTTCTGACCTTTTCAAGAGTACTGCATTGTTTCCGTTCTTTTCTAAAAAAAAATGTTGACCTGAAAATAAATCGTGTTCTTTTCTCGAAAATTCTGACTGCAAAAGTATAACAAATGCAGAATTTTCGACCTGTAAAATTCGGTGATTCTGCATTCTGCTCTCTACTAATACCAACATTAAAAAAAAAATATAATTTGGACAGTAATATTATATGCTGTGACAGTTGAGAGAGGCAAAATGTTTCAATTTTGAAAATTTTTTAAATTTAATTTTGATTTAAAACGATTTTGACAAAAGTGGATACTTTTAATAAAATTTAACAGCTCGATGAGTATTTCTTTAAAATTCCATGCAGTCGGCTTTATACATAACCTGAATCGTAAATATATCAGAATTCAAAACAACAGTGCAGCCAATATTCAATGAAAAAATGTTGCATTTTTTCCGTTCTTTTCTCAGCTCAAAAGAAGTCAACATTCTGTAAATTCAGGTAAGAATATAAAAAATTCTGCATTCTGTGAGGTCAGACTTTTTTCAGAAAAGAATGCGTTATAAGACATTTTTTATGTAAAACAAATAAAAAAATTGAATTAACCCGCATCCGTCGTTTGCATCAAATTTATGCAAATTTTTTATTCAGATTTATATATTAAGAACAAATATGCATGTTCTGACTTAAATCTTTTGCTTCTTTAAATTTTTGCTAGAATTAAGATTTGCAGTTTTTTCTTATTTTAAAATTAATAAACATTCATCATGCATAAAAAAAATTTAAAAATTAAAAAAATTTTAATGAATTATATATTTTTTTGTATCTGCATTAAACTGGTGCACAACGTACTTTTCATTTCTAGAAAGTTCCTATGGATGCGGGTTAAAAAATTATTAAAATTCAAATCTTATTTTATGGTAGCAAATGTTGGCGACCCAGTACAAATTTTAATTTTGTTAAACAAATTTCATATATGTACATATTCAAGTCATGAATAAGGTGAATGTGTGTATATTTTGTAATTTTAAACTAAACTAAGTTTAAAGCAATAAGCAAATATATCAACAAAATGCATATTAATTATTCGCAGTTGCAATTAATTGAATAGGCACACAAGAGCTTTTAAAAGCAATTGTAACCGCAAACAGTTCAGTCGTTTTTAACCCGCTCTTACATTTAACTTTCAAGAATTTGTGCTTGTTTCTTTCGGCTTGCAATTTTAATCACCTAAAATTAAATAAAAAAAAACAATTAAAATTATCCAAAAGACCTTTGTAAAAAATTAAATAAAGTAAAAAAAAAACACACATTTCACTGGATTAATAGTTCATTGTGCTATTCTATTTGTTCTCTGACCTATATATATGTGCAGTTGCGTATAAGTGTGCCGCGAAAAAGTGTGAATATCGCAATAAAGCAACAACATTAACAATAAGAAAAAGTGTGAATATTGCAATTAAGCAAAAACAATAACAATAAGAGAAACAGCCCACTCCAACTTTTAAGTGCACCTAAAATAAGTGCAAATATCAAAAGTAAAAAAAAAAACTTTTTATAAACAACCAAATAAAGTAAACAATAAACAATGGAACCTGCTTGTGCCAAAATTAACTGCTCTATTGAGGACAAAGGTGCAATTAAGCTAAGTTGCAATGGTCTTTGCGGAAAATCTTACCACGGCACTTGTGTGGGAATGACTAAAAGAAGTTTAAACTACTTTCAATAATACACATCACATTTTAAATTCTTCTGTGATGAGTGTATGGATCTATCACTATCCCATGTTATGCTCGCCATAATATGTCTTAGCGACTCCTTGAACGTGATGCATTCGGCTAATAAGCAAGTCATCAGTAAAATACCAAATTTCGAAATAATGACTCACGTATCCGATGATCTTGCAAGAGTAGAGTCCATCTGCAAAGCAAATAACTCGGATATCTCAAATGTTTCTAAAAACTTGAGAATTCTAACTGATTTAGTCAAAGATAGAGAAAAAAAATTTTTTATTTGGAAAACGGCCATATGCGAGCTTAATATAGAAGTAAAAAAAAGCCTCGACGTTTTAAAAAACGATAATTCTGCCAAAAATTTACTGAGCATGCTAACATCTAACTCTTCCTCTATTTTCGAGGAAATAATAGAAGCATCTATTCGTTTGCCACAGGTCACCTCTTTACCAGCTAATCTGAATTCTTTAACTGCCCATGACACTACGGAACATATAACACCGATTGCTACTCCTCAAAATGTTACAATGAATCCACCCCAAATCGGATCTCCACCATCAATAGTACCCACAATAGCTCATTCTATTCGTTCATCAACAATTTCTCCAAAACAAAACAAAAATACCAATAACTCACAACCTGGATATACCTCTGCCACTTCACCTTGCCACTCACCACCAATTACAGCCCCTCGTACCAACTTAATCCATAAGTTTGGAACGTCATGGACTTCATCTCAATGGCAGAATAGAATAAAGAAACTAAATGATTCTAACGAAATTGACAAGACCACTCTGTTCATTAAGGGCCCATCAGTTAAAACAACTATATCCTGGATGAGCACTTACTTTCGTAATAAATTTGGCATATCTATTACAAACTGTTCAAAGATATCCAATAAAGCAAAAAAATTCTACAGTTTCAAACTAAACATCCCAAGTCAAGACACGGCGAATGGTTAATAACCGAATGGACGAATAAGCCTGGGAAAAAGTCTAAGACATCAAGATCTTTACAAAGTTCTGGCAGTTCAAGAATCGAATCTTCTGAAAAGAATCCTAACATTAACAAGAATCCATTATCTAAAAGTAATTATAGTTCTTGCTCTAACTCTTTGCCGTATATAAATTCCCGTCCTTACTCTAAATCTAAGTTAAACTCTTATTCTAATTCTAATCTTAATTCTAAGAATCCTCTATATAAAAGAAATGTAAACCTACCTGTTCTTGAATCCAAACCTTATTCATCAAACAAGTTTGTGCAACCTAAGTCCCACCATAATTCAGTTTCTAATTAGAATCTGAAAACTAGCATTTTCCCCATATTTTCTCCCATAATTAACCAGAATACGGCTTCATCTTATAATAAGATGATTACTGGAAGCAATCTAGCATCTAAACCGCCAACTCATCAAACACGTAAACGGGTTTAATTTAATCTTAACAATAATGAAACCAATTGTGAGAAATATCCAAATTTTATCCATTCTCATACTCTTAATCCTTCACCAACAACCGTAAGTGGTTTACCAAAACCATCTTCAGTTTCAAATGAGCTTTGCAATCAACCTGGTAGCCCTACGTCATTTTTAGACCCTCTACTTCCTCCAAAAGTGAAATTGACACTAAAATCTTGCGAAGGCACTGAGAGCAGATATGCCCTTTCTCGCCTCAGGGAGAACAACGTTTATAACAATGTTCGCCTGTATCTCGCCTATATGTATAAAGCCCCTAATTCAACATGCATTGAAGGCAAGACCAAAACTAATCTTAGAGTATTAATTCAGCAAGAAGGTCTTCCTACCGGTGTTGAAGACTTGCTTAATTTATTTGTCCGCTTTCACGAGCACCTCGGTGTAACGGTTGATCAAGTCAAGGTGGATCTGGAAACCTATGGCGCTCATGTCAGAGCTAAACATGTTTCTCTTCTTCAAAAATCTCGTAAAGAGCAACACCAATATTATCGTTCCTAACTCTTCTTTCTTAAATATATTCTACCATAACTGTGGCAGCATGAGAAGCAAATTAAACAAACTTTATGTTGACGCTAAATCATGCCACTTCAATGTGCTAGTATTCACTGAGACATGGCTAAACGAAACCTTCAATAATGCGGAAATTCTTGATAGCAATTGGACTGTCTTCAGAAAGGATCGGGACTACTCCTCAACAGGTATTTCTCGAGGAGGTGGTGTCCTTGTAGCATCTCACAATTCCCTTTCAAGTGAGCTAATAGACACACCTAACCATAAACTGTTCGATCACCGAATTATTAGAGTTTGTTCAGGTAAAAGTCTCAATGTGTATATAGGTGTCGTTTACATTCCTCCCGGCTCAAGTGAAACAACATACAACGAGCTATTTGAAACACTGACCACCTTTACCTCCTCCCTAAAAGAGGAAGATAAAGTTGTTATTCTTGGTGACTTCAATCGCCCAAATATATCTTTTGTCACCGACGAAAACGACAACTTTCTTCTTCCTGTAAATCTTTCTAATGCCATAGACTTCAACTTACTTAGCACCTTTTATGGCAGTGACTTGCAGCAAGTCTCTTCTGTACAAAATCAGAATGGCAGATGGTTGGACCTAATTTTTACTAACTCGTATGAAGTCCATGCATGGGAGTGTTAATTAAAATAAAATCCTTCTTCTTGGTTTGCGGTCAAAACTTCTGTTTTATTCAATTTAACTTATTTACTAACTAACTCTATTTTACACACACACACACCGTGGCAAACAACCTTGGCACCGCACTGAACTCAGCTGAAGCTTTAGAAATCCAACTCCGCTAGCTTGATCAACGCCAGCTGAAGCACGTATTTAAAAATTGCTGCTGTCGTTAGTGCAGTGACCTGGCCGCTCGTGCTCATAGCTTGCACAAACCGATGGCCCTGAACTCGGTTAGTTTCAATGACTGTGAAACTGTATCCGTTCCAGTGACCATGGGAGTATGCAGCAGGTTTGGAGTTTATTGAACGTAACAATTCCTTCCCCTTTTTTTAAAGAGAAATATTAACCTTTTTTTTTTTTTTTTTACAAAAAAAAAGGAATATTTCTCGATAGCTGCCGTTCAACAGCCCACGTGTGCGTGTGTGAACATATTTTTTTTTTATATATAAATTTAAATGTATACATATTTTTTACATAATTAGTTCTAAGTTTATTTGTTAAGTTTAATTTTGAAGTTTGCTATAAAATTTGAATATGGCAGTTAATGATTATAATTACTCGAGAAAAAAATTCGGAAAAATATGATATAAAGTTAAAAATAAAAATGTGTAAGAGATATAAAATTTGAGCTTAACTTGAAAAAAATTTCAAGCGAGTGTTTTTTTTTTTGATAATTTATCAGTTTTTTCTCAAATATTTTCAATAATAATTTTTTCTTGTACCATAACAAATATTTTGTGTTTTTAATTTTAATTACGAATAATAATAATAATAATTAATGTTTTCTTGTACCATAAGAAATATTTTGTGTTTTTTCTTGATTTTCACTAATGTGTTTTTATTCTTTCACAATTTTTAATCGTATATTCTACAGGACTTAATGTTTAACTTTTTTTTTTTTTTTTTTAATTTTGGTGCGAAAGCAAATTGTAGTTATAAAAGGTATCGTATCCATTTTTGTCTAACCGATTTTTGTGTTTTTTTTTTTTGTTATGAACTTAAATTTCCCTTTTAATAAATTAATGATTTTGTACGCAATGTACATGGTCAGCAATAGCATTAGTAAGCTTGAAAAAGAGATTGAAGTAAGTGCAATCTTATGCTGGTGGGAGGCGGTTTTTTCTCTCTCTAATTGAAATAACTTTTTGTGTACGTCCTCTAATGGTTTTGTCCCTTTATTTATAAATTCGTTTGTGTCTTTGCCCATAAAGATTTGTATGGATCGGTTACTTTTTATTTGAGTTTTAAATTTGGAATTGGTTATTTCTGATTGTTCTAAAGGAGAAAAATTGGGTTGTTTTATTCTGAGTGGGTGTCTGTTGTGTCCTTGAAACTTAATGGTATATTACTACTTTCGCACGAAACATTTATTATTTGTGAATTTTTCACCGAGAATAACCAAGTGTTAGGCCTGTTAAGTTTTATTAAGGTGTCCTGTGGTGTTGTTTGTAGATTTATAGGGCAATCCATTTTATCGTTTAGAGGGTTTAACAACATTTTAAGTACACACTCTTTAGTGGTTGTGGCTTGGGTCATTGGAACGTCAAGTGGCCCGATATACGAGTCGAAATTTATATTTCTGCTTAATTTTATGTATTTTTGATGGTTTTGTTCATTTAATATGTTTCGACTCGGTGTGTGGCTCTACAGTCCCTTATATCGTGGTTGTATATTTTGCAATTAGAGCAAAATGGTGTATTTTTTCGTGTAAAACATTCGGTATAGGTGTGTCCTTTTTTATGACAAAAACTGCAAGTTATTTTTGTGGCTAAAGCTTCTTCGTTTCTAGCTGTCCTAGGTCGTAAAGGCATGTCTTGTCTAAATTGTTGTTTATTCTGGTAGGTAGCTGGTTGTTGAGGGTATTCATAATATGAATTATAATTGAATTTAATGTGAGTCTCTGGCTGAAAATTCATGGGAGGCATTAATGTGGTTGGCGTTGTTTGTCGCAATGTGTATATATTATTTATATTTGGATTTGTTTCGTTTATTTGAATGGGTGTGTTTAATGAGTATGGGGGAAAACCCTGCGCTGTCTGAATAGGTAAGGCCGTTTGTTGTAATTTTTCCATATCTAGTGCTTTACGTACTAATAAGTCTAAAAGCTCATCCTTTATTGTTAGTAAATACTGGCTTAAGTAGGGATTCGTGACTGAGCTTTTTAGAGAGTTCTTTGCAAAATCCTCTAATTGCGTTATCACGGGTGCGACTGTTGCACCATATTTTAGTCTCGCCGCTTCCTTACATAGCTGCAACAAGTTACTTATTCTCGCCGTATAGGCTATGAGTGTTTCATTCGGATATTGCCTTAAGGATAATAGTCTGTTTACTAATTCTTGGTATGTTTCTCTAGGAAGATACGTTCGATTTAGCAAATTTTCTATATCCTGAAAGGAAGTGGGTGGGTTTGAGGCCACTAATTGGTAAGCCTCCCCTCGTAATCTTGTTGGTATTATATTTTAAAACGCTTGCTGTTCGCTTTCTTCTAGACAGTCCAGTACTTTTCGCGAGCAACCTAAAAAAATTTGTAGTTCACCTACTACCAAGGGGTTTTGGTCACCAGAAAATATGGGAACCAATTGAGCCGTGATCTTAGCAATTTTTGCGTAATCAATCGACATTTTTTTCTTATTTGTGGTGTTTCGTCGTTCCGAACTGATTAGGTCTTGTTCCGACTTAGAGAGCGAAACACTTATCCAATTTAAATTAACGCTTGAGTTGTTATCTATTTCCGTACAATTATTATATAAACTAAAGCTATCTTTACTTATTTTAAAAGAATGTGAGTGGGTTTGAAATTTTACCAGTTCTTGTTTAAATTTTTTTGAATCTTCTTTAAATTTTTGTATTTGCACTAATCGTAGCTCGTTAGTTTCGGTTAGTTTTTTGTCTAACTGATCGCAAGTTACCGTGGATAATTTCTCGCCCCCTTGCACTCTTTCAACTTGTTGTCTTAAATATAATTTTGAATTTAAGACAGAATCGTCGCGTACCTTTCCGCTTCTGAGCCGTTTAGTTGACCTTGGTGTGGAGCTTTGCATTTACGTACTTTGGTTCGTGTTGTTTCGTCTGGGCCTCAATCGCTTTATTGGAATATTTTGTGACTGATGATGGTATATTTTTGCTCTGATGTTTCTGTTGCTGCTGTACTTTGTTGTTGTGGTAAGAATTTTTGTTTTTGGTTTTTGAATTTTCTCTGTTTGAATTTTTTTTTTTCAACTTATTTTCTGTTTTTTAGGTACAGCAAGTTATTTGCTTTCATATGTATTAAAAAGTTTCGTTATGTTGTTATTATTATAATAAAATATTACATTAAATTGTTTAATTATTGTTATTGTGTGTTTGTTTGTTAGTTAGAAATATTTAGTGTTTGCACTCACTCACAATTCACAATTTGATTTGATTTTTACTTGCTGTTTCTTCTCTGTTTGAATTTTTTTTTTTTCAATTTATTTTCTGCTTTTTAGGTACAACAAATTATTTGTTTTCATATGTATTAAAAAGTTTCGTTATGTTTTTATTATTGTAATACATTAAATTGTTTAATTATTGTTATTGTGTGTTTGTTTGTTAGTTAGAAATATTAAGTGTTTGCACTCACTCACAATTCACAATTTGATTTGATTTTTACTTGCTGTTTCTTCTCTGTTTGAATTTTTTTTTTCAATTTATTTTCTGCTTTTTAGGTACAAAAAATTATTTGTTTTTATATGTATTAAAAAGTTTCGTTATGTTTTTATTATTGTAATACATTAAATTGTTTAATTATTGTTATTGTGTGTTTGTTTGTTAGTTAGAAATATTTCTGCTAAGTCTATTTAAATATCACGTTAAATTTTTTATAATAATTTTCTTTTGGGTCCGACAGACCGGCTGCGCCAATTGTTAATTAAAATAAAATCCTTCTTCTTGGTTTGACGGTCAAAACTTCTCTGTTTTATTCAATTTAACTTATTTACTAACTAACTCTATTTTACACACACACACACCGTGGCAAACAACCTTGGCACCGCACTGAACTCAGCTGAAGCTTTAGAAATCCAACTCCGCTAGCTTGATCAACGCCAGCTGAAGCACGTATTTAAAAATTGCTGCTGTCGTTAGTGCAGTGACCTGGCCGCTCGTGCTCATAGCTTGCACAAACCGATGGCCCTGAACTCGGTTAGTTTCAATGACTGTGAAACTGTATCCGTTCCAGTGACCATGGGAGTATGCAGCAGGTTTGGAATTTATTGAACGTAACAGGAGCAGAAAATTTATTAACCAACACTGTTCATCAAACAGCCTTAAAAGTTGTTTTCTCTGCTAATGACATCAACTTTACCCAGTCTTATAATAACACCATTGCGTACGATTACCTCAACGCCGATTATGAAAGAATAAAATGTTATCTTAATTCTCTAAATTGGAATCATATTCAATTTAGATTTAGACAGTACTGTCTCTATATTTTATCAGCACATTTTTACCGCTATCGAAAGTTATGTGCCAATAATAAAGAAAAAGAATAAGCTCACAGAACCATGGCTAGACAACAATCTCAGATTTTTGAGGAATCAAAGAAATAAAATCTACAAACTTCTCAAAAACACTGATAATATAAGCGATGAACTGAAGCTTAGATATGACGAGCTATCAAGAGAGTTCTCTATCAAGTCAGAAGAAGCGTACAAGTTGTACACGAACATCATCTGGGAAAAAATTGTCCAAGAGCCGAGAAAATTCTTTGACTTTGTTAACATGAAGCGCAAATCTAGCGGCTATCCATCGTCTATGTTTAAAGGTAATGTCACTTCGTCCAATTCTCTTGAAATAAGCAACTTGTATGCCGATCACTTTAAGGAGGTCTTTTGTCTTCCTACCACCTTATCTGAAACTTCTCCTAGCTCAAATATTGTAGTTGATAGTTTATATTTAACCCAGGAAGAGATTTCTAATGCAATGAAAGAACTGGATATATTAAAGGGACCAGGACCAGACTTAATACCTACAAGCTTTTTGGTGCGATGTTTAGACCAACTGCTATTGCCATTACACATAATCTTTAACGAATCACTGGTTTGTGGGACATTTCCTTCATATTGGAAATCATCCCATCTTACGCCAATTTACAAGAATGGTGATAAAAGATCAGTTGAAAATTATTGAGGCATAGCAATCTTGTCAGCCATTCCAAAACTTTTTGAAAAACTTATTTATGAAAAGCTAACAAGTTTCATTAACCCACGTCTAAATGAGCAGCAACATGGGTTCCGAAAAGGGCGATCTACCACTACTAATCTCATGATTATGGTATCAGATGTTTTAGTCAAAATGGAAAAAGGGCACCAAATAGATGCTGTTTATACTGATTTCAGTAAAGCTTTTGATCGAGTTGATCACAACATTCTTATATATAAGTTAGAAAAATTTGGTGTTGCAGGGTCCATACTAAGTTGGCTAAAATCATATTTAAACGGCAGATCCCAGTTTGTTAAATTCCAGGGAGTTCTGTCGAAAAAAATTGCAGTCTCCTCGGGAGTTCCGCAAGGTAGTCATCTTGGTCCTCTTCTTTTCAACATATTCATATCCGATCTGTCAGAAGTTCTTAACGATATCCCACATCTTATGTATGCAGATGATTTAAAAATGTACTATTCAATTCAATCAGATGTAGATGTAAATTTTTTGCAATCAAAATTGTTGTCTCTTGAGCAAGGGTGTTTTCAAAATAAACTACATCTTAATGTCAATAAATGCAATGTTATTAGCTTTTCTCGTAAAAACAACGTAACATTACATACCTACCACCTCAATAGTACCGAACTAAAAAGGGTCAACCATATAGTGGATCTTGGATTTTTTTTAGATTGCAAGATGCGCTTTAATCTGCACTATGATAAAATTGTGTCCAGGGCCAGCAAACAGCTCGGTTTTATAAAAAGACGCGCAAATGAATTCAAGAATATATGGGTCACTACATCCTTGTACCGTGCATTAGTGCGCCCAATACTTGAATATGCATGCATAATTTGGAATCCATCTTTCGATTCCCATAGAGAAAGAATTGAGTCTATTCAAAAGCAGTTCTTACTATACGCGCTTAGAGATATGTACAACCCCAATGTTTATTGTAGCCTTCCATCATATGAACATAGACTCAGCCTTTTAAATTTGATGCCACTATCAACAAGAAGATCGTTATTGGGCTCATGCTTCACATTTGATGTAATTAATGGTGCTATTCACAGCGAATATATTTCTAATATGATTTCCTTTAACGATCCAATTAGGCGCACTAGGCATACTCGATTGTTAACTGAATATCAGCACCAAACTACATATGCAAATAATGAACCCATCAATCGTTGTTGCAGAGAATT
This sequence comes from Dichetophora obliterata, assembly GCA_963920525.1. Lineage (NCBI taxonomy): Eukaryota > Metazoa > Arthropoda > Insecta > Diptera > Sciomyzidae > Dichetophora > Dichetophora obliterata. The sequence goes on from OY986437.1 coordinate 131,032,801, forward strand.
TAATAATATCTCTATATACTACTCACCTTCTATGTCCAAATCCTCTTTCAAGCAAACCCTATATAAATCACTCAGTAATCAGAATTAACCCAGGCCTCAGATAAACTACATACATGTATGGATTTATATGTATAAGCATTTAGTTTAATAAATCAAAATTCTTTAACATCCCTCTCCAAATCTCCCATTTACGTCCTTTTGTCCTTATAGTCTTTAAGAATAATATATATACATCGTATCTTAAGTGTGTATATAGTCTCTCTTGTTTTCCTCCTCTTATCTTAGTTTTGACATGGTTTTTGAAATCATGTCAATCCGGTGGGCGGAGTATGCCCACTAAGAGCACCAAATAAAAAATAAAATAAAAACAAGGAAAGGGGAGAAGAAAAGCAAAAAACTTAGTAATCTAAACTTAGTAATAAGTAAACAAAACCGTTTAGAATAAGTTAGAATAAGTAAATTGCATTGCCTTGTTTGGCCAATAAATAAATAAATAAATAAATACATTTGTATCGCAGTCGTTTTCGTCTTGGAATTTTTGTTTATAGGCTGGTTGGTGAGAGCCATTGCACCCTGTTTTGTTACAAGTTCCAAGCAATGTGCCATTCTTTCGGACTTATACGCTGTAATACCTCTTTAATATATTTCCATAGCTTTGTAGATGTGTGGTCCAAAAGAGATTGCAGTTTCTCAGAAGTTGATCTCTTAAAAATTTCTACTTTTCTTGCAGATGAAGTTATAGCTGTAATTACTACAGCGGCATCTGTATTTCCAGCTGCTCTTTGGCTCATTGATGCGTCAAATGTAAGCTCCTCTTTAGTGAACTGGTCACGGATTTTTTTCGTTTTCCTTCGTTTATTCCTTTTAGTTAATTCGTTGAACTCATTATGGGATTTTTTTAAAGAGTTATTTCCAAAAAAGGTACGGTTATTATTCTGTCTAGCCAAGTGGCATTCTTGCTTTTCGTTGTGACTATTTTTGTCACATACTTTTCTTTAAATTTTTGCTAAAATAATCTTACAAACCGATTCAGAGACAATTCATCGCCATCTCCGTGGCATTTTGCTATGCCGAGCAATTCAACTTCCAAAATCTCTAGCCTGTTATCGATTGTTGTAGCAGGAACTTCCATGACTACTTTGAATAAATCCAGTCTTGAAAATACTTTTTCTATTTTTCTTGTTTGAAGTTTTAAATAATTAAAGTTTTTTCCTAAATGACCTCTATGTTTATTATGTTGACTTTATATGATTTAAATACAAATTCTAAATGTTTGATAGTTTAAATCATACTTGATTTTAAATACAAATTCTAGTTGTTTGACAGTTTTAAAATCGTTTATCGAGCTTAAGGTCAAAGTTAGAAACAATTAATTGTTCTAACGAATTTTTCTAAAGAAACAACAACAACAACAAAGTTTTTTCAATATGAAAGGAAAAAAAAAAAAAAAAAAAAAAAAAAACCACTAGCAAATTGATTTTATTGTACAATTTCTGCGTGCTAAACGCGTCATCAGAAATCTTTGTGATTGCCCGTGCAAGCGCGTAGACGCACTGCACCATCGGGGCGATGAGATTTTGAAGCTTCAATTTCTCATTTTTTCCCTTAATTTCATAATGCCACATTTGTTGTTGTATTTCTGTTTTTACTTTAGTTTCTATGCCTATATTATATGTAGTCCAACAGCCTGCTGGAATTCTGCACTAACAAAGCATGTTTACTGAAGTTGTTTTTAGAATTTTTGCTGATTTTGTTTTTCAGCTGTTTCCGTTTGGTCGAGCTCTACCATTTGATTAAAGTTTTTTCCTAAATGACCTCTATGTTTATTATGTTGACTTTATATGATTTAAATACAAATTCTAAATGTTTGATAGTTTAAATCATACTTGATTTTAAATACAAATTCTAGTTGTTTGACAGTTTTAAAATCGTTTATCGAGCTTAAGGTCAAAGTTAGAAACAATTAATTGTTCTAACGAATTTTTCTAAAGAAACAACAACAACAACAAAGTTTTTTCAATATGAAAGGAAAAAATTTTAAAACTGTCAAACAACTAGAATTTGTATTTAAAATCAAGTATGATGTAAACTATCAAACATTTAGAATTTGTATTTAAATCATATAAAGTCAACGTTTTAAATAATTATAATAAGAATACTGAACCGGTGCGCCAATAAATTTATAAAATTTCTTTTTTTTAATTTTTACCTTTCTTCTATTTAAACCAGTGGTTCTCAACTGGTGGGGCGTTCCTTTCTATGAGGGCGTGAGCCTTTTCCAGGAGGGGCGCCCGAAATTTTCAGTAAAAAATCTTCTGATTTCTTACTTTCCTTTATGAGGAATTCAAACGATATTTCTGCACAAAACTAGTATTCTAAGTTAGTTCGTAACCCATTTATTGCTGATGCTATACTACTTCCTAAAAGCATCCAAGACGAGGCATTAGATCAGAAGCGTGATTCATGTGAAAAGGATCAGTTTTCTCTTAAAAGTTGTGAGGAGTTTTGGTTAAAATGCCGCTTATTTTATCCTCTACATTACGTCTTTTAGTTCAGTTTTCCTCCATATATTTGTTTGAGGCTTTATTATACATAAAAACAAAAAATAGGTCAGACTAGGTCAACCAACCAATATAAAAAACTATGTAAATTTTTGAGCCAATTTTAATATAATTCTTTTATTTTAATATGTTGTTGAGTTTTTTGACCATTACTGTTCAATTGCAATTTTTACATGTAAACTAAAAATGCAGTTTTTTTTCCGACGTTTCATCACTTGTTTTATTTTTTAGGGAAATTTTATATTTTTTCCTAAAAATTCAATAAATAACAATTTATCAAAATAATTAAAAATTCAAACAATTAACAATTAGTTTACATTTGAAAATTGCGATTCAACAGTAATGTTCAGTAACCTGAAATGTAACCTGATCAAAAGATTTGATCAAAAAGAGGTTAAGCTATAACTTATATTTTTTTGTTACTTAATTTGCATATTTGCAAATTAATTACCTGTTTCTTAAAACTGTGTTTTGTCCTTTCAGACAGAATTTATTGCATATCACTTTATTGTATACCTTCCCAATGTTGAAAAGCTTTTTTATTATTTTATTGCCTTTTGTAACTGCCAAAATATTCTCGCAATGAACAGGTATTGGAAATTTGAAACATTTTTTATTTCTTGTTTAAATAACAGTGGCTTTTTTTCACTACACCGAAAAAGAAAATTTAGTAGATACAACAGTATTTCGCACTTAGATAAATTCAGTAAAAGTTTTGTTGTTACAACAATAAATTTGTTAGGTTATCGATAAATATTGAAGATTATAAAATGTTAGCTTTGTAGTGCACTCCAATCTAAACATTGCTATAATTATAAATTAAACACATTTAATTCATGCGCTTATTATTTATAAACATTTAACACATAATGATATTTTCTACAAACTAAACATTTCTACAAAAGTAGCCTAAACACATTTATGTTAGCAAACAAACAAAACAAACATATAACTATTATTTACACTCTTACTCGCTTGCACAACAATAAAGGCAGTGCACTTTATGTTTACATAACTACACTAATGACTACATAAACTAATGTTCTAATTATTTAAGATTATATAAAGTTAGATATATTTTTAACTAGCTGAAACCCGGCGCGTTGCTGCCACTCTCCCTATTCAAACGCCCATAAAATGTTATCAGTTAAACAGCCTGTCTAAATTGAGGTCAAATACTGAATTCTGAGACTGTGCGACCTATATCCACAAAGCTATTCGATATAACAAATTTGGGTTGTATAGGAAGTGCCACTCCCTCTTCATCACCGCTAATAGAATGTAATCAATTAAACTGGATGTCTACATGGAGGTCGAATACCGAATTCCAAACTGTGTGACATATAACTCCAAAACTATTCGATAGCACAAATTTTGATTGTATGGGAGGTGCCACTCTCCTTTTCCCTACGCCCATATAATTTTAGCAATGAAACTGCATGAGTACATTCAGGTCGAATACTGAATTTTGAGGCCGAGTTACCTATAACTCCAAATCTATTCGATATCGCAAATTTGGGTTAAATTGGAGGTGTCACGCCCCCCCGACAAACTCTAAAAAATTTTATCAGTAAATCTGCAAGAGTAAATTTTGGTGTGCGACCTTGAACTCCAAAGCTATTCGATATCACAAATTTTCGTTGTATGGGAGGTGCCACTCCCCCTTGATCAACGCTCATAAAATGTAATCAATGAAACTGCATGTGTACATTGAGGTCCAATACTGAATTCCAAAGCTGTGAGACCTATAACCCCAATGCTATTTGATATCTCTAATTTGGGTTAAATAGGAGGTTTCACGCCCCCTTGTCGTACGCCCATAAAATGTAATTAATGAAACTGCATGTATAAATTGGGGCCGAATACTGAGTTCTGACGCTGATATTCAATATCGCAAATTTACGTTAAATGGGAGGTGCCACGCCCCTCTTACCAATGAACATAGATTGAATCAATGAAACTGCATGTGTATATTGAGGTCGAATACTGAATTTCGGCGTTGTACGACTTATAACTCTAAAACTATTTGATAGCACAAAGTTGGGTTGTATGGGAAGTGCCACTCCCCTTTGCCCTACGACGACAAAATGTAAGTATTGAAAATGCATGTATAAATTTAGGCCGAATACCGAATTCTTACGCTGTCAACCTATAACTTCAAAGCAATACGATATCGCAAATTTGGGTTGTAAGGTTGTCACGCCTCCCTGTCCAACGCCCATAAAATAAAACCATTGAAACTGCATGTGTAAATTGAGGTCAAAAACTGAATTCCAAAGATGAATTCCTATAACTTCAAAGCTATTCGATATCACAAATTTGGGTTGTATGGGAGGTGCCCCTCCCCCTTGTCCACTCCCATAAAATTTCATCACAGAAACGGTACGTCTAAATTGTGGTCGAATACCGAATTTCTAAGCTGTGCGACCCATAACTCTAAAGCTATTCGATAACAACAATTTTTTATTTATATGTGGGAGGTAAAAGGGGGTGTGGCATTGCCCCTTAAACCATCTCGTACTCAAAGCAAAGCGTACTTACAAAATTTGAGCTCAATCGGACCAATGGTTTCCAAGTATTTTGATATTTTCTTAAAAGTAGGCGTAGATGAAGTGTGACCACGCCCATTTTTTTCAAAGTTAATTATAGTTATCATACAAACTTATTTACCAAATTTTAATTTAATACGACCAAAACCGTCTTAAATACAGCATTTTTATTGATTTGTGGGCGACAAAAGGGGGTGTGGCACAAAACGCGCAAAGATACACACATGCAATTTCTTATGTGCACCCTCCACACAGACCCCAATCACCCCTGAAAATTTCATTGAAATCGGGCAAGCCGTCTAGGAGGAGTATGCGAACAGGAAGATTTGCCACTTAATTTTATATATATAGATTTCAAAACAGGTGGCGCAAAAGTGGGCGTGGTCAATTTTTCTTTCAGTAAACACTTAAATTGGATTACTACGAACATTTAAAAAAAATTATCCGAATCGGTCCAGCCGTTTTCCGATTTTAGATAAATCGAAAAAAGTGGGCGCAAAAGTGGGCGTGGTCAATTTTCCTTTCCGACAAAACTTAAATTGGATTACTAAGAACATTTGAAAAAAAATTATCCAAATCGGTCCAGCCGTTTTCCGATTTTAGATAAATCAAAAAAAGTGGGCGCAAAAGTGGGCGCAAAAGTGGGCGTGGTCAATTTTTCTTTCCTTAAAAACCTAACTTGGACTAAAACGAACATTTTAAAAAAAATAATTATCCAAATCGGTTCGGCCGATCTCGAGTTATGGGATTACATCGCATTCGGACACTTTCTTTTATATATATAGATTTTGTATTTATTTTAAGTCTAAAATAATACTCTTATTTAGCTTTATAAGCCGAACAAAATCCTAAAATAAAATCACTTAAGTTTTGAGCTTTAAACTAACTGCTCCTTTATTTTTATTTCTAAGCGCCTGAATGCACTTTCGAGTGACGGCGCATATAATTTTTTTTTTAAATCAGGCCAGTAGCGCTCTTGAGCTCTGGTTAAAACAAAAAAAAAACGCGAAAGGTATTTTTTTGCTAAACCGCGTAAATCCCGCGAACAACGTAGACCGCGTAATTTAAAATTCAAATTGCATCCAACATTACATGGCGATCCTGCCCAACACGGACCAAGATCTAATGCAGACGCAAGAAGAAATTTTGCCGACGGTAAAGCAAATTGAGGAATACGTGCCAGATGGTGGTGACTTAAAAGCGCCAAAATCATGGAAAACAACAAATTTAATTAAACGACACGCAGAGGAGTTTATGAGCACCTACAGGACATGGTTGCAATGCGTAGAGGAGGAGCGACGAAGGGAACTGAAGCAGCAGCTTAAAATACGGAAGAAGCGGCCACAACATCAACAACGAAATAAACAATAATCAGCTACATGAGGAGCAGCCGATGCAGCAACAACAAAAAAATTAACAACATATTGAACAATAAACGAAAATCAGCTATTTCACATTAATATCGAAATTTGATATTTTTGGTAAAATTTTCTCTTCCTCCCAAATGTTCTATAGAAAAAATTTCTTTTAAACTTTTTGTATTTACTTTTATAATTAAATTATTTATTATTTGCAAAACTTCATAATAAATATTGTTGAATTTTACGTTTAAAATTCGACAGTCTTCATTGTCTTCAATATTCTCAATTTCAACTTTTATATTTTTAAAAAAATTCAACTTACTTTTTACGTATTCACTACTGTATTTTCTGTTTTTACTTTTCTTAAAGTTTAATATAAATTTATCTAATATTTAAATGTTTCTTTCAATTGTTTCCATATACATTTTTTGTAATAGATTAAGTTATCTTCATTTTAATTCGTATGGAACACCCTGTGGTTGTACCAACACATAGAACATATGTTAAAAAGGAAATGAAGAACTAAATGACGTTTAGTTCTTGAATGAAATTAAAACCGGTCGCGTGTGCGTAAATTAAACAGAAAAGAACTTAGTGTAAACATATGAAAGTGCGCTGAATTTTATTACTTTAATTGTATTATTTTATTTTATATTCCACCTTATTTGTTTGACGCTAATATTGAACAATGCATATATTTAGTAAAATATATATGCATTGTTCTTATAGTGATGTGTAAAAAAAAAGAAAATTCATATGCCACCTTTCAGTTAGAACACTAGCTTCTGGCGAAGCAAAAAACTCATTTCATTTCTATGGTGCATTTCGACAAACTATCGAACACCAATGAATATTGAAATAAATAAAGAAGCAACTAGAACAGATTTGCAACCTTGGTAGAGTTGATGGCGGTGATCTATAAAATGGCCTACTGCTTTAAAATGTCATATGATTAGCAGCCATACAATTCATAAGAATGAATTCCAAAATCTGCACATTCATATGCTAGTTTAAACAGTGAGTTGATCACAGCTTAATCACTCAAAGACTACTGAAGAGGAAAATGTAGCTATTTCCGAAACAGACTGTCTAGTCAGCTAAGCGATTGACTCTAAACAGAGTTGTTGTTGTTGCCTTCTTAAAAACTTACTTGATCTAAAGCTCACAATTTTAATTCATGTAATTATTTAATAGATCATAAAAACTAATTAATTCATATGTGCATATTGTGTGTGTTTGTGTAGCAGCAAATGCTAAAAACAGTAGCTAAAAAGAGAGAAGCGAAAAAATGTGTTTATTTATTGTTAGCGATAAAAATTTCTTAGAATTGTCGACTTAGTGTTCTAACTGAAAGGTGGCATATGAATTTTCTTTTTTTTTACACATCACTATAAAAACAATGCATATATATTTTACTAAATATATGCATTGTTCAATATTAGCGTTAAACAAATAAGGTGGAATATAAAATAAAATAATACAATTAAAGTAATAAAATTCAGCGCACTTTCATATGTTTACACTAAGTTCTTTTCTGTTTAATTTACGCACACGCGACCGGTTTTAATTTCATTCAAGAACTAAACGTCATTTAGTTCTTCATTTCCTTTTTAACATATGTTCTATGTGTTGGTACAACCACAGGGTGTTCCATACGAATTTAAATGAAGATAACTTAATCTATTTCAAAAAATGTATATGGAAACAATTGAAAGAAACATTTAAATATTAGATAAATTTATATTAAACTTTAAGAAAAGTAAAAACAGAAAATTCAGTAGTGAATACGTAAAAAGTAAGTTGAATTTTTTTAAAAATATAAAAGTTGAAATTGAGAATATTGAAGACAATGAAGACTGTCGAATTTTAAACGTAAAATTCAACAATATTTATTATGAAGTTTTGCAAATAATAAATAATTTAATTATAAAAGTAAATACAAAAAGTTTAAAAGAAATTTTTTCTATAGAACATTTGGGAGGAAGAGAAAATTTTACCAAAAATATCAAATTTCGATATTAATGTGGTAGGTAAAAACCTACAAGTTTTTAAAGGAAACTATAATGGATTAGAGGATTTTATTTCGCAAGCAGAATTATTGCATTGTGGGGTTGGAATTAAATTTAAAGGTTTTTTTTCGGTTTTTGAGCATTTATTTAGAAACAACGGTACAATGTATATTATTCAAAGTATTGTCCATCGTTAGCTACAACATTTTCCCATCTTTCTGGCAGCATATGGATTCCGCGCCGGAAGAACGATTCGTCTTTTTAGGCAATCCACGAATCGACCCATTTTTTGGTATCCTCGTAAGAAGTGAAGCGCTGCTCAGCCAAGCCATGCGTCATCGATCTGAATAGGTGGTAGTCGGAAGGGGCTATGTCTGGGCTATAAGGCGGGTGGGGTAGCACATCCCAATTCAGCGCCTCCAACGTTTTCTTGACGGTTCTTGCAACATGTGACCGTGCGTTGTCATGTTGAAAAACCACTTTGTCGTGTCTTTTGGCATATTCCGGCCGTTTAACCTTTAATGCTCGGCTCAATTGCATCAATTGTTGTTGGTAGCGTTCCCAGTGATGGTTTCGTAAGGTTTTAGCAACTCATAGTACACGACACCCTTCTGATCCCACCAAATACACAGCATAAGCTTGGCGCCATGAATATTCGGCTTGGCCCTCGATGTTGATGCATGGCCGGGTGGTCCCCACGATTTTTTTCGCTTTGGATTATCGTAATGGATCCACTTTTCATCGCCAGTGACAATACGATGCAAAAACTCTTCCTTTTATGCCGTTGAAGCAGTTGTTCGCACATGCAAAATCGCCGTTCAACGTCTCTCGGCTTCAACTGGTACGGCACCCAATTTCCTTGCTTTTGAATCATTCCCATGGCCTTCAAGCGTTTGCCGACCGTTGATAAGTCGACTCCCAATGATTCTGACAATTTTTGAAGGGTTTGACACGGGTCTTCATCGAGCAAAGCCTCCAATTCCTCATCTTCAAACTTTTTCGGCTGGCCCGGACGCTCTTTGTCTTCCGTATCAAAATCACCACTTTTAAACCGACGGAACCAGTACTCACAAGTAGAAATCGATGGAGCATAGTCCCCGTAAGCCTCAGTAAGCGTGCGTTGTGCTTCAACCGCTTTTTTCTTCAAATGGAAGCACAAAAGTAAACCTTCCCGCAAATTGCGTTTTGTTGGAACGAAAGTCGACATGTTCACAGAGAAAAAAATATATGTTGTTTACACTTCAGTGGAATGACACATACTGAAAAATGAAGCTTAGACAATGTGCTTTGAAATGAATATAGTCACAGGTGTGCCCGATGCAATCTATTGATAGTTACGTCATCTCTTAGAAAACCTTTAAAACTAATTCCAACCCCCAATATTTAGTGAAGGATGATGATAAGGAAATTTTTTTTAAATATATTTATAATTTTACTACCCAAGTACGCAGCATACTTGGACGTTCAAACCGGCTTTCTACATTGGCGGAATTAAAAACTTTATTGGAAAAATCGTACCCAAATCCAAAAAATGTACAACAAATATTAAATGAATTTAGTTCGTTAAAACAAAAGTATATGCCAATAGCAGCATTTAGAGAAAAATTGGGAGCATTTAGAAAAAAATATTTTCTCAAAAGGTGTTGGTTGATACAGAATATAGAAATATATTACTAGCAAATCCATCTAAAACTTTTGGTGAAGCTGTTGAGAGGTGCATGGAGGTAAAAGAAAATTTAAAGGCTAAAAGAAATAATGTTTTCCAAATTAGAAACAATTATAGTTTTAGAGAACAGAGAAAAAACAATAATTTTAGACACAACAACGTGCAAAATAATAATCAGAGAAATTATCAAAATAGCTATTCAAATAGCAACTACAGGTATAATAACAATAGCAACAATTTTAGAATCAATAGTAATAATTCAAATCAAGGCTTAAACAGAAACTGAAACTTTCCAAACAATAATAACTTTCAAAATAACAATAGATTTCGATACAATTATAACACAAACAGAAGTTTTAGCAGGAATAATAATAATAATTTTACCCGCAGCTGTTTTAAATTTTTTTGGCATATCTTGACCACCCAATGCAACTTTTAGAATACAATCTTAATTTTTCGATACTCCCGAATGTATATACTGTTATTTTGTGTACATATATGGGCATTTCTACAGAAAAATCTACCGTGACCAAAAAATTAAAACTTAATTAAAAGTTATTATTTTATTATGTTGACTTTATATGATTTAAATACAAATTCTAAATGTTTTATAGTTTAAATCATACTTGATTTTAAATACAAATTCTAGTTATAATAATTGATAGTTCAAAATCGTTTATTGAGCTTAAGGTCAAAGTTAGAACAATTAGTTGTTCTAACGAATCTTTCCAAAGAAACAACAACAAAATTATTTTATGATATAACCTAAAAAAACATTTTAATATAATTATTTTAAGCAATTTATGGATAAATTAAATTACTTTGAAGATCAAATCACCTGCACTATTTCACAAATGTAGTTTTTCTTTTTCGTAAATGTTTAGTAAATGTTTCGTAAACTTTTTTGTTTGAGTAAAAATGGAAGGCATTGGCTTAAAATAATGAAATAATGGTTGAGGATAGGAAAATATATTAAATTTGTTTCTTTTATTATTTTTATAATTTTTACTACCTAATTACTTAATAATAATATTTAAGTGAAAATTTAAGTAACGTAACACCAGAGCAAATAGCCTAATAAAAAAAGCAGAAAATTTGTAAATTTGATCACTTGGAAAATAAACCTATGTTATTTCAAATCTTTTTTAAAAAATTGTGTACAAAAAGTCTTGCCCAATTCAGAGAGTTTTGAAAATTTTGTAGTTCAAGTCAAAAATCACTTCGGTTTTCTGTAACGTAACGCCAGCACATATTTTTGCTTATATCTAAATCCTTAGGATTAATTGTTGTCATTGTTTTTACTTAATATAGTGCTATTTAATAACTACGCAAATAAAAGAAGGCTTTTTGAAAATTAGACTTTTTCATTATTTTTTTCTATCTTCGTACAAATCGTCCGTAACGCCAGTTCGGAAATGCCCATATATTAACCCAATAAAGACAATGATGCCATATGGCATCACATCTTGGATGACGCAAAACTAACGGTACCACGCAAAAATTACTCAAAATAAAAATTAAGTCAAAATGAGTCCATATATAAAAAAATTGTCCAGTTTTTAAAGAGTTAAGGTGGCCCATATTTACAAAAGTTTTATTTTTGTTGACGTTATAGGCTTAAAATATTCAATTTCATATAAAACTAAAATCTATAAGTTTTCGTGCCGATTAATGAACTTGTAGAACTCGCTCAAAGAGCCCCATAGTTGAAGAAGCGTTTTGCAGGAGTTTTTCTTAATATTTAAATTAAAGAAGTAATAAAAAGAACGCTTGAAGAAAATTTTTTTTAAAAATTTGTTTGCATTTCGTTTTTAGTTTATACGTTCTTTAAAGAAATCTATCAAATATTTAAATCGGATGAAAAGTACTATTAATCTGGTAGACATCAATCCTGAAAGCTCTTTAGGTATATGTTTTACCCTAAAACCAATGTCTGATATGCTGGAAGCGCTGGAATTCCACAATTTTTTCTAACTAAAATCAAAAATATTTTTGTAAATTATTGAAGTTATTTTAAATGAAAAATACAGTTTTTTAGTATTGTTTTTTAAAAAATATATTTTTTAGAATTATATATGAGCTTAATGCCAATTAAGTTCATGAAGCAACAGGTTGCAACAACAATAAGCTCTTTGCAGAATAAGTGCTACTAGATTTTTCATGATTTTTAAGTTCGATTGCCAGAAACAGGCACTTTGCGGATATTTGGAAAAAGGTCGTTAAGTTTCAACGACTTTAACTTTATTATCCAAATTTTGGTTTTTGTAATTTTACAGAACAAAGTAGTTTAAGGCCAGCAAAACATGAACATTTTTTTGAAAATCGAATTTTTAATAAACTACTTCAGAAACATCTTAAAATATGCTGTTAAAATTTCAAAGTCAAATTCGAAGCCGTTTGACAGTTGGAGCCGGCTTCTATCAAGCCCAAAACTTTGAACGTGTTTTTCTCAAAACTGCATTTTTATAAATAGTGTGCATCATGACTCAAACAAATTTCAACGAATCAATTCGAAATTTTGTACACATTTACTTTACAATCTTGGCGCAAAATTTTTTCGAAAATCGGGCTCTGACATATTCAAGAGAATATAAGAAAGAAATCCTAATGTCGATGCTAGGATGCACGCCATATCTGAAATCTATATAACCTCGCGCTCAAAAAAAAAAAAGCCTAGTTAATAATTTGATAACTAATATTATTTTCTTGAATTATAACACTGTGTGCAAAAACCATAAATAAACAAGCAAATCCAAACTTTATAGAATTCTTAAAGAAAGACATGTTGAGAGTCCATCGCACCTGGTGTGACCTCTCAAGGTCATCACAACTTTTTTCAACTTATTTTTAAAGTGATTACTGAAACTCGAAATTTAGAAAATGTTACACTTCTAGTGAAATATTTATAACGACCAAGTTATTCAACGTAATAATATAATTGTTTGTATTTGTATTAAGTGTTGTTTTAAAAATATCACAACATAATTTGAATTTGAATTTTTACGATTTATTTTATTACAACAATAAAGAACATTATTTTTTTTTAAAAAAAAGGAAAATATCACAACTCTGGTACTTTTTACCTTTTTTATGTCTGATAGCTCATTTTATTTTAGTTACCAAAATTACAAAGTTACCACATTATGTATTAGCAACGAAAAAAACTGCTACTATATAATTTTTTGTGGCGTTTATTGACTGTGAGTCATTACAAATGCAAGCAAGCATTTGGGACGTGGATTCGATACTCAGCTCAGAATATTTTTTTTTATTTTTTTTTTCAATTTAGGTTTTTCTGCAAATTTTTTAATTTCTCTCAAGTTTTTTCAAAAATATCGTCCCATAAAAATATAAGAAAAGACTGCGAATTTTTCAATATAAATGTCCTGAAAATAAATATCTTCTAAAAATTACATAAAATATACCTTCCAATTCTAACTGCAATAAATAAAATAAAAATATAGCCTAAAATATAGAAAAATTCTATTGCATTCCAAATCTTCCTTAAAAAATTTTTCAAAATATAGCAAACAAAGAAGTAACCAAACATGCTGAAAATTGTTGGATAAAAAATACCCACACCAAAGTAAAGATTATCATTTTTCGGGATGCATTCAAAATACAGAAAGTTGCAAATATCTATATTGGTCACATGAATGAAATCAGTTTTGCTTCATTTCATCATAATTCTACCAATTTACCAAATCTAGCAAACAAAATTAACAAAGCCTTGAGATCGATTCTACTACGATTCTAATAGGAAGGAACAAGCAAACACATCTAAAACAAAGGTTTTTCTAGCTCGCTTGTGCACACAGTCAAATGATTCAATTTAGCTGTTCCAAGAACAAAACACCAAAATTGTGACACCAAAATTGGGAACAGCGTTTTCATTTTGGGACAACTCTTGGTATGCCACTTGAAACTGAGTGAGAAATAGCGGCTGTCTGAACCTGTACCTCTTCTACTCATTTAGTCTCTTTGATACCGTAGTGGGTTTTGTCACGCAGTGCTTGACCCACACATTGCATGGCATCGTATGTTAGGAAATCATTTTCACGTATTTAAAACTGGTCACGCAAGTAGTCAAGGCGTGCTTTCAGGACGCATGACTGCGTATAAACATAGAGAATGCGAAACATGAGAACGGTGCGGCCGTTATGATGATCGAAATCTACACCTCTGTAATACGTAAATGTGTCTTTATGTATTTCACAAAGCGGCGTAAGAAACTCAGGAAATGATCGGCGTTGCGTATGTTGCCGGAAACATAATCTTTTAGCACATGGGCGGGTAAAATAGGATTGGCCAGCACCATATCAGTGTCGCATTGTGCACTATCAACTTTGGGACCCTACACCATGCGTTTAAGCGCTGTAGAGGCCGACGGGTAGCATAGATTCTTTGCCCTATTACATTATATACCAAATCAATATATTACATAATCTTATCTTTATACTTACAATTTATTAAACAGGAATTTATATAAATATATATACGAATATATAAAGAATAATATCTAAATAAATTTACGAATTTTATCCTCACTTTCAACGAATTTCTTTGTTTTTTGTTTAATTGTTTCTTTTGTCACCGAAAACAAATGCAAAAACACTTTAAACGAACAATTTTGCAGTTGCCATAACAAGTTTATAATTTAAATGGATCAATAAATATTAAACTGTTAAAGCAACAAATTTTTTACGTTTTTTGCGGGATTTACGCGGTTTAGCAAAAAAATACCTTTCGCGTTTTTTTTTGTTTTTACCAGCGCTTAAGAGCGCTACTGGTCTGATTTAAAAAAAAAATATTTCTATCGACCGTCACTCGAAAGTGCATTCATGCGCTTAGTCTCTTTGACCTGCATCTGTACAATTTTTAACTAACAACTACTTTGACAGTTCGAACAAAGAGTGCGAACTTTTTCTCTTAAGTGACTTAACCTATATTAATCAACCTTGACCTGAACAAAATGAAGTAATTTCATTCAATGAACCCAGTGGTAAATAACATGACAAAGACACATGACGTAACCAGTTATTTCTTTTATACCTATAATGTAGCTGCTAGACCTCCAACGCCTGTAGAGTTAATAATTGAGTTTTTTGAAGTGAAAACTTCTTCAGGCGCGTTTAGTACACAAAATTGTAGAGGAAAATCTTTACTTTAACGAAACCCTTACTCATGACACGACATCCACAAATTAAGAGAAATGCCATATTTCAAACAGTTTTAGTCGTATTAGCAAAAAATGTATAAAATGTAATAAATTTGGTATGTTGTGCTATTTAAAAAAAGTTGCCATGACTACTTTCAACGGCTGTTAAACGACAACACTGTTTGTTCGTCCTTTATCCCTTTCAGACCTGACACTAAGCTACTGAGAATTTTTTTACGATTTTTGGAGTAAATAAACTTTGCATGATCTGAAAATATATTCAAAGCTAAAACTTCGATATTTTCATGTCGTTCCAGGATTTTTAAGAAGCAAAGTTTGTACTGAAATAATTTTTTTTGCGCCAAATGACCTCAAATCAATTAAGATTTTAAAATATATTATTTCATTTATTAAAATGTGTCCACTTCACTAAAATTGAGCTATTAGTATTTTAGTAAATTAAAAAAACAACAAACGTCCGCTGCTCATTTTTTTTTTTAAAAAAAGTGTAACGCGAGAATTCCGTGAAAATTTAAGAAACGACAAAATGAACTTCGAAACAATATGAGAAGCAAACATAAACAATAGTGTCCGACCGAATATTCGAGTTTTTAATCTTCGGCTTCGGCCAAAAAAAGCCAAATATTTGCCGAATGGTTTTGCTTTTTAATGCCAAAAATTTTTTATATATTTGCATTTTTCGATAGCTACAACTATAAAATGCTAAAAGGTTAAATAGAAATTCGTAATTATTCAAAAGTTTTGAGCCTCCGAGTCGACCGCGTCAAAGCAAGAAGTGCACTTTGTTTAAACCTTAAACGCGTTTTCGAGCTTGCGACTTTCATAACAGTCAATTTTTAACGAATCTTTATGTTGTTTATTTCAAAATACGAGTTATGAAATTGCGAATGGACCATAATATCATTGATAAACTTCATATTGGAATTTTTATCAACAAAAAAGTAACGAAAATTTTCAGTAAAAATAAAAAAAAATATTCCATTATCATATTCATACTTAAAAGGAAAATATTTTTATTTTTGTTTCAAGAACTGGTCCACGTCGTCCCGTGGCTTGCTGCAGTATATTAATGAAACAATTATTTGTTATAATCTGAAAATTTTATACAATCTTCTTCAAAGTACTGTAAATATACCTAAAAAGTTTAGAGTACTTATATTATTTACTTTTTCCAAAAAAGAATAATGAAAATTGCATATTTTTCGGCCTGTTTAACCAGACTGGACCTTTGTCCACTGAATGATTATTTTTTATTTTATTATTTTTTCTACTTGAAAAAAATTTTGTTAGTATTCTGCTTCGGCGTCGGCCTTCGGCCGATTATTTCTATTTGAACAAACATTCGGGTTCGGCCAAAAATTTACACTCGGTAGAACACTAATAAACAATAATCAGCGCAATCGATACATGAAAATTTGTTTTGCATTCTGATTCTGATAACAGCGAGTACAGAGTACGTAAAATGAGTTGGAGACATGTATTAACCAAAAGTATTTATCAATATAATGTTTTAACTTTGATAAACGTTTTTTAATAAAAATTAAAAAAAAAACAAAAGACAAATTGATTTTGATATGGTCGAACTTCGACCACAGGCGATACTAGTGTTAAATAATAGGCTAAATACTTGATCTGTTTGGAAGTTTTAATTTTAAGGTGGACGAAAAAGGTTTCCAGCGGAAATTGATTAAGTATTTTACTTCCAATCTTTTCATTCAATTACTTTCCATTAAATTTAAAATATTTTTATAAAAACAGCTCTTTTTTAAATTAAACGGCCATTTGAAAAAGTTTGAAAAACTACGGATGGGGAATGAAAGAGAATAAAAAATATGTTTAAAAAAAATATAACAACAACAATAACAACTGGCGTTTTCCGTTAGACTGAAATCATTGTATTTTTCGTGGTGCATAACAATAAGAACAATATGACTATCTTTATTATAAAAAAGTAGACTATTTAAAAGTACACAAAGAAAAAACAATTGACTTTTTTGTTTTCATCCAATTTCATATCTATTGACTACTGTGTACGGACGCGTTGTAATGCTGAAATCTATTTTGAGCTCCTCTTTTTTCGAAGAAAAGGTAGAAGATTCATTTGCAACGTCTGAATGTACTCAATAGATTTCATTCGGGTGCTCGGGAAAGAGGCCACCCCCGAAATTCCGTTTGGAAAAAATCGTGGCCCTTTACGTAAATCTCTCTACTAAGTCTTGAATCCATCAGGACCATCCAAATTGAACTTTTTTTCATCCAAAAAAATAATATTAAAAAACGAAAGAAGATGTCATGGATTATTGAAACACTTTAAAGTGCGCGCCCACCTTTTTCCTGTCCGTTGACATGTTATTTCTGGCGAATTCAAGACTAGCTTTCTTGTGCCGCTAAAGCAACCTCGGCACTGTGTTAAAAACTTGTATTATGATAGTTCCAGACAGTTTTAGTGCTCGAGCTACCGTCCAACGTGATACATTTAAGGCCAATTCCTTGGATATTTTGCTAGCGCTCTTCATTGAATTTCTTGCCGATTGCGCAATTCGACGCTTATCCTGCAAACTTATCTTGGGCTTTGGTTCTCTTCTTTTATTTGTACCATATTAATTATTTTTTGTACAAAATTCCGTACAACTGTAACGGAGCGTTTTAGTTTTCTTGCAATTTTTCGTAACGAGTGTCCTTCAGTTTGAAAAGCATATATTTGCCCTTTTTCCATTTTAGAAAGGTATTTACCACGTGGCATCATATATTTTTTTATCGTCACAACAAAAAAAAAACTACTCCTCTTCAGAGAATCGGCTACACGCAACTGATTTATAATTATTCCTATAGCTATGCTCCACTCAAAAGACAACGATTTCGGTCTAACGGAAAACTTCACTTGTTATTGTTGTTGTTTATTTTCTGAAAACATATTTTTTATTCTATTTCATTCCCCATCCGTAGTTTTTTCAAACTTTTTCCAAATGGCCGTTAAATTTAAAAAAGAGCTGTTAGTAATGCACCACAGTGTAGTATGTATCTTCCTACAAACACTTCAAATAATTGCCCAAATATTGCAAACGGGTATACCTGAAATTATTTTTGCGGCACCGTTGTGTGTAGATCCAGCTACTTCAAAACTTAACGCACAATTTGTGTTTTAACGATATTTTAAATAGTAATAATTTAAACAATAATTTTTAACGATCAAGGGTGACTTCAATAATTCTAAGAAAATATTTTGAATTTTTGTTAGAAATCAAAAAAATCATTTCTGTATGTACTCGTTCTTTGTATAGTACAGAAATTAGAAAAATTTTGGCAATATCGGTTGGTTAGTCTTAGTGAAATCTTCCTTTTAAAAATTTAGCAAGCAAATGTAAACAAAAATCACCCAAAGCAAAGTTAACCATTTTCGGCATTCATGACAAATAAATACACAATAAGGATATCTACAAATCTATATTGGTAAATTCAAAGAAAGACGTTTTACTTCATTCATAAATATTTCTTTCAATATATGAAATGATAGATCTAGAAAACATAAAGTTCTGAACCAATATGTAATTAAAATATATTATTGAAATATAATAGGAATTGCATTAAAAATCTTCCATTTAGGAATTTAGCAAAAAAAATGTTAACAAAAATCACCCAAGTAAAGCTAACAATTTTTCGGAATGCATGCAAATAAAAATACAAAATAAGAATATCTACAAATCTACTTATATTGGTAAATTGAAAGAAATACGTTTTGCTTTATTCATAAATATTTTTTTCAATATAGGTACCAGAGAACAGCTTGAGTGCATTCAAATGGCGTTTCGATTGTCTCGTCAATAAACGAGCACCGAATGTGCTTCCTGCATTTAAATTAATGTGCAAATGCTTGTACCAATCGCTGTTGATACGAATGCTTAGAGTGTGAGCGCTAGCGATTACGAACGTCTGCAACACAAGAATGGCAAACAAGGCAAGACATGAGGAACAATCGCCAAAAGCAAGGAAAATCCATGCTTTTATGCTCATTCGCACAAAGGAAAAATATTAGTTGCTGTGTTGTATTTTTTTTATTCTGCG
Organism: Dichetophora obliterata; assembly: GCA_963920525.1. Lineage (NCBI taxonomy): Eukaryota > Metazoa > Arthropoda > Insecta > Diptera > Sciomyzidae > Dichetophora > Dichetophora obliterata. The sequence continues at coordinate 131,052,188 of OY986437.1, forward strand.
AATGTTGTTACCAGACACAAAAAATTGCAATATAATAAAATAAGATTTAGAATAAGATTTAGAAAAATAGAATTAGAGTTATTATCGCAAAAGTTGGCGAAAAAATATGTCAACAATCAACTTCTATGCTAATTTGACTGCGAGGTGGAGAGCAGGAATTGAACACGATTAATGTGAAAATTACTTTTATTAATATAGCCAATGGTATAAAAAAATTTGTTTAAAGTCATAACATTTGATTGGAAAGAGATATTGGGGTTATTTTTTCATGTAAATTATTTTTGAGACATTAAATATAAAAACATTTTGGTATAAATCAATTTCGCCCAAAAAAATCATAGGGCAAAAAAAAAGACAAAAACAGTTTAACAATTTTTGCGCAAAACACGACGATTTTTTGCAAAAGAATGCTATGTCATATAAAAGGTAGTCAGGAATTTTATATAATAGTATAGATGATTCCCCAAATATTTCGGCTTTAGCGATAGCCATCTGTGAGCTGGAATGGTTTAAAATCAGCTCTAAAATTCAAGTTTTTTGTAAAAATATTGGCTGGTGTGATAGTTTAAAAAATATAAAAGGTTAGAAATAATAGTTATGAAAAAGTTCTTCCAATCAGCATCAAAAAATGTTAAATTTTTTGCATTCAGATTAATGAAAATGCTGTTTTTCGTGCACTTACTAATAATTTTATTACTTATTAATTATTTTTAATTACATAAAAAAAAAACATAATTATTTCAAATACTATTTTCACTTTCAAGATATCATTGGGAAGGTTTTGAGTGGCTGCACTTGATTGATTGTTTCCTGGTCAGAATTCCGTATATTGATATATATTAAAACTAAAATATAAACCATTAAATAAGCACATACTGAAAAATATTGTAAGAAATTAAAAAACAAAATACGACTTATGAAGATATTTTAATTTTAAAAGTTTTGTATAAATCACATTAATTAAATTGCGAGCTTCAGATCAAGTAAGTTTTGTATTTTATTTTAAAATAAAATATATTAAAAATATGTATGAAAAAAAGCGTTATCTTTTATCCGATTGCATACATTTCAATTGTATACTGCAGATAGGAAGAGTTTTTCATCATATAATTTCTGGCAGTTAATTTTTTAAAACTATTACACCAACCAATATTTTGACAAAAAACTTTATTTTTAGAGGCTATTTCAAACCATTCTATCACTAGAATCGATATATTTGAGGAATCTTCATAAATGCTATTGCAACCAAAGATTATTTTGAGGAACTGACACAAACAACTTAACATTCAGCCTTTAATATTCATCGCACAAAAAAAAAATATATCATAAAATCTAATGAGTTATGTGGCGAATGAAACGAATATTTCATTAAATATTCTTATAAAATATTTTATATAATTTTTTTACAAGATATTTATATTGTATCTAAAATGCTATTTTATTATTTCTTACTATGTATTAAAAAATATTTTTATTATAGAAACAACAAAACAGCTGCATATCATAGAAAAAAATATAACAAATATATTAATAACCAGGGCTCGTAGTTTGATGACCTAAACACTGACATAAGTGACATAAAAAAAGCAAACAATTACATAAAAAAATTAAAAAAAGCCTTTAAAATAAAACATTACTGAACACGTATTGATGTAAGAAACTTAAGTAAGTTTGCAGAATAAAGTATCTATTAGTTTTAGGATGGTGATGTGAAAAATCTGACTAAACTAACGAATACGTGTGATTTCACAAGTAGGGTGGATTACACCTTTAGTACTACATTCAAAATTATTCTAAGCATAGAATTAGTGAATGAAATTAATAAAAAACTATTTATAACTAATAAAAAAGGTTTAACTAATTTGGAATTTAAAAATTTTTAAGATTTATACACTTGAGTCCTTATAATTGTGAGTTTTTTATAGGTTAGTAATCAAGAATTAAGCAAACTCTTTTATATATTAAACTAATTTTTATTTTCAGTTTTACTGTATCTACTATTAAACAAAACCGATTTTAATTTAAATGTAACATAATTTTAAATTTTCCATATTCGCCGCTTTTGATAAATATCACAGACACCTATAATTTTGATCAAATCCTATTCTACGCCTTTCTTGGACTTTTCTAAACATATTCTGGCACCAAGTTCTTAGATGCCAGATAGAAATTTCGCAGTTCTTACACCCAAAATTAGAGCTATTTAATTAAATGAATCAAAATTAATGACTGAAGTGTTTTTATCAGTTCGAGTATACAACACAACCTAAAATTTTAGTCATTCTTTGACAAGTTAACAGTTGTACAAAATTTGTTTTATTAAGAAATACCTGCTCGTTTTGAAAAACTCCATACATATGGGTTGAATACTAATTTTTTTGGGCTTTTTCTATAAAATTATTTAATAAAACTTTGCAGCACACGTCGCTTCTTTTTAACAGTTGTCAGAAGGATCTCTTTTTAACTTACACAACTTAGCTCAGCTCGTGACATTTGCTAAACCTGCACTTTCTCACATTCATAAAATAAAACAAATTAATGACAAGTTTGTGTTGGTTTTCATCAAACATTTTATAATTGTGTTGGAGCTTTGGTTACGCTTGTCTTGAAGGGATAAGGAATGTTCATTGAAAGCAAAACATTGTTGTTTTTTTACCGACAAACTTTCAACAATAGTTTGTTTACTAATTGAGGTCGCTTTCAAGTTTAACTTCCATGTACTCTTGTTTGCTACCGAATGTGCTTCCTGCACTTAAATTAATGCGCAAATGCATGTTACCAATCGCTGTTGATACGAATGCCTAGAGTGTGAGCGCTAGCGATTACGAACGTCTGCGACACAAGAATGGCAAACAAGGCAAGACATGAGGAACAATCGCCAAAAGCAAGGAAAATCCATGCTTTTATGCTCATTCGCACAAAGGAAAAATATTAGTTGCAGTGTTGCATTATTTTTTATTTTGCGAATGTTGTTACCAGACACAAAAAATTGCAATATTATAAAATAAGATTTTAATTAGAGTTATTATCGCACAAGTAGGCGAAAAAATATGTCAACAATCAACTTCTATGCTAATTTGACTGCGAGGTGGATAGCAAGAATTGAATACGATAAATGTAAAAATTACTTTTATTAATATAGCCAATGGTATAAAAAAATTTGTTTGAAGCCATAACCTTTGATTGGAAAGAGATAATGGGGTTATTTTTTCATGTAAATTATTTTTGAGACATAAAATATAAAAACAAAGTTTTGGTATAAATAAATTTCGCCCAAAAAAATTATAGGCAAAAAAAAAAGACAAAAACAGTTTAACAATTTTTGCGCAAATCTGGACGATTTTCTGCAAAAGAATGCTTTGTCATATAAAAGGTCATAAGGAATTTTATATAATAGTATAGATGATTCCCCAAATATTTCGGCTGTAGTGATAGCCATCCGTGAGCTGGAATGGTTTTAAATCACCTCTAAAAATCAAGTTTTTTGTAAAAGTATTGGCTAGTATGGTTGTTTAAAAAATATAAACGGTCAGAAATAATAGTTATGCAAAATTTCTTCCAATCAGCATCAACAAATGTTAAATTTTTGCATCCGGATTAATGAAAATGCTGTTTTGCGTGCATTTATTAATTATTTAATTACTTATTAATTATTAAAAATAATACATACAAAAAACATAATTATTTCAAATGCTATTCTCACTTTCAAGATATCGTTAAGAAGGTTTTCAGTGGTTGCAATTCACTGATTGATTCCTGGTCAGAATTCCGTATATTCATATATATTAAAACAAAAAATATAAATTATAAAATAAGCACATACTAAAAAATATTGTAAGTCCCCTTTCACATTGGTCAAGAATTTAATTCAATTTTTTTTACGTTCTCTTTTGGACTGGACGAAAGCTTTCACATTTGTCAAGAATTGATTTCAATTGCATGTCATTGCTTTCTTAAAAACAAAAGCGATTGCATCAACAGCTTAAAATTGTTCGTAAAATATTAATTATAATTCATAAGCGATGGAAATATGCTTATTATAAATAAATATCGAAAATAACTCAACAAAATAACTTAAATTCAAGTTTCAGTACAACAAACTCACGCCGATACACAAAAAAGAAAATGAAGCAATATGAAAAAATGAGTAAAGAACAAAAGGAACACGAAAAATTGACGGTACAGAGACACTGGTACCGTCAACTTTTTCTCCCTTTCGTCGCTTCCGATTTGCGGCAAATTCGCTACAAACTATGAAAATTGAATTCAATTCTTGAATAATGTGAAAGGGGTCTAAAAAATTAAAAAAATATACAACTTATGAAGATATTTTAATTTTAAAAGTTTTGTATAAATCACATGAATTAAATTGCGAGCTTTAGATCAAGTAAGTTTTGTATAAATACTTTGAAATAAAATATATCAAAAATATGTATGAAAAAAAGCATTATCTTTTATCCGATTGCATACATTTCAATTGTTGATGCAGATAGGAAGAGTTTTTTTCGCCAAATAACTTCTGGCAGTTTATTTATTAAAACTATTACACCAACAAAAAACTTTATTTTAAGAGGCTTTTTCAAACCATTCCATCACACGAATAACTATCACTAGTATCGAAATATTTGAGGAATCTTCATAAATGCTATTGGATTATTTTGAGGAACTGACACAAGCAACTTGACCTTCAGCCTTTAATATTCATTGCACAAAGATAAAATATATAATAAAATATAATGAGTTATGTGGCGAATGAAATGAATATTTTATTAAATATTATTATAAAATATTTAATATATTTTTTTTACAAGATATTTATATTGCATATAAAATGTTATTTTATTATTTCTTATAATGTATTAAAAAATATTTTTATTATTATCTATAGTAATAAAACTCATTTTCTGTTTGTTTGTTTGTTTGGCCTTTATACAAATCTAAACGGCTCAACGGATTTCGCTCAAACTAGGTACACATATTAAGTTTATCCCAACTTAAAATGTTACATACTTAGTTTTTGCCACGCCCCCTCTGAAATTTTTCAACTAACGGTAATTTTGTTATTATAAAATTTTTTTGTTATTATAAAGATTTTTTTATATTTAATTTTAAAATTTTTTTGTTATTTTGACATCAAAAACACTCACATATCTTCAAAATTGGAGAAATTTTCTGTACAACGACTTTTTCATAAAACATCGTTACCTAAGAATGAGAAAAAAACGACATGAAAATCAAAGTTTGGTCTTTCGATGCAAATATCTCCGCTGTCCATTAATATATTTCATTCAAATTTTTTTTGTTCAAAAGTTCAATAAAATTACTTCACAAAAATAGGTTGAACTGTACCGTTCAGTCAGTGTATATATGTTTTATGATTATGTCAAAAAAGGTCCAAAATATTGACTTTTTACTCAAAAAATGACTCAAAAATTGTTGTTGTTGTAAAAATGAAATCAATTAAAAATTGCACATCTGGCTACCTTTCATATGACATAGCATTTATTTGCAAAAATTCTTCCAGCTAAGCGCAAAAATTATTTTACTGTTTTTGTCATCAAATTTGATTTTTTTTCGCGAAATTTATTTTTTCCAAAATGTTGTTTTTATATTTTTTACAAAAAATTCAAGTCTCAAAAATAATTTATGTGAAAAAATTACCTCAATAGCTCTACATGTGTACCTAGATATTGGGTTCACATGTGTATATAAAATCTTACTTTTTGCCTTCCCACCCCCCGCCCCCCTTCTGTTAAATTTGTTTTGTTGTGATTTGTCATTTTTCCCACTATTGCTTCACCGTTGTCACTCAGTTGTTTATCATTGGTACTTTAAATGTTCTATATATATCACTGTATCATCGAAAAGATGACTGTGAATAAGAATGCTGTAAAAGTTAATTTTTTCATGTTTAATGTGTTATTTGAACTATATTGTTGAAAGTCAAATTTCCACGCCAATTAAATGTACCGACATATTAAAGACAGCAAAATTTTGACAATTTAACTCTGCAATCATGGTTGTAAGCTTGGCTGCATTGAACAAATTTTTCGGTTCAATTGCATACTAACCGAAAGTATGCTGAAAAGTATGCTGGAAAATATTATTAATTAGGAATATGTACTGCACTACCGACACGATTCCAATATATTAGAAAAGTCGGTAACTGTTATCCAATTTAGTTCTTTTCGCACACAGCGTAAACTTGCAGCAAATAACATAATAGCACTTCTTGCATTGTTCTTGCAAATTTTTCAGCTGGATTTATGTCGATCTGTTAACGTCGATAATATTGCTACAGGTTGCTGTATATTTTATAATAAAAATTAAAAATCGACTGCTTTCTTAACTTACACCTTTTTGCTAATTTACATTAAAAAACGACTGTACAATTTTTCGTATAAAATAGGAATTCAGAAGATTTAAGAAATTGCATCAACTATCAGACTCAATTTATATTAATTTTTTATTTAGAGACAATCCAATTGTTATTTTCCAACTGAAAAAAACTACTAAAAAATTTTAGGAAGATTTTTATAAATTTGATTTTCATTAGTGAAGTGCAAGTAACATGCTTACCAGTAACCAGTAAATTCAGTTTAGAACTAAAAAACAGTTTTTGATTGTAAAAAAACAGTGATAAAAATTATTTCTTCGTTAAAAAAGCTTGGTAAATTTTTTAACTAATATTTTTAGAGTGGTCTCAAACTTAAATTCAACACGTTTTTACAAAATTCCAAAATTTACAAAAACATTTTATCGAGAAGTGTATATTAAAATGTTTATATAAATGACTCTCGAGTAACACCGGGTATATCAGCTAGTAGAAACAATAAAACAGTTGCATATCATAGAAAAAATATATTAATAACCGGGGCACGTACCTTGATGACCTAAAAACTGACTAAGTGACATAAAAAAATAAAGAAAAAAAAAAGCTTTAAAAAAACATTACTAAACACGTATTGCTGTAAGAAACTTAAGTAAATTTGCAGAATAAAGTTTCTATTAGTTTTAGGATGGTGATGTGAAAAATCTGAACATCAAAATTCATACATTCAAAATTATTCTAAGCATAGAATTAGTGAATGAAATTAATAAAAAACTATTTATAACTAATAAAAAAGGTTTAACTAATTTCGACTTTAAAAATTTTTAAGATTTATACACTTGAGTCCTTGTAATTGTGAGTTTCATTTAAGGGTGTTTTTATAGGTTAGTAAGCAAGGGTTAAGCAAACTCTTTTACATATTAAACTAATTTTTATTTTCAGTTTTACTATATCTCCTATTAAACATAACATATTTTAATTTAAATGTAACATAATTTTAAATTGTCCATATTCGCCGCTTTTGATAAATATCACAGACACCTATAATTTTGATCAAATCATATTCTTTCTTGGATTTTTCCAAACATATTCTGGCACCAAGTTCTTATAGAAATTTCGCAGTTCTTACACCCAAAATTAGAGGTATCTAATTAAATGAATCAAAATTAAAGACTGAAGTGTTTTTATCAGTTAGACTACACAACATAACCTAAAATTTTAGCCATTCTTTGACAAGTTAACAGTTGTACAAAATTTGTTTTATTAATAAATAACTGCTCGTTTTGAAAAACTCCATACATTTGGGTTGAATACTCATTTTTCTGGGCTTTTTCTATAAAATTGTTTAATAAAACTTTGCAGCATACGTCGCTTCTTTACAACAGTTTTCAGAAGGATCTTAGCTTAGCTTAGCTTAGTTCGTGACATTTGCTAAACCTGCACTTTCTCACATTCATAAAAAAAAAAAAACAAATTAATGACAAGTTTGTGTTGGTTTTCATCAAACATTTTTTAATTGTGCTGGAGCTTTGGTTACTCTTGTCTTGAAGGGATAAAGAATGTTCATTGAAAGCAAAACATTGTTGTTATTTTACCGACAAACTTTCAATAATAGTTTGTTTACTAATTTAGGTCGCTTTCAAGATTAACTTTCATGCACTCTTGGTCCAAATTTTAGCTCAGGTTACTTCAAAAATTTACGGTCATAAAACTTGCTATTGGCAATACTGATTGCTCCACAGTAGAGAAAAGAAAACAATAAACTAAAAGGAAACAAACAGCACAAAGAAGAACGCGCTGCTAGAGAAGGTCAGAGAAGTATGGAAACAACAAAAATTCATGCAGCAGCTGACACTCGAGCTCTAAGCGAAGCATCCGAATGATCTCGTGGTCTGGAGGCTGCCTTTGCATCAATTCGCAATCGTGACAAAGTGTGCTTTGCAGCAATCGTTGTTTACGAACTCGAGCGGTATATATGCATTTTTTTCTTGTGTGCGATTACGGCTGACGACGATTGTTACTCGAGTGGCAAAAACTGACGAATGGTCTCATGCAAATCTCTGAGAAGTATGGAAAAAACAAAAATTCATGCAGCAGCTGACACTCGAGCTTTAAGCGAAGCATCCGAATGATCTCGTGGTCTGGAAGCTGCCTTTGCATCAATTCGCAATCGTGACAAAGTGTGCTTTGCAGCAATCGTTGTTTACGAACTCGAGTGGTATATATGCATTTTTTTTTGTGTGCGATTACGACTGACGACGATTGTTACTCGAGTGGCAAAAAATGACGAATGGTCTCATGCAAATCTCTGATAGGTACTAAATGATAGATCTAGAAAACATAAAATGAAATATAATTAAATATAATTATTATTGCATTAAAAATCTTCCTTTTAAAAATATAGCAAAAAAAAAAAGTAAGCAAAAATCAACCAAAACAAAGCTGACAATTTTTGGTCATATGTACTTGATAATCAAAACAGCCTTAGAATATCTGCAAATTAGTAAATTCAATTGAGAAATCGGTTGCATGTCATAGCTTGAGTTGGCGTTGTCGTTGGAATGGCATGCATGATTTTGTTTGGTCATTAGCATGGCTTGGCGTGAAATGATTTTTGGTTCGATGAGTTTTTTGAATTGAAACATGCAATTGTGCTAGCCTTTAATATTGATACATTCGTTCACCCACAAAAAATAACTTGTAAACATATTAAAATCACAAAATAACGATAAAAACGCACATAATTTTTTCAACTTGCTGAAGTCTTACGACGTCCAGGAGCTACAAATTTCATCTTAAGAATTTTGTAGTCTATCGAACTGCTTTTTTTTTAAATTTGTAAAAAAAAAATTATTCCTAAATGTCCGCGTTTTGGGGTCTGATACTCCACAGTGCGCCGCTGGAACTCTTTAAAGCTTTGTAATAATTTGGAAAAACTTTTTAATTTTAATTCATGTAACTTGAAAAAACTTGTAAATTTTTTGCACATTAATTGATATTTTCCTAAAAACAGCAATTTTCAATGTCCATAGCAGAACATCTGTTGGATTTTTAACATAACTTCCTATCTTTTATTGCTATGAAATATCCGAAAGACAGTGTGATTTTTGGAAACTAAACATTTACCATTTTAGCCAAAATAAAAATCTTATTTTTATACACTTTATATATTTTTTTTATATATATAAACATGCAAACATTTTCTCAAATGTTAATAAGAAAGCCACACACTAATTATCTGTGAACGTAACTGTAATATTTTGAAATAATTTTATTATGAAATTGCCAAAAAAAAATTATCAACTATAACTCTATGGATAATTCGCTCGAATGGGCGTTTTTGTACACTAATAACAACACGACGAACATTTTATGTCCATTTGTAAAGTGCAACTATATCAAAATAGTAAATAGAAGATGTTCACCATCTGCCAGATAAGAGCTCTATCTATCTCAAGCTCGGTTGGTCTTGAAAATCACCCTTTATAAAAGTTACTGATGCAGCCATCCCTTTTCATTTTCATCCTCAGTGTGTTTTCTATTGTTGTGGCATCAGAGTTGCCACTTTTCATGTAACTAAACAAACAACAGTTGCAAACATTCGTAAATAAAAAAGAAATCGTTTAAATATTTTCTGTGCACAAAAAAGAATCTTTGTTTTCAAAAAATAAAAAATAGTTGTGAATACAACAATATGTACACATTAATGTATAGAATAAGCAGATTGGCAAAATAAAATGTTTGATTAGATCTGAAACATCCGAAAAAAAGACACTGTGAGAACACTCTAAATAATAACAGTCAGTTGTTATATCTTAGCACAATGGCTTTAAAGACGCGTTTATACTGGCGACTTGTTGCTTTGCCGATCTGAGGTGAAACTCAAAAACTCATGGGAGCAATAGAGAACGCCAGTCATGTATCTCTTTTGCCCCAATGCGTTTTTGAGTTTCAGCACGACTCGGTTCGGTCGTAATCGGCACCATAAACGCACTCTAAGTCGGAAATAATGATTTGATTAGTTTTCTACATTTAGAATACATTCATATACTTATTATAATGATCTTGCACTCTTCCTTAGATATTTTAACTTTGAATCATGTTTGGCTGCTTGAAGTTAGTTCTAAAAGTTTTTTATGAAAAAATTATAAATTTTGATTAAAAGGGCAAAATTTTCTTTGAAATTATGAATAATATGTATTTCGAAAAAACTAATGTTATAAAAATGTATAAAGAAAAAGCTCACATTCAAAAATCTTAAAATTTAACATTAAAAACACTTTTAAATAACATATATTTAATGTTATTTTGTTATGTACCCCGAATTGTCTCGGACATTCGGAGTAAAAATATTTAAAAATATATATTTAAGGTTATTTCGTTATTTACTCCGAATTGTCTAATTTCCAAAATTTTTTTGGTATCGTTTTGAAAATGACTTGTGGCAACACTGGCTTGCATGCGCAATACTTTCCTATGTGCAGAAATCAACTTCAATGATTAGTATGTGTTCAAGGCGTTTTCAATTTCGTTGTGTGAGTTATATGGGAGGGACCACGTTGCTTTTTAATCCCGCCCATTTTCTAAAAGTTGTATATTTTAGGAATCATTCACCCCTTTACTTAAATGATTGGACAGGCATGTTTGTGACGCTGAGCACATCTCAAGAGTGACCATAGCACATGATACAAAGTACTATAAAGTAATGCGCATGTCCGCCATCTTTGCTGTGACGTAGCAGATGCTCGTTGTTGCAACCGTAGTCACAATTTATTCATAAGGTGTAAAGATTTTAAAATGTCGAAGTTTTCTTATGAAAACTTGTTTTACTGAAATGAAATAAATATCGTTAAATAAAACACATGTCCAAAACAAAGTAAATATATTTTTTAGTACTGTCTGTAAAAAAAAATTGCATATTTTCTAGGGTTGTTTTCTCCCCTTTTAACACCTTAAAACAAAAAGAAGCTACGTTGCTTGATGTGTTTGACAGAATTTTAAATGAAATTTGACATTTTCTTTTGTATGTATTCATCAAGTGCCACATTTAACGAGCACCAAAGAGTATATATTATCAGAGGTTTCACTCGTCGCTAGTTAGTTTTTACTCGCTGATATTAGCCATCCATCGACAGAACAGGATATTTTGATGGGACATTTATTTTATACCCCTTCAAAAGTGTGAGTTTGTTTACATTTTGTTTTCTATATTTTTGATCTTCATCTTTCAACTGTGTGCACAAGGGAGCAATAAGATCGGTATTTTTTTAATATACTTACCTGTTCCTTCTTATTTGAATATCTGAATAAATATTGCACATTTTATGAATGAAAATAAAATTTGACTTCTTATTGCAACCATGTAGCCTAATTTATTTTGTTTCCAACTGGACATTTTTATTGTGATTTTGTTGTAGCTATATTTTGTTGAAGGGGCCATCGTAAATTTGAATGCTGCATAATGGACGACGAGACTTACGTTTTAGCTAAATTTTCCCAGCTTCCTGGATAAGAATTTTATACGGTCCATTCTCGGGGAAATGTTGCTGAAAAATTTAAAGCCAAAAAAGTGGAAAAATTTCCAAAGAAGTTTCTGGTATGGCAGGCAATTTGTAGCTGCGGCAAAAGAAGCAAATCATACGTAACATCCGGCACAATTAATGGCGATATATACGTTAAGGAATGTTTGCAAAAAAGACTGCTGCCAGTCTTACGTCAACATGTAGTGTCCACGTTTTTTTGGCCTGACCTTGCTTCATGTCAGTACAGAAAGTGGCCTTAGATTGGTTCCAACGGAATGTAATAGTTTTGGTGCCTAGAGATGCTAATGCACCAAACTGCTCAGAACTTAGACCGATCAAAAGATACTGGGCTTTAGTTAAAAGGGAAGTCAAAACAACTAAAAAAGAAGCCAAAAACCTTCAAGACTTCCAAAGAAGGTGGAACCTAGCAGCTGTGAGGGTGTCGGATGCTACCATTAAAACATTAATGGAAGACTTTACTGAAAAATTAAAATTTTTTATTAAAAACTAAAAATTTCTAATTTCTTATACTTTGTATATTATCTGAATAAAATTTGAAAAATAAAACTTTTTATTTTATTTAAATCGGACAACTAGTTTAAGAGATTTTATCATTTTTGTATGTGACAATTTTATTAAGTGCAGTCCTTATACCTCTAACCTATCATATTTTACAAGAAAAAGCCAATGATTTAGTTAAAATTTTAGGTAAAACGAAATTTTCTTGTTTAAAAAGTTTGATTTACCATTTTCGATAGCGACACTGCATTGTTAACTGTAAGGTTTCAGGTGAAGCAGGTAATGTATCCCAAGGTGACTACAGAAGTTTTCCCAAAACTTCGACATGGCTATTTGGACTCAGAAAAAATGTATAATGCTGATGAAACAAGGTTCTTCTTTAAACTCATGCCCGATAGAATTTTAAAATTTTAAGGTAAAAAGTGAATAGGAGGAAAAGTTTTGACGGTTCGTGTTACAGTTTTGGTTGCTGCAAACATGGATGGAAGTTTTGAAAGGAGAATATTTTTTATCAGAAAGTCAAAGAAACAAAAAACTTATTGTATTTATTTACCCTAAGTTTTATGTTTTTATTTTTACTATTGATAATAACTTTTTTCTTTATAATAAATGAATTATGTTAACAATGAACAAAAAAAAAATAATGTGTGCATATAACGACATTCGGTTGTAACGAAGAAATATTCCGGTCCCTTCAGGGTCGTTATAACCGAATTCCACTGTATGTGGTTGACACAATAAAAGTTGTGGTGGTTCACAGAGTATTTTTGTATTTTATATATTTTATTTAAATTTTATTTCTTTAACAATTTATTTTTTAGGTCTCTATTTAATGAATACAATTTTTATAATGAAATAATGTACAAAAATTTTTCGATTAATAAATAATGGCAATTTTTGAAATCTTAAATAATAATTTTTTAGATAAATGTGTAAGTGAATATTTTGTTAAGTGTGTGTTTGTATGTTGTGATGTTGGTGTTTATATGTGGTGGTATTGAGTCACCACATTATTCCCCCTCCCTTCTGAAAAATTTTGGTCGTGTTGGCTAATAAGTAAGTTTTTAGAATTTTTATTTATTTATTTAATTATTTGGCCAAGCAAGGCACTATACTTATTCTAACAGGTTGTTTTTTTATTTATTTTTTTCTCACCCCTTACCTTGTTTTGGTGTACAAAGACATGCTAATCGAAGTGGGCGTAATCCGCCCACCTGAACGACATGAATTTAAGAACACGTCAAACAGAAAAGGAGATAAGAAAAGAAAAGAAACAGAAGGATCTTATATCTAACATATTTTATACAAAGTAGTAGAAAATATGACTATTAAGCTACTGTACTATCTTAAAAACAGAAGGAGCTTATTACTTACATATTTTATACAAAGTAGTTGAAAATATGGCTATTAAGCTACTGTGCTATCTTATAATTAATAGGGAACAGTTAAAGAGGTATAGGATTTTTATGTTTGAAAAATTTTTATGTTTGATTGAATGTGTCTGTGCTGTTTTAATGTCTAAGGAGGCGGGCTTAATCCTATCAATGTTGACTGTTATGTTAGTGTTACGAATTGTGAAGTATTTTGGTGTTCTCTCAATAACTTCGAAGGGGCCATCGTACCGCTCTTGCAGTGTTTTACGAATTGTGTCGATGCGGACGAAGACAATGTTACAAATATTGAGGGCTCGAGGTATATATTGTTATAAGTTAGTGCTGTGATGCGCAATGTTTGACTTTTTATTTTCTACTGCCTCTTTAAGGCACTGTTCGACGAATTAAAATTCTGACTGTTGTGAGTTACTAGTTGTTGGGGTACCCTGAGTGTTTGACCAAAAACCATTTCAGCTCGTGAAATCTTAATATCGTCTTTGACCGTAGACCTGAGTCCTAGAAGAACTAGTGGCAACTCTATGTACAAATTGGTCTGTCACTATTAGAGAAGTGTTTAGTTAGCGGTGAAACCGTTCTACAATTCCATTAGCTTGCGGATGATAAGCAGAAGTGGTAATGTGTTTGCTTTCTAGATTCTTAACGAAGTTTCTAAATGTTGTAACCGTAAATTGAGGTCCTCGATCGGAATGTTTTGCGTAATGTTTGTGGAATGTATGGACGTGTTCCTGAACTTGATTGCTCGCGCCAAATTTTAATGTTAAGTATTGGAATGTGTATTTGTTCGAATTTGTAAGTATGATTATTTAGTATCTCTTGTAGTTCTGAATCTGTATTCTGTTCTTTGTGTAAAGTTCTGAAGTTGGTCTCAGAGGTTGTCAAAGCCTCTATCTCAGCTCTTGAAAGTGCGTCCGCTACGGTGTTATCGGTACCTTTTATGTGTCTGATGTCGTTGGAAAACTGTGCAATGAATTCTACGTGTCGCATTTGTCTTGGGCTTCTCTATGTTTTTGAATGTAATGCTGAAGTAAGTAGTTTGTGATCTGTGTATATTAGACTGGTCGCAGGTTGTATGGGATTTTTTTTTTTTTTAAATCTGAAAATATTTGCAGTTTTAAATATGAGGTTTGATGTCATAAATGCGACCTGAAATTTTGAGCTCGATTCGACGGTGCCTTCTGGTGCCTTTTTGGGCCCAAAGTAACCGATTTTATGAAAAATCACAAATTTAGTCCCAATTTTAATGCTTTTTATAACTGTTCGTTAGAAACAGATAATGCATTGGATAAAACACTATTTAATTTGTCTTATAGCTGTCATAAATGCGGCCTAAAATTTTTAGCTCGATCCGACGGTGCCTTCTGCTGCCTTTTTGGGCCCAAAGTACCCGATTTACGAATAAACACAAATTCAATCCTACATTTTTATATGTATGTATGTATGTAAAAGTCTGTATTTCGTTGGTTGGACGTAGACTTAAGTAGAAACCATGACGTTTGACAACTGCAGCTGTGCTAGGTTAGCAACACATCCAAGCTAGCAGAAGTATGACGCATGTAACGATACTTAACATTCTCTCTTCTTAACATTTTCCGCGAAATACGCCGCTCACAAACCAAAGAACTTGCAATTGAATGTCCGACTTGACAGAAAGCGTCCTTTATGTTCAATCCGTTGACGTGGTTAGTAGTGCAAATTCATATTTAATCACAAATATATAGTAAATAATATAAACTGAAATCTTCGTTTTAGAATTATGACTTCTAAGAGTGCAGTGATAAAAAAGAAAAACTTACGCTCTGACCACGATATTTTTTTGGTGGGCAAATGTGCAAATAATATTTTGGGAGGTAAACTACCATCTAGTCAGCAAGTGCTCAAACTATTGTTTTACAAAATGCGGGTTGATAATTTGACTTTGATAAATAGTGTGAAATATACTGTTGGTGTTACACTGGAATTTTGGAAGAGGGCACACATTCCAACAATGCAGGAGGCAAACTGCGCGCAGAAGTTGAAAAAATTATATGCAAAATGGAGACAATTACAAAGGACTTCTACATTATCAAACGAAAAATATCGAATAGAAGAACAAGATTTTCGTGATAAAATAGAAAATTTTATTTTTGATATCGCAGCTCCAAATGCGTTAAAAAAAATTAAAATTAAGGAGGATAAAGATTTCCTAGTGCTCCAAAGAAAGAGAGGTCGCCCAGGAGTGATGCATGGTGTGGATAAAAATCTCTTGGAAAAAGATAAGCGTAAAAATAAGCGATTGGAAGAAGAAAATAACCGCACTGCAAAGTTTATAGCTGAAGGCATTTATTTTACTATTTACTATATTTATACTGTTTCTTTAAAAACAAAATTCGTTGTCAAATAATTTTAGCTGAACTAGGCCCTATGGATGCAAATGAAACAGAAGCAGAAGATGTTGAAGTATGTCATGTAATGGATTTCCGCAACGTATCGGATAATGAGAACATACCTCAAATTCAATCTCGAGGCACCATTCACTTTATTGATGACAGAATGCTAGCAAGCATGGACAAATGCAAGCTTTCTACAAGACAAGCTATGCATATTGTTACTGCAACTGCTGCTGCCATTCTTGATAAAGTAAAAGAAGTTTCTACTGCTTCCACAGCAATAAATGTGAAAGATCTGGTATTAAATCGAACCACGATTAATTCAATGAGGAAAGAGTACCGAAGGAGACAAGCTAAGCGGATTATCGATGAATTCAATGTACGTAGTAGATTTTATGTTGAATTTTAAAATAAGTATAATGATTTTTGTTTATTACTATACAGATTCCTCAAGTATTTGTTCTTCACTGGGACGGCAAACTCCTTCCAGACATAAAGGGGATAGAAAAACAAGAACGACTGTCTCTCGTGGTGACCAGTGAAAACATGGAAAAACTGCTAGGTATACCAAAAATAGAAAATTCTTCCGGGGAAAACATAGCTGAGGCAACCTTAATGTTTTTGCGACACTGGGCGCTTGATGGATTGGTAGAAATTATATCTTTTGACACCACAGCCACTAATACTGGGGTTAATAACGGCGCTGCATATTTACTCGAAAAAAAGTTGGGACGAAAACTACTTTTTCTTCCATGTCGCCACCATATTAGCGAATTGTTAGTAAGGGCAGTGTTTGAACTGAATTATGGAAAAACATCCGGACCAGAAGTTCTTCTCTTCAACCGATTTGCTAAGTATTGGAAAAACATTGAATCGAGCAACTTTACAAAAGGGATTTTGGATGAAGAAGTTCTACGCAATTTATCATCATCGCAGTTGGAATACCTGAAGAATTTTTGCCTGAATGCGTTAAAATGTCATTATGTGCGTGCCGACTATAAGGAGTTGCTTCAGTTAACACTTCATTTTATTGGAGGGCATGTACTACATTTTATTGAATTTCGTTTACCAGGTGCAACATCACATGCACGATTTATGTCAAAGTGTATTTATTGCCTAAAAATGTTTTTATTCCGTAACCAATTCAAAATGACAGCAGCGGAATTGAAAAGTCTTCGCAGCATTTGTTTATTCCTCATAATTATTTATGTTCCTTATTGGTTTCGAAGTGTAAATGCCATTGAAGCGCCGCAGCTAGACCTTGATGTGATACAAAAAATTATTCCTTATTTCGACAAAGCAATTTCCACAACATTGTTGCAAAAACTAAGGAATCATTTGTGGTATTTAGCAGAAGAAACTGTTGGCCTTTCATTTTTTGATGAAATTGTCCCGTTAGAAATAAAAAAGAAAATGGTCCAAAAACTTGGCATCGACAATGAAGACAAAGACCAATATGATGGAGAAGTCTCGAAAAGAATTGTTGTAACATTGGAAGAAATTTTTTCTTACAGTGAAAGAGATATCTCGCATTTCGTTTCTTCACGGACAAAGATATTTTTTACTCGGTTGTCAATAGATGTCTCCTTTTTACAAGTTGACCCCTCTGAATGGAGCCAAAGAGACGATTACTGTGGTGGCAAACGAGTCTGTCAACATTTGAACGTCGTGAATGATGCGGAAGAGAGAGCAATCAAACTTATAACAGACTTTAATCGCTCTTTGACCTACGATGAGGAGGATAAGCAGTTCCTACTTCAAGTTGTTGAGCACTATCGTCAATTATATCCATCTCATAACAAATTCGCTCTGATGAGTTAATAACAAAAAACCACACTATAAATTGATATTGAAGTTCTTATCTTTAAGTTAAATACAAATAATGTAATATAGTAATGCATTGGAGCATTACTATATATTTTTCTAACGAATAATTATAAAAAACAATAAAAAAAAGGACGAAATGTGTTTTTTTGTAAATCGGGTACTTTGGGCCCAAAAAGGCAGCAGAAGGCACCGTCGGATCGAGCTAAAAAGTTTAGGCCGCATTTATGACAGCTATAAGACAAATTAAATAGTGTTTTATCCAATGCATTATCTCTTTCTAACGAACAGTTATAAAAAGCATTAAAATTGGGACTAAATTTGTGATTTTTCATAAAATCGGGTACTTTGGGCCCAAAAAGGCACCAGAAGGCACCGTCGGATCGAGCTCAAAATTTCAGGTCGCAATTATGCCATCAAACCTCATATTTAAAACTGCAAATATTGTAATGCACATGTCGCTTAACTGACCTTTGTCAATTATCACATCGTAACACACAAAACTAAAAACAATTTGTTTTGGTTTCACTGCATGCTTGCAGTAAAACCAATGCAAAAGTAAACAAACCAAATTTAAGTGCTACCAGCGGCGTGATTCATGTTATAAATTGTGTAAGCAGATCGCTGCCAAAAGTAGAACACTTGAGTTTGTAACCTGTTAGTGGGTTACGATGGATATGATTACAGATGTGCAAGCAGAATAGTTATGACAAACAGATGTGTAATAATTGTAAGCAGTTTTAGTTTAAGTTATTTTTGTATATGTTAAATGTATTGAGTAAGAATTATTAAATTGAGTGAAAGTAAAATATTGTCACTTTTCACTCAATAGTTTGATTATAAAAACCCTTGCTGGGAATTAAATAAAAACAGAATGTTTCTTGAGAATAACTGAACATCAAGTCTTTCTATGCAAAGTAAGCCTTGTGGCTTGGAGAATAAACAAATACTGCCTTGAGGCGGAATATGCAAAAAAAGCCTTGCGGCTGAACATTAAAAGGCCTTGTGGCCCAAACAATAAACCCTGCCTAATACTGCTTAATAAATAATATAGTAATAACATTATAATATATACAAATTTATGAAAAAAAATTTTAACGACCAGTCTAGTGTATATAGTAAATGTTCGTCCCTCTAAATAGTGTCTAAAGGGTTTAATTGTAAAGTAAATTGCTAAAAGTTCTCGATCGAATGTACTGTATTTTGTCTATGATGGTGATAATTTTTTTGAAAAGAAAGTTTGTGGTTCTGTTTCCAGATTGTGTTCTTGTTATAAAACTGCACCGATAGCAGTGTTAGATGCATTCACAGCGATAGAAAGTTTTGCTTTGCTATTAAAATGATTAAGTAGCACTTTCTTAGTAAAACTTTCTTTTCTCGTTGCGAATGCTTCTGTTCTGTTTTCTGTCCATGTTAAGTGTTTGTCCTTTGTTTTTATTGCTGAAGTTATCATATCATAAATGTATGTGAGTGTGTGTGCCTATTTTGGAATGCATCTGTGGTAGTAATTAATCATCCTGATGAATTTCTGCATTTGTTTAACTGTTTCTGGTTTTGGATAGTTAACAACGGTGTAGTAATCGCAGTTTTATGTATGTCTTGAGTGGCCATGGGTATTTGATGGTATGTTCTAACTAGGTCAAATTTGAAAATATGTGTTTGTTGTGTAAATCTATAGTTAAGTCGTGCATGTGTGGTAGAAGATAGCGGTCTGGGACTGTAATTGCGTTTAGTCTTCTATAGTCACCACAGGTCTCCAGTCGTTCACATATTTTTTTGTTACTAAATGCAGTGGAGACGCTAACATGGAGTATGAAGGACCGCAGATGCCTGCTTTGATTAAGAAATCAAATTCCTTTTTGGCAATTTTGTATTTGTTGGAGTCAAGGAGTCTTGGTCTTGAAAAAGGTAACTGTCCTTCTGTAGTTATATGGTGTACTGTTTTGTGTTTAACTGGTTTGTTGTAGTCAGGTTCTGCTGTTAGTGATGAATAATTTTTGAGTATATTTGTTGTCTAGTGTAATTAGTTTAGGTAGTGATGTTTCTGTTAATGCTGTGATTGCGTTAACTGATAGTTGTGTAAGGGGATCAATGAGTTTCTTGTGTTTTAAGTCTATCAAGAGGCCATATTTCGTGAGGAAATCTGCTCTTATGATGGGTCTTGTAATGTGGGCTAGTGTTAAATGTTTTGCGTCTTAGTTTCAAATTTACGTTAGGTAATTTCTTGCCGAAAGTTGAGATTGTGCTACCATTAGCTGCTGTTAATATTAAGTCTGCATTTTTCTTGTGGGCTTTAAATTTATTTACTGGAAGTCTGAAACTGCTACTAAACTGTCTATCAAAAAGTTTATGCGATTGTCTTTATCGTAAATAAAAAGGTGGCGTGTGAGTATTGTTTGACTTCCATCATTAGCCGTCGCAATGATGGAGTCACTTACTTTGTTGAGTTATGTTGTGTTGGGTGTCGTTTTGACCGAATGAGCATGGTTGTTCGCTTTACCCAGTTGTCGCCAATACTCAGTTGGCAGGTCGTTGTCGTGACACACTTCTTGATGGGGATCTACGTCTTGAAAATCTTCGAAAATTAGACTCTCTCGAGTTAGAACGTGAATGACTACGGTATCGTTCGTTTTTAAATTCTTGGATCTCAATTGTTAGTTTGTTGAATTTTTCTAGGATTTTGGACGTTGTTTCAGGAAATGATTGCGATATCATCGCAAGCTCAGAGTTTTGGGTAATTTTTTCCCTGCGCTTGGCATTATTTCTAACTGAAGCTGCTTCGGATTCTGACATAACTTCCCACAAATGACCAGATCCGTTCAAAGCAATATTAAGGCTTTTGGGGAGTTGTCGAAGCCAAATTTTATAGACTATGTCGCTATCGACTGTAGTACCGGCTAACATTATAGGTGAACTATAAAATTGAGATGGCTTTTGGTCACCCATCTCAGTGCCAGACAAAATTTTGTCGGACCTCTTGGCTTCACTTAAAGAGTGTCTGTCAATCAAGGTTCTCTTTAAACCTTCATACAAATTTGAGGACGGAGGTTTTTGTATGAAGTCTAGCACTGTTATAATTACCTCTTGAGGTAGAGCAGTTACGAGGTACTCGTACTTAGTCTTGTCAGTTGTGATTCCTTTTGCTTGAAATTGTATTTTTGTATGGGCGAACCATGCGTCGGGACAAGTCCAAAATTGTGACAATTTTACTGACGTCGCTTGTATTTCTGGATGCATTGGTGCATCAAATGGATTGACTAGATCCGTTTTTTATTGTATGAGAGGGCGATGGTCATCTTCGCCGAAATGAGAGAGATGTGAGAGAGGGTTTGAAGTATGTATGCCGATTCTTTGTTGTTGTTGCTGTTTTTGTCGTTGTTATTGTTGTTGTTAATTCTGCTGCTGCTGTTGTTATTGTTGTTATTGTTGTTGGTAATTCTGCTATTGCTGCTGTTGTTATCTCTTTTGTTGTTGTTATTTCTGCTATTGCTGCTGTTGTTATTTCTCTTTTGTTGTTGTTAATTCTGTTGTTATTTGCGTTATTTTACCGGCAGGTGTAGGGTTTTGTGACTACCGCTGTTGGTCGATGGTGTTCTTGATGCTAGCGGTGGTAGTGGTATTATTGTGGGCATTGCTGTTGATACTGCAGCAGTTGTGGCTACTGCTGCTGATATGCTTGAGTTGATGTTGCTTGTTGTTGTTTCTGTTAATACAATCGCAGATGTGAATATTCAGCCCTATCATAGCAGGCGTCATCGACACCAAATAGCGTCGACAAGCGTCGACAGAATAAAATTGGTATCGGCGTTGTCGTTTTCGATAACTATTGACAGTTGTCTACACATGTTTGGTATCGCCTAAGTAAAATCGATGTCGACGTCGTTCTAAGACGTTGCAATTTCTGTCGTCACCATTTTTCTCGACGACTAGAAGAAGTTTGAAACTAAAAAATTGAACATGGAGAAAAAAATGAAAATAACGAACGCGTTGCAGTTCGAAAATCTGATAAAATTGCTGAAAAAAAGATCCTTCCTTAGCAAAAGGCTTTTCCAGAGGCACTGTTCCAGATAATCATATACAAAAATGGGAAGCAATTGCTAAAGACCTGAATGCTGCTGGTCCACCGATTAGAGACAGTGAAGTATTGAATACTCACAATCATAGCATTTAAACTAAAATATCGCTTGCGGTTGTAATACAAGCTTTGATAATTTTTTTTTTCAGGGAGCTAAAATCTTGATGTGTGTCCTATCTACACATACAATTACACCCGGAAATTCGGTTTTTTGCAAGAAACGCCAATCTTGCTTCCGTTTTTTTCCAAACCGGTCATTTGAAACTTTATCCACTTTGGATAAAGCACAGCATCCAAAACTTTAAGCATCTCTGTCAAAATTGTGGACACAGTAGACTGTCTAATTTGAAAATCGTTTCAACACTATGTTGGTGCGACCCCTGCGCCAAAAACCGCAATGTTGTAGACAACTTTGTTGTGTTTGAAACACATGTCAAACGACTACCAGGGGCTGAATTACAGCATCCGTGATCGAGCAAAATTACGAACGGCAAGAAGAGACAAGTGTCGCTAAATTTTGGCGATTTTGCTCGATCATGGATGCTGTAATTCAGCCCCAGGTTTCATTAAGCTCATTAAGCTCAATCGATTGAAGCACGCATTTAAAAGCTGTTTTATTCAGTCAGAAATTTTCTTCAAATCTGTATTAAAAGATAATTTTAATGAAAGAAATAACACAAACAAATCGCAACTATAAAGCTTACTTTTTATCTTGCAAGTCAAAGATGTTTGACCTTTTCCTTATAATTTCCCTTTCTATTTCAAGACGTTTTTTGTCTACCTCATCGCTTGAACTTGTGTCCAGAAAAAACATTTTGCGAAATAATTTAAAACAATTGACAAATGAATTTCAAAAATTTCTTTTATGTATATTTATCGATAAACTGTCGTCGTCGTCACGTCAGTTTTAGCTGATACAAATTTAACAATGAATTGATGTCAATGTCGACTCAAAATGACAACGATGAGAGGACTGATTATTTAATGCTGTTGCTGATGTCGGTAACAGTATTATATCAAATTTGGTAGAGCTTGCATTGTAGTCATTTACGGCCGTTGTTGTTAATGTAGAAATAGGTGCGGCATATATTATTGTTTTGTTGTATTTGTGGTAGCGTTTGCCAACAATTTGTTGCTGATGATGATGTGGTTGTTTTTGAGTTCGCTGTGATGGCAGTAACAAATGTAGCAGCGTTTATGGTTGCACTTTTTGATCTTATGCTGTTACTACAGCCACTATTGCTCGTGGCAGAATCGCCAGTTGTGGTTGACACAATAAAAGTTGTGGTGGTTCACAAATTATTTTTGTATTTTATATATTTTATTTAAATTTTATTTCTTTTACAATTTATTTTTTAGGTCTCTATTTAATAAATTGAGACAATTTTTATAATGAATTAATTTGCCGAATTTAGCTTGTTTCTAGCTGAACATTTTCCTTGTAGCAATATTTTGGTTGCTACTTTGGATACACAAGCATAATTTTTAGTTACTTCATAGCCGAATAGATGACAGATGGAATTCTGATGATTCGGCTAATGAAATAATTATTGCTTTGTCAAGACTTGAAAAAATGTTTGTTCATTATATTATATGCATTTTCAAAATGTTGCCTCTGATTTATTTGGAATATAAAAGAAAATATATACAAATAAAACTAAATTGATTTCAAAGTATTTGCGATGTAGTCTGGTTCACCGGCCTTATTTTCAAGGTCTATTTTGGCAATTTTTATTTATAATAAAATAAAATACAATCATTAAAATTTCTTTCATGTTATTTTACAATATTTTTTAAAATTATTTTACGTCACCTAAAATAAAGTTGTGTTGCTGGCACGGGTGATTACGGAAACTTCTAAGCAGACATTTACAAATATCAGGGTTTCTTTTCCCTCGGGGTACAAAATAGGATAAAATATTAAAAATTACCAATTGAGATATCATTTTTCTATAGACGACGATTTTAATTGTTTTGTAAAATATTACATTTGAATAAAATTTATTATAAATATAATTCATATAATTGTATAATAGTATGTATTGAAACTAGGTTACTTTTAAGATAAGAATTAGGGTTGAGTAAGGATGTCAATTTTTGAAGTTTTGTTTTCGGGATCTGAAAATGCAATCCCGTGATCCCGAAATCGTCCCGAAATTCACGAAATTTTTATTTCGTTTTATTTCTATTTTCTATTTTATCCAAGTACATATTCTGTATCAAATTAATATAACAATGTTCAATTTTTACCAATTCAACAAGAAAAAAAGCAAATATAAAATTTGACAATCATATATTCTCAGTAATTTATAATACAGTTTTTGTAATACATGAACAAATACATATATTTGGCTAAGCAGTAACTGCCTACATAAAATTATTTTAAATCACTATTTAAACAACAATTTTTTGAAAAGTTAATTTTTTCAGATTGATTATTGTTCAATTACCCTTTAATTACAACTACAAACTACAAGAGCCATAATTCCAATAAAAAAATATTCGAATTTCGGCTTTTGTTGTTTTTTTGTACGAAATAGCTGAAGATTATGAAGAAGCTATCCTTAAAGTCTGTTTTCGAAATTTAGCATTTTTAGATTTTTGGGGGTTTTTTTCGAAAAAACTGAATACATGTTACTTTATATCAAATCGAATAGTTCTAACCTCTGGCGTAAAAAAACTTTTATAAATAAGGGCCATCTTAATGTTCATTTACACAAAAAACAGTATATACATATATATAGTAAAATAAATACTGCCTGAATTTTGGGACGATCCCGGGATCCCGGGACTGTATTTTCAGATCCCGAATATCCTGCGATCGACAAAACTCCAAAAATTGACATCCCTACACCGCCCTACTTTTTATCCAAAAAATAACCTAGTTTCAATATATAATATTATATAATTATATAAATTCTGCATTATATAAATAAAATATATTATACAAAACAATTGAAGGGCCTATTGCAAGAACATGATAAGCCACATAAAAAATATTTTGAAATAATCACCTTCAAAGTTTTGGAAAAATGTATTTTTGTATGAAGAAGTGGAATTGAACACGGAAACTTTTACAAATAGGTTAGAAAATTAATAAGAATTAGCCAAAACCTCTTAAGTGGTTGTTGGCAATGCATTGAATAATGTATTCAGCCTAAAACATATATTTTTGAGATCATGTGGCTTATCACCTTATTGCAATAAGCCCTTCAATTAAAATCATATATAATCTATAGAAAAGTGATTTTCTCGAAACAAAGTTTTTTGATCGGCCAGGGTGTTTAAAAAAATCTATCAAGCCGATTGGGCTAAAATTTCAATACGCTATTCTACAGCCAATGGCTCTAGCAGATAGTGGAATTGGTCATTTTTGTTATTTTTTCCTATTTTGTACCGCGATGAAAAAAAACCCTGATATTTGTAAATGTCTGTTTAGAAGTTGGCCATTGTTTAATTTTTTCATAATAATGTTTAAATCTACTACCTGCCAGAATGACAACCCGCCGAACAATATATTTATTTTGCTTCAAATGACTTAAAGTGCCGTAATCACCCGTACCAGCAATACAAACTTTCTTTTAGGTGTCCACTTTGGACGTAAAATAATTTTAAAAAATATTGTAAAATAACATGAAGAAATGTAAATGCTTGATTTTATTTCATTATAAATAAAAATTGCCAAAATAAACCTTGAAAATAAGGCCGGAGAACCAGACTATATCGCAAATACTTTGAAATCAATTTAGTTTTATTTGTATGTATTTTCTTCTATATTAAAAATAAATCAGAGGAAACATTTTGAAAATGCATTACTTCGTTCCGTTAATGAATAAAAATTTTTTCAAGTCCTGACAAAGTAATAATTATTTCATTAGCCGAATCATCAGAATTCTGTCTATCATCTATTCGCTGTAAAATTTGTATCAAATATAATTTTTATTCCCTATAGGAACAAACTAACTGGTTTTTAAAAACAACTAATTAAAAATAAACTAGTTTATGAACTACTTTGAATTATATTAAGGCGGCATACACTTCAATTTTGAATAGTTTTTATGGCATTATATATGAAGTAATTGAAAAACTACTTCAAAACAAGTGTTTTAAAAACTCTGATTTTTACATGTTTTTATTGCAAATTTTTATTAGATTACAAGTTTATATATATTTAACCATGCTATTTCATCAAATATTATTAACTTTAGGCTTTCACTAATATGAATCTATGTATTTTTTTTTCAAAACATTAAAATAAATGATCTCTTTGATGTATAGAAATTTAAAATTTTTATGGTTTTAAAATCATCAAAAGTAAGTGGAATATTAACTAGTTTTCAATTGATTTATTTGAAAGTAATTAAAAAAATAATTGAAATTTAACTAAGTTAACAAGTAGTTGGAAATATATGCAGTTTTCAGTTGATTTATTTAAAGGAATTAAAAAATAAGTTCAATTTAACAAATTTAACAAGTAGTTGAAATTATATGCAGTTTTCAATTGATTTATTTTAAAGTAGTTAAAAAATAGTTTAAATTCATATAATTTAACAAGTAGTGGAAAACATATGCAAACGTAAGTCAATTGACTTATTTAGCGGACATCACCATACAAAATATGTTAGTTCGTTCTATGGAAAAAAGTCAGAATTTCAACTACTTGTGGTTGACACAAAACTACTTTTTCAACTACTTTTAAAGTAGTTGATTTTCCTACAGGGTAATTTAACAAGAAATTGAAAATATATGCAGTTTTCAATTGATTTATTTTAAAGAAGTTAAAAAAAAAAATTTTTAATTAAACTAATTTAACAAGTAGTAGAAAACATATGCAGACGAAAGTCAATTGACTTATTTAGCGGACAGCACCATACAACATATGTTATTTCATTCTATGGAAAAGTCAGAATTTCAACTAGTAGTGGTTGACAAAAAACTACTTTTTCAACTACTTTTAAATTAGTTGATTTTCCTACAGGATTCATAAAATCTACAATGTTTATTTGTTTTACTTTAAATTTATAAAATACTGCTAAACAAATTCTATTTTATTGCTAGATTTTTTTATTATCCAATAATTATTTCATTAGCCGAATCAGAATTCTGTCTTTCTATTCAGCTAATAAAAAATCTAAAAATCCTTCTCTGCAGCGGTACCCAAAATATAGCTACAACAAAAACACAACAAAAATGTCCAGCTGGAAATAAAATAAACTAGGCAACCATGTACATGCAAATAAGAAGTCAAATTTTATTTTCATTCATAAAATGTGCAATATTTCTTCAGATATTCGTCAGTCGTAAGATTTAGCCTTGAGTACGCTTCATTTATTTGGAGCCCATTTTATTCAGTGCATATAACTAGATTGGAGCAAGTTCAAAAAAGATTTTTGAAATTTGCTTTTCGTTCAATTAGTTTGTCGGATTAGTTTGCCTGCTTATTGGTCTGTCTTATCTTGAAGCTAAAAGGTTATTGCACAGTATTATGATCATTTACGATTTGATCAACGGAAACATCATCTGTGAGAAGTTACTTGAATTATTATCGTTTAATATTCCACAAAGAATGCTTCGTAACTATGATTATTTTTACATTAATTGCCATAGAACCAATTATGCCATTAATGAGCCAATTAATAGAGTACTTATAGCTATAAACAGAATGTATAATAATAACTTAATTGATTTTTCTATGCCTAAAAATGCCTTCAAAGCTACTATTACTCTATTGTTAAACAGTTTATAATTTTGTTCTTATGTTATATCCTGATTTGTTATGTCTGTAAGGATAATTTATCTATAGACGAAAATAAATAAATAAAATAAAAGATATTCAAATAGGAAGGAATAGGCAAGTATATTAAAAAAAAACAGATCTTTTTGTTCCCTTGTGCACTAAGGCGCCTCAAAAAAAAAAGTGGTCCGGGTCACCTCCTGAAAACAAACTTTGGTTTATTTTATGATGATTCCCAAAATATTGCAACTCTAGCTTTAGCCGTTCGTGAGCTGGAATGGTTTGAAATAACCTCTAAAAATCGCGTTTTTGATTAATACTATTTATACCACACTACCTTCGGTCAAAAAAATTGTCACAAATAGTGTAAATCGATGAAATACATAGTTTTGTTTTTTTATTTTTTTTTAAATCTGCCCTCACACTTAGTTATTGAGGTATTTGCAGTGATTTTTTCAATTTTTTTTAATGCAGTTTTTATAAAAATATATATAACTTCCCCATTTATAGCCTGATTTACCATTCCGTGGTATCATTGGAAAGGTACTGAATGCTGCTTTTCATTTCTGTCGTTAATTAACCCTTATAAGCACTTTTATAAAAATGTATTTTTTATCAACATGATAAAAAATTTGTGGTTATTTATTAAGTCGCTAATTAAAAGATAAAAAAAAACAATTTAGAGTTTTATCAAAGAAATAATTTTTTTTTTATTCCAAATCTTTTCGTGATTCAATTTTACAGTAACGTTTGCGCGATTGAATCTTGTTTGCAATATGTGCAGGTCTGTTCTTATCAATTACCGAAACGCAGGATTGGCTTACCACATGTACAAAACGTTCCGTATTTTGTGAATGACATGGAAATTCTGAAAATTGTTTGTTAAGAAAAGCATAACAATTATTTTAAAAACTTTTCATTACCAGGAATTTTTACAATTTCATTGGAGTCGTGTAGTTCTAATAAGTATTGTTGAGTATAGAACCGGATGCATGGCAGTTCTGTATTAGCTCTTAATTCATTCCAATCTATCATATTCTTATAGGAATCACAATTGAATTGTATCTTGGGGACATTAAATTGGCGAATTCCTTGTGTGTCATGAGCACGCGATTGTAAAATAATATCGTAGGCTTCCTTTCGCAATTTACAGCGACCACGTGCTCTAGTGAAAACTTTTCAGCTTTCAAGTAATTGACAATATCGTTTGCGATACCAGCACCGCTTCCGTCTACGGGAGTTAAGTAACCAATGTAGTTTGAGCTGGGTTCGCTTACCAGAGTTATATGCTCCTCCATCATTTTAACGTTGCGTAGTTTGCCATTCACAGTAACTTGTTTCAAAGTGCGTTCCCTTTTTCCATCAAAAGAAATGCATTTTAGTATTTCATTGTTTTTTATGTCTCTTAGTGATTTCGCCCTAGCTTTAGTTCGCTCCCTTTGGATTTTGTGCTGATCAATAATTATGCCTGGAATGTCCAAGTCTTTTAGCAATGTTGTTGCGAGCAGAGCCCCAAAGCGATTGGATACACTGGCACGGTCCAACGCAGCACTGAATGTTGGTAAGGAAAAACTTTGTACGCTTGGTCCAAGATCTTTAAGATCTTCCTCAGACGATGATGAATATGGATCATCCACATCCATTTCTCTTAGTTGTGGTACAAAAGTGGCTGTTGCAATACTTTCGTTTTCACTTTCGCTTTCGAAGTCCGTAATAGAATCACATGGGATGTGGTTTTCAACGTCATCTAGCGTGAGCAACCTTCGGCTCGACTGATCAAGGTAAAAATTCCAAACATGCAATGGCATTTGTTTTTCACCTGGGCAACTACAAGACACTCAAATTTTTAGAGCACATTTGCAAACAGAAATTGAAAATAGTTCGGCCCACTCGCTTGCATTGTAATGCGATGGATTTTTTGTGATATCCCGATATAAAAGCGTTAAATTTTGAAGTTTTTTGCGGATCGCAGTCTTCGATATAACCGGAATTTCTGCTCTTTTCCAAATTTTGCTTAAATCATTTAGCATGTTTTGATGATAATTAGATAGCCCGTAAGACCGATTATTATTTTTTTCGCGCAAAAATAATAAATGTTTTATTACATCACTTTTTGTTGGCAATTGATTTTTATTTAACTCGCGAGAAACGAAAAGCATTTTTTTTATGAACAACTTGAACAATTAAGCGATCACAATTCAAAAACTCACATTTATATAATATAATATAACTCATTGTCAAACCTAAAAGTAATGTAAAAGTCATGAGTGACTACTTATAAGAACTGTGGTAAAATTTACTCTTAGCTGTTTTGTCTAAGTACAATAAAGTATTTTCCTATACTGTATTCCAAAGTCCATTTAAAAAATGCATTCTTTATCTACATGATTTAATTTTATTTCTCTTATATTTGAACAAATTCAGGAATTGAGGCAAAGGCCATCACAAAAAAATAAAAATAAAATAAAATGCATTTTTATAAAAGTGCTTATAAGGGTTAATTAACGACAGAAATGAAAAGCAGCATTCAGTACCTTTCCAATGATACCACGGAATGGTAAATCAGGCTATAAATGGGGAATTTATATATATTTTTATAAAAACTGCATTAAAAAAAATTGAAAAAATCACTGCAAATAACTCAATAACTAAGTGTGTGGGCAGATTTAAAAAAAAATAAAAAAACAAAACTATGTATTTCATCGATTTACACTATTTGTGACAATTTTTTTGACCGAAGGTAGTGTGGTATAAATAGTATTAATCAAAAACGCGATTTTTAGAGGTTATTTCAAACCATTCCAGCTCACGAACGGCTAAAGCTAGAGTTGCAATATTTTGGGAATCATCATAAAATAAACCAAAGTTTGTTTTCAGGAGGTGACCCGGACAACTTTTTTTTCCTCCAAACAAGTTGAGGCGCCTTATTGTGCACACAGTCGAAAAGATCAAAAATATAGAAAACAAAATGTAAACAAGCTTACACTTTTGAAGGGGTATAAAATAAATGTTCCATTAAAATATCCTGTTCTGTCGATGGATGGCAAATATCAGCGAGTAAAAACTAACGAGCGACGAGTGAAACCTCTTATAATATATACTCGTTGTAGTAACTTATCTAGAAGCCTTTTGGTTAGTATGATTTCACTAGTTTAACATCTAGTATTTTTTGACTAGTTTTATTTTAACTTAAATTATTAAAAATAAATTAATAACTAGTACGATTTTTCACTGCAGGGTAAGCATAAAATTTTCAATATTTTTGTCAGTTTTGATCTCGCCGGAAAACGAACGAACCTTGTCGCGAAGGCTTCGTTTTACCTATGCAGGACATAAGTATTAACTGAAGCTATGTTGCAGTAGATGACAAAAATTTATTCAAAGGATTGTGCATTAGCTATCCTACATGTGAATTCGTGAAGCTATGATGCAACAGATTACAAAATGTATTAAAAGGATTGTGCATTAGCTATCCTACATCTGAATGCGTAATGGTCCAGTTAGCCTCGCATGGCATAGCAGTGCATGGCTTAACAAGCGTCACATCGAAATCTGTTTAATAAGATTTGTGTGTATCTGATTATGCACAACATGGCAACGCATGGCAATGCTCAGATAAAAACAGAAATGCATCTCTGACTACATAGATAAACATGGAAGATCTATTTCATTTTAATATCTGTGTATTCTTCTATGTATTTGACGTTTTGGCAAAACAGATGTGAAGTTGTAAAATTGTTTGATCAAGTGCGGTTAATTTACTAAAATAAAATCGTTGTATTCTTCTTTTTTATTGTTTTATTTTGACCATGTGACTATGCTTTGCATAATCACCATTTATTTAGCTGTGTGCTAGCTGCTTATCTGCGTTGCATGCGCTGCTGTGCCATGCGAGGCTAACTGGACCATAAAGCTATGATACAGCAGATCATATATTTGGAGTTTTGACAAAACAACTTAAGTCTATCTGAAATTCATAGACAAAACCCTTTAGGTTGATATGAAATTCATATAGACTTGAGTTGTTTTGCCTATGAATTTCAGATAGACTTAAGTTGATTTGTTAAAACTCCACAGATATTAATCTATTAAAATTTTTGTGTATTTACTATCCAAACAACAAAAGTAGCAAGGTTCCATTGAACTAGGTGAAAATTATCACAAGATGCCAATTGTGTTAGGTGTAGACTTTAATTGCGAATTCAGACATGAATATTCATAGGTACTTAAAGCAAGGCCAGTGGTCTAGCGCTCGAAAATTTAAGTTACTTTTAGGATTTTTTTAAAAAGTTAAAATATTGAACAACGATATTTAAATTTTTAAGGTATATTGTAACCATGGAAATAAACTGCACGAAAAAACTAATTTACATCTGCTAAATCTGCGAAAGCAAACAGTTTCACTATCTGCTTAGGTTTGGATCTTTGCTACAAACAGAAATGCGTACCATAGCGAACAGAAAATTAAGAGAGAAAGAAAACTATTGTTTTGTGTTATACGAAAACAACAAGTATTTCGTTTTTTAGATTTTGTTGTCACGATCGCAACCACAACAAGTAACAAATGTTGTGTTCGTTTTACTACGGAAATTCGACAAAGGAATTTCGTCATGTTTTAAGCAGCATTTTTCTTGGAAGCTAAGATTTTTTAAGACTCGTTCTGTTGATTTGCTTGCATGAAAATTTCGTAAACCGATAGATTTATACGGCATGGTCTTGGTGACATGGTTGTTTGTATGGGGACCCCCAGAATGTAGGTGTGTTCAGAAAAAATTTTGAGGGGAAAAAAATCATGTGACCAGCTCATACATTTCACGCTCCTAGTTATCGAATTTTTGATATATTTCTTATACTTTTAAACGAGAAATATTTGTTTGTTTGTTTATATGTTTGTTTGTAAATGAGTTCTCGAAAACGGCCCAAACGATTTTGATGAAATTTTCAGTATAGGGATTTACAGAGACGAAAAAGCGATCTACCTAGGTCTCGTTTCAGAGAAAATTCGTTTAGCAGCGCACGTAGGGGTATATGACCGATTTAGGCAGCCAACATTAATTTATTCGGTTAATATTTTCTATTCAAGTCTGTTATTTGATTTTAACCCTGTACGACCATTGGGATATATTCAACACTATTCAACATTGCAAAAAAATTCGTTAAGCAGTGCACATTGGGGTATTTGACGGATTTAGGTAGCCAAAATTATTTTATACGGTAAATAGTTTCTACTCAAGTCCACTATTTGATTTAAATTCAGTACAACCGTTGGGACATTTTAAACGTTGCGAAAAAAAATAATTTTGCAGCGCACATTGAGGTATTTGATCGATTTAGGTGGCCAAAATTATTTTATACGGTAAATAGTTTCTATTCTAGTCTACTTTTTGATTTTAACCCTGTACGACCATTGGGACATGTTAAAGCAAATGTGCCCTTAAGCGGGAGGCAGCTTTGACATTTCTTACAATAACGCATGACATTTCTTACAAATGACATTTTCTTACAATAATGCTAAAAATGGACCAGAACATTGATTTTTTGCTGTTAACATACATACTCTCTTAAGCGAATAGGCAGCTAAGCGATTTAAACTGTATATACATTTATTAGACGATGTGTTTTTTTTAAGAACAATGTTCAAAGTAAGAAAATAGCAAACATATATTAAAATTCTGCTAATAAACTACTATTAATTAAAGTTAAAAAAACTGCTAATAGTAAGAAATTTATACCTTGCACTGTTTAGTCATAATCAGTCTCATAGCAAAAAAACAGTGGCTTTTACGATAAAACTGTTAATGGTATTTTTGAAGATAACTATCTGATTAACAATTTTGTTGCATGCATATTTTACCTTTGACATAAAGGAGCAAAGATATTGGCGAATGACCGACTTCGGTAAACTTTGAACACAAATATCTTTTAGCGCGTACATGGTTTCAAAGGGAAGTAATAATGTAGTTAGTAATTATGCCTTAATTAAGAATTTAAAAAAAAAAAATTAAAAGTAAATTTTTCGATTTCAGATTAAAAAAAGTAAATGTCAGTAGAAAAAAAAATATGACAATGAAATACAAAAATCCTCGGGCAAAGTCAAAAGTTTCGTCAAAGAAAAAAACCAAGGATGCAGAAAAATTTGTTTTGACAAGTAGTTTTCAAAAATATATTAAGCCGGTGAGGTCAAAAATTCGTTCCACTCTAATGCACATATTAGAATCTTATACTTTTTATTCAAATAAAATAAGTTGAACAATTTTATCTCTATTGGTTATCAATAAAGAACTAGGGATGTGACGGATGTCATTTTGCGGATGCGGATCTCTAAAGGGCCTTCTTTGAGGATGCGGATGCGGGCAATTGAATCTAAGAACTGCGGATGGCTATGCGGTTGCTTTCAGTTAAATTATAGATATTGATTTTTCTATGATTTAAACACAAATCCTAATTGTTTGATAGTTTAAATCATACTTTAGTGAATATTTTTTTATTATTGCTTATATTTATTTTTTTTTTGTAAAACTTTTTAAGGAATAAAATAATAAACTCATTAATTAAAAAAAAAAGTATAAATAATAAATTTTAAAGACTTTTATAGCTATTTAGCTCAAATATACAAACTTAAAGCAGAAATTTAATTATTAAAATTATTTTAAAAATTATGTTAATACAGTACCTCAGAAGTTAGAAGCTGTTTGTAAGTCGGGAACTTCTAATTTCTGAAATCTTATCATTTCAGAGTTAAAATTTGTAAAGTTGAATTTATAATAATATTGCTTAAGTAATAATGTAAAGATATAGTTACTGGATAAAAATTACACACTTATAATGTGTAGAAATCATACAAATTTTTATGTAAATGGCCTTGTTTTGTAAAACGTTCTTTTGTCTGGTAAACTTAGTTTTCATATGAAGTAAAACAAAATCTTTTTCTCTCACTGAAATTTTCTTATGAAAATTATTGTCACACAAAAAACTTCAAGTAAGGTGATTGCATACATTTAAAATAATAAGTAGTGTTCGACCGATACCGGAATATTGACTGAAACTGAATATTCGGCCATTTTATTATATACGGCCTAACCGAAACCAGAACCGAAACTAGTTATTAATAATTTAAGTTTTCACAAATAAATTTTTTTTATTAAAAGGAAACAAAAGTACTTTCATACACATAAAAAAGAATTTATTAGTTTTAGCTTATATGTATTGATAGTGTAAAATTCTTCTCTATCTTCTATTATTTTTTACTGCTGAATTGAAAAATATAAACCTCACTATGCATGAGTGATAGTGATAGTGAAAAATTTCTCACTCAAATTCATATAAAAACAGTGGAAAAAAAAATTTTACAGCTTAGTGGAACTTTTTTTTTTGCACTAAATGAATAGTGCAAAAAAATACTTGCACTAATAGTGGTAAAGCACAGAAAGTTATCACTCAATTGAAAGAAAATGGGTACAACTTATTTTTAGTATTGAGTATTTAAATATTACACAGAAGTTTGTATGTTTTTATGCTATTCTTAGTAAAATAGTAAAAAACCGATCAGTTTGTACCAAAGCACGTGGTAACTAATTAACGCGGTTTAATAAGCAAAAACTTATAGAAGAAACATGCAGAAAAAAGCAATGCAAAACAAAGCGTGCGATTAAATAAGTAATAACAATTAAAATGAAAGTGCTATAAAAGAAAGCAAGCGTTTAAATTCGCAATAACGAATAAAAGAAAAATGCAATTAAACAATATGTGCATTCTTACCAACAGATGTTTTTCGATCGGTTTCCTTCATAATTTGTTTGGAAGGAATCTTAGTGTAATTATATATTAAAAACTTTCATAAAACTATTATTTTAAATAACACCAATTTTATATACACTCTCTATCTGATCCAAGCTTAGTGATGCTCATTCAGAGCTGTTGTTGTTGTTTTCTTCATAAACATATGTGACCTGAAGCTCGAAAAATAGTTCTTCTTAATTATGGATTTTTTTTAATTCGAGTCTAACTGAAATAGTTTCAATACCATTCATATTTGAAAGTTGAGTGGAAACACCTTCAATTGCAGCTTTCATTTGGTGGCTGCTCAAATATTGCACTATTTGAGTGTAGTGAAGATTTAGTAACTACCACTCAATTTAGTTATAGTGCAACAATATAACATTATCAAAATCCCTAGTGATAGCGAAGAGATGCTACCTCAAAGGTAAATCAGTGGAAACGGCACTGCATGAGGTGGTTTCAGTCATAGAAAGAACCCTTCATCACAAAGAATATACTTTAGCAACATTTTTGGACATCGAAGGCTGATTGTGGTTGATAAAATTCTCACTAACTCAAAACAGGTGGAACAAAAGTGGTAGCCTATACCGATGACGTCGACATTCTAATATGCGGGAAATACCTGCAAACAGTTAGCGAACTAATGACTGGGGTATTGAATGACCTATCGCGGTGTAATCCAGAGGTTCTTAAGTGTTCGGCGACCAAAAGCTCGATTTGCCTCAACGAATCACAAGCGTGGAGAATCAACACTTTCGGGCATGAATCTATTCTGAATCTCTTTGGAAACGAAAAATCAAAAAAAGCAACCGACTAAATCATACCCAGTGTGAGATTCGGCACAGAATACACCACATCCATCCTCAAAAGACAAGAATGGGAAGAAACGGTAATAGAATTCAATGGCAATCTCCAATTATATACTGATGGTTCCAAAATGGAAAACGGAACTGGATCAGGTGTATATTTTGAAACGCTACAAATCAAAGAGTCCTATAAACTCCCTGACTACTGTAGCATTTTTCAAGCAGAAATATACGCTATTGAAAAAGCTGCACAGGCCATTCATAGGAAACATCTTACCCCCACAAGGGTAGTAGTTTTTGTGGATAGCCAAGCGGCCATCAAAGCACTGAATAGTAAAATGACGAAGGATCGAACGGTACAAAACTGTAAACTGGCAATGAACAGTATCTGCAATACCCACAACGTCACTCTCTGCTGGGTTCCCGGACATAGCAATATCGAAGGGAATGACGCAGCAGATGAACTGGCTAGGCGTGGAGAAACCGCAAGTACAAACAGAGCTAATACAGATGTGTACATTCCAATAAGCGTCGTCAAAAGGAGTATAGACCTTAAAGCCAGAGATAATGCTAACACTAACTGGGCCTCCAGAGGTGAGAAGAGAACCGAAAGCTTTCTGTTTTTGGCCAAACGAGAAATCCGGATTCTTGTGGGAGTTCTGACAGGTCATTGCCATTGGGGTAATGGCCAATAGAATGAACATAAGAGCCCCAGACTTTTGTCGGAGATGCAAGGATCCGGAAGAAACAGAAACAATAACTCACCTTCTATGCGAATGTCCAAGTCTAAAGAATCGTCGACTCCGATATATGCGGACCAGATTTTTCAAAGACCTGGAAGATTAAGCGAACACACCACTGCTAGACATCTGGAGGTTCATAAAAAGAACAGGCTGGTTTGAGGAATAATCGAAATATTTATGGTTATTATGGTACTACGATGAAAATAAAAAGGGATTCGCAATGAACCTATAGACCCCCGCGGAAGCGCCGGTAACGGTGCGCAACCCTATTTACCTAACCTAACATATCACTAAGCTGGTAAAAAATAGTGAAAAATATATTTAAATATATTTTATTGCTTTTGCAAGGATGAAAGCACAAAGCATTTAGTACACTGCGCCCAACTCTGCCGTACACTCCCAAAATAGTATGCACCTACAATGTATATTTTTATAGAACTACAAAACAAAGTATTTTTGTTTTTTTATGGTTTAATATTATAAAAATATTTCTTTTTCTTTTCGTTTATTCCACACACACAGAATTCGTTCGTAAGTTTAACTAACAATTTTGGCTGCAGTACCTATAAAACTTTAATATTAATTGCAATAGGGATAATAAAATTGAAAATGATAATATCGAACGCATTAAATTAACCAAAATGTTTTGTGTTAACACGATAAATCAAATTATAGACTAACAGCCCTATTCTGGCAGCTTAACTAAGCTCACCACATTAACGAAATAGTTAATATTGACAATTTGTTAAGGTTTCGTATTCTGCTGCAAATTTAAAAGCTCTTTTCTTTGTATGCGTTGTAAAAATTTTTATTAAACCAAGCATATGTATTTGAATTATATGACTGATGCAAGAAATTTTTACCAAAAGTACCTCAATATGCCTGAATAGCCGAAACTAGCCGAAACTGACAAAACTAACTAGCGGCCAATTCACTTTTAGTCGTACCTTAAACGAACTTCAGTCGGCCAATTCACTTTCAGTCGTACCTTAAACGAACTGCAGTCGGCCAACTCATTTTAAGTCGTACCTTAGACTATCTTCAGTCGG
The DNA here is from genome assembly GCA_963920525.1 of Dichetophora obliterata. Taxonomy (NCBI): domain Eukaryota; kingdom Metazoa; phylum Arthropoda; class Insecta; order Diptera; family Sciomyzidae; genus Dichetophora; species Dichetophora obliterata. The sequence continues at coordinate 131,090,330 of OY986437.1, forward strand.
CTAATTCACTTTCAGTCGTACTTTAAACAAACTTTAGTCAGCCAACTCATTTTAAGTCGTATCAGCGTTGAATTGTTGTAAACGAATCCAGTGTTCCTTTGTGACAAAATGCAGAAAAAGTTCAGAAAAGTAGTATAAATTTTGTTAAAAAAGTACGAAAATAGTAATGTAAAAGAGAGCAGCGGACCAACTGAAAAATGGACCATTTTAAGTCCAATTGCGCAACCGTGTCCTTGACCAAAAATAACCGAAAATGATATTTTTATTTGACCAAAAAATATTAATGATTTTTATTTAAGATTAAAAAGATATAATCAGAATACTATTACTATATCTGAGCAAAAACTAGAAAATCATAAAATAATGATTAATGCTTAAATTTTTGGATATAGCTTAATGATAACAGTCCCTGATACAAATACCTTGTCAAAAAAGTTGAAAAAATAAGTGGAATAAAACAAGCCCAAACGAACAAAGGTTTACTCAGTCGCCACACATATTTCCCTTTAATTTTTTCATTAAAAAATTTAATTATCGAAGTCGGCCAACATATTTAAAGAAATTTTCATAGCTCATGAACTCTGATGTAAAGTCTTTAATTTCATAGACTTAACATTTTAATTTAAATATAATTATAATAAATAAATATATAATGAATTTAAAAGATTAAGTCAGACTATTCAAAAAGGTCCGTTTCAACTTTTAAACTCGAGATGATGGCAAAAAGAACAGCATTTTTAAATCTGCATTCAAAATTCATTTATTATAAAAGCAACGCTTTATGTCATTGTTGATGCTATAAACGAAATTTCCCAAAGCTCTAAGAAAATTGACAAGTGGACTCGAAATGCGGCATATTCGCTATTAAACCAACTCATTTCTGTGGACTTTATTATAAGTCTTGTTTTTATGAAAAATGTGCAAGTAAATATGAAACTCCTGACTGAATCTCTTGAAGTCGTTGAAGTATTTTAGATGCTATGCAATTTATTTCTTGTACCCTTAAATCATTAGAAAAAATAAATTCGGACTCTGAAGGTACGGCCAACCTAATTAGTAGATCTGTTGCATTGTTAAAATCTTTTAATGTTGATGCTGAAAAGGAATTCTCCATTCGCCATCGCCGTTGTCTTGCGCCGAAAGGTTTGGATGATAACAATGACAACGCGGCTTATTTTTCGATAAACTATTTTTATAGAAGAGAATTTAAGCTTGAATTGGATAAGATAACTTCACTGATGAGAGATAAATTAAACAGTAGCTAAGAAACAATAAAGCCTCTGTATGAACTCTTTAATCCAATTCTATCTTCTACTAACTTGACCCAAAAGCGAATTCTAGAATCAATAAAATTGTTACCAAAAAATTGTTTGTTGGATTCACTTCAACTGAAAGCGCAATTTGAAGTATTCTATGATCTATGCGAAGGCGTAGAAACTCTATCGGGTATAGCTAATGTTTCAGAATGCAATAAAAAATCCCTTCCTGCAGTTAACAAAATGTCGCGTTTGCTGTGCACAGCGCCTGTTACTGTTGCAGGAAATGAGAGAATGTTCATGTCGCAAATTAAAATTAGTTAAAAATTATTTAAGAACCACGCAAAGTGACTCACGTCTTAATGACTTATTAATACTTTCATCGGAAAAGGACATAGTTGATCTCATTAACTTAGATAATATTGCGCAGCAATGGGCTACCTTAAAAAAAGAAGAATTAATATTTAAATGTTATTCTTAAAAATTAAGTTTGTATTTTTTATTTAAAACACTATTTTTTTAATTAATTTAAATAATTAATGTTAAAGAAACTGAAAGCCCTGTTTATTTTTTAACACATATAAACTATGAATTTTTAAAACAAAACCGAAAATAAATTTTTAAATGCTGATTCGATAATGTTGAGATACTTTTATATTATTTTCTTTGATTGAGGGAACGATATGAAAACTGCCTTTAAGTGATTTTGTTCACTTGAAAAAGATCGAAATATTGAAAAGTTTTACTACATGTGGGTTAAAAGTTTCAGGATTTCTTAAAACGGTACCGAGAATGGCGCCAAAAACAGGTATGACGTTTAGTTGGCTGATTATACGTAATCTTATGGTTTAAAGTATTATCGTTAAGATGAACTAAAAAAATTTTCAGTTACCTGTTGTAAAAGCTGAGAAATCGTTACCACTTTTTTGGATTCGAAAAATGATGTCCAAATTGGGAAAAGCTTAAGAGAGCAGATAAAAGGCCAAACCAAAAAAAATTTAAAACATACTTAATTATATGTTTTTTGATGTACACAAGTTTTTTTTCATCATTAAAATAGTTTTTAGTAAAAATAATTACAAAGTGTTTTTTTTAGCCGTTCAAATGAAAAAGACCACTTAAGATTTATTTATATTGATCGAACGGATGAGTAACTTTATATAACACTGTGCCACAATTTAAGGGTCATAGAATCTAACGAAAAAGCGACCATCACAGGTCGATAGTACTGATCTAGACCAACAAAACCCTTAGAGGAAAGTTAGCTCGCTTTTAAATGTTATAGTCTTTATATTATTAACGAAGATCATTTTTGCTATTTGAATTCTTCAAATATTACTTATTAAAATGATGTCTAAAAATATCTATTTAAAACACTATTTTATTTAAAAAATACTTCTTATCATGAAATTTTACGAATTTGTTCATATCTTCTTTTTGATTATTATTTATTCAAAACACATCTAAACAACAATTGAAGACATGAGTGGATGAAAGTGATATGTCGCATTTTCGGATTTTCAGTGTTCTATGCATGGATGAAGGGTATTTTGTGCATAAAAACAATTTTACAACTTAAAACCACCATGTTTGTGGCTATTTTAGAAATAAACTACTTCACACGTTTGATTTAACGTGTAAAGATTTCAGTGTACCTTTAGATTCGCATATCCTTCACATAGGACACTGAGGGACGAAATCGAGAGTGGCATCTTGTTTGGCGAGACATTGTTAGCAAAATTAATATACATTTACTTTTGCTTTAAGACATATGTAGTTTTTCTTACAAAAATAAAAGTATTTTTTGGTCGTTATTTTTTACCCTATGCAACTTTTGAGACCTTTTAGAATGCGAATTTCAAAAAAATTGTAATTCGATATTAGGGCGTTAAAAACTACTCTGCAAGATTCAAACTTTCAAGGCCTATATCTTTTAAAAGCGAGCTAACTTTGCAAAACCCTTTTAGGGTTTTCTTACTAAAAACCAATACTATCATCCAGTTTTGTCCGCTTTTCCGTTAGAAAAATGTGTTGCACAGTGTAATTCAACTATGTTGTATTTAAAAACAAAGTAGGGACTTAAGGGTATCCAGTCGGCTGAAATACATTGATAGCCCCCCAATCAAAATGGCCTCGGTACGCCCTGACAAAAAGGGCCGAAACTGGCCATAACCGGCACTAATAATAAGGTCACTAGCTTCATTTTTAATTTTTCGTAGAAAACGCTGTACTGTTACATATAAATTGCACAAACAATTACCTCAGAAATTTGAATACAATCTTCTAATTTCAGAAGCATTAATGATTTGAAAATTCAACTTCTAATTTCTAGATGATTCTAATTTTTTTAGCTTCTAATTTCTGAGGTTTTACTGTATTTAAAATTACAGAAGGGTAAATTGTATTTTATGAAAAGTAAAGTAGATATTTGATGGCTTTTTAGTTTCTGAACTTCTTCTTTTTGGGTTGATAACAAAATGCAGATCTTAGCTGCGAATGCGGATATAAAAAAAATTAATAATGCGGATGCGGATACGGAGCTCCGTCACTTCCCTAGAAATAACTATCAAAAAGTGCATATTATTCATAATTTTAATAAATTTTTCATTTTTGAACACTCCTTACTAGCAAAAAATTAGGATAGAAATTAAAAATGTCATTTCTAATATCTACACTATTAATTAAATTTGAAATACCCTATCTTCCCCGCTGTGCACTGTCCAATCGCAATCACTTCATTTTATTACTCCATCATTTATTCTAAGCGAGACATTGTACTTTTCACAAACAAAACGTTACCTCATATACATATGCACAAAAGCACAACGCATCTATATAAAACAACAAATTCAATAAAAGCAACAAAACAAAGAAAAATTTCAACGCAATAACCTTCTCAACACAAAAAAAAAGTAGCATCATAAATGAAACGAAGAAACATTGCAGATCTCTCTTCGGATTTTGGCGCTTCCAGTAACCTACAAGAGATCGCTAAAGATAATTTACTTTGATTGTTTTTGTGCCCGCGATCAGTGTTGCCGTTTGGATCCAATTAGATCCAATTGGATACTTTTTTCGTTCAAAAATTAATGGATACTATTTTTTATGCCTCAGTGTAAGTTTGGACACCTTTTTCAATATGAATACTAAGGCACCTCACTGGGGGAAACTGGGGGCGATGGAACAATGTAACATGTCTGACTGTCTCAACCTGGCGAGGCCAGCATAATCTTTGTGAAATCGCCTCAAGTCGACTCAAACCTCCACGTGGTGTTTCCTAGGCAACGTCAAAACTGACAACCGTTAGTTTGGCGGCTAATCTGAGCGGCGGGCCTCCCTAGGCTTAAAATAGGTTGTGCGTCGGGTTTGAAGCCCACCCGTAAAAATCAATTTCAATGAAAACAAATAAGAATAGAAGAAAAATGATCCCCAAATCTGATGACGACTACCGCAAACGAAAAACTGATAATGATTTACGGATATGCACCTGGAATGTCCGAACCCTTAATTGGGAAGGTGCCTCTATCCAACTGACTGATGTCTTGGAAAGATACAAAGCTGATATCACTGCTATCCAAGAAATGCGATGGAAGGGACAGGGTTGCATTCGGCATGCACCCTGTGATATCTACTACAGCGGCCATGCGGAGAAGCACGAGTTTGGATGCGGATTTGTAGTTTGTTACGGCTAGGGGGATTTTGAAATATTATTCTGTATACTATAAAATGTTAACGAGCTAATAGATAATAATAATAATATTAATAATGATAATAATCATAATAAAAATAATAACAATAATAATAATAATAATAATAATAATAATAATAATAATAATAATAATAATAATAATAATAATAATAATAATAATAATAATAATAATAATAATAATAATAATAATAATAATAATAATAATAATAATAATAATAATAATAATAATAATAATAATAATAATAATAATAATAATAATAATAATAATAATAATAAATAATAATAACAATAATAATAATAATAATAATAATAATAATAATAATAATAATAATAATAATAATAATAATAATAATAATAATAATAATAATAATAATAATAATAATAATAATAATAATAATAATAATAATAATAATTATAATAATAATAATAATAATAATAATAATAATAATATAATAATAATAATAATAATAATAATAATAATAATAATAATAATAATAATAATAATAATAATAATAATAATAATAATAATAATAATAATAATAATAATAATAATAATAATAATAATAATAATAATAATAATAATAATAATAATAATAATAATAATAATAATAATAATAATAATAATAATAATAATAATAATAATAATAATAATAATAATAATAATAATAATAATAATAATAATAATAATAATAATAATAATAATAATAATAATAATAATAATAATAATAATAATAATAATAATAATAATAATAATAATAATAATAATAATAATAATAATAATAATAATAATAATAATAATAATAATAATAATAATAATAATAATATAATAATAATAATAATAATAATAATAATAATAATAATAATAATAATAATAATAATAATAATAATAATAATAATAATAATAATAATAATAATAATAATAATAATAATAATAATAATAATAATAATAATAATAATAATAATAATAATAATAATAATAATAATAATAATAATAATAATAATAATAATAATAATAATAATAATAATAATAATAATAATAATAATAATAATAATAATAATAATAATAATAATAATAATAATAATAATAATAATAATAATAATAATAATAATAATAATAATAATAATAATAATAATAATAATAATAATAATAATAATAATAATATAATAATAATAATAATAATAATAATAATAATAATAATAATAATAATAATAATAATAATAATAATAATAATAATAATAATAATAATAATAATAATAATAATAATAATAATAATAATAATAATAATAATAATAATAATAATAATAATAATAATAATAATAATAATAATAATAATAATAATAATAATAATAATAATAATAATAATAATAATAATAATAATAATAATAATAATAATAATAATAATAATAATAATAATAATAATAATAATAATAATAATAATAATAATAATAATAATAATAATAATAATAATAATAATAATAATAATAATAATAATAATAATAATAATAATAATAATAATGATAATAATAATAATAATAATAATAATAATAATAATAATAATAATAATAATAATAATAATAATAATAATAATAATAATAATAATAATAATAATAATAATAATAATAATAATAATAATAACAATAATAATAATAATATTAATGATAATATTAATACTAATACTAGTAATAGTAAGAATAATAACAAAAGTAACCGGGTCTTGTGTTTCAGTTTTCACATCACTGCTGTTCGCCAAGTGTTGGAAATTCTTACCATCTGTAAAGATCGTTGGTTCTGAAAATAGAACATAGCAGATGGTGGGTAAGGTGGGTAAGGTGGGTTTAATTAACTGTGGAGAAATTCAGCAGGGAGACAAGATCGTATGGGAGTCATGGTGATCACATAGTATGATTCGAGTTGGATCAGTGGGTAAGACAGTGCACCCGTAATCTCGAGGTTGAAGGTTCAATCTCCTGACCGGTGAAAAAATATTGTTTTATATTTTTTTTTCAAGTGAGTTAAGATTAGTATTATGCTGAAAGTCACCTTGTTAATAAATAAGGCACGGTTACATGCAAATGATAGTCAAGACATATTCATATAAAACATATAAACTGGTGCAGGTAATATATGGGATGATGGTAGACGATTCAGCACAACCGTTACCAGTGGGGATCGACACATAATATCGTCGGTTTGTTGAGGCAAGCAAAGAATCTGAAGAGCAGGTTTTAAAGTGCTTTGGAGGTGATCGGTTGTTAAGCTTGTGTCAAGAGAAATAATTGTGGTTAATTGCAGTTTTAATTCTAAAGCAAAGCGAATTAATGCGAGTCATACCGCGAGTTTTATTTATTGTTCGAAAAAAAAAATAAATTACCTCGTCATACATAAATATTCTTTTATCGCAAAACCGAGTCTTGTGACGCATTTGCTGTACTTGGAAGTGCAGGAGTTTTCCAACATAGGATGTCCATAGTGCAAGGTAGGGAATCGTAAAGAAAACCCCAGGACTAGTGGCTTTTTGAGTTATTTATACGTGCATTTTCTTTATAGATAAGACTATGTCCTGAGGTTTTCCCATTATTTGGAAATTATTTGGTGATTTACAAGTTGAACAAGCGCAGCAACTTGGCCTAAAGTTTAATGTATATACATACTTATACGCAACGCATACTCTGGGTCTAACTAAGCTATACACCAAAGTTATTAAAGAACAACCGTGGTGCAGTGGATTAGGCGTTTGCTTTGTGCGCCAACGGCCCGAGTTCGATCCCCGGAGCTACGCTATAATTTTCTTTTAATTGCGCGTCCAGTTGGTGGTTAAAACCGCATTTAATAATTATTACGATGTTTTGTTATTACACCAAAAATGAGTTAGATTGTATAAATTTTGATTTAATACCGATTGGGTTATTTCTCTTCTTTTGTTTTTCTTTTCTACATATATATTTTTTTTGTTATTGAATAAAACTTTAGTGGTGCATTTTGATTAAAATATATATATACAAATAGCTATAACTAATTTTGTAATCCTAGGGAAACAATCGATTGCTTACTTAGGAAGGAGAAGAGTAATCATTTAAGATAGTGGTAAAATTTTATCTTTTGCTTTGGTTAATATTTCTTTTTCTATTATTTTATTACTTTTGTTTTCAATTTACCTATTCTAATAAGACCATATCGCTAAACTGAATTAATTGAGAAAATATATATGAATAAATATTAGTTATGATCGTCGAATCATAATCATGACAATTTAGTATTCCTTTTCTTTTCTTTCTGTTCCGGGTTTTAAATCGCAAAGTTCTAGCGATCGCGATAACTAGAACTTATCGAAGTTGGGTGAATCGCGTGGCACCCATTTAAACTTAAATTAACATCAATTTCATCCACGGCCTCCTCCACTGAGCCGGCCCTACTCAGCTTCGATACGCGAAAGGAATTTGGCGCGTAACATTTTGGCGCCCAACGTGGGGCCCAATTTAATAAAAAATATTAGCTTAAATAGTGAATATATTGAACAAAACTGCCAAATTGCGCGCCTGTTTATTTATTAATTTTATTTACATTTTTTTTACCAATAATTATCTACTTCATAAAGGTTTGTCTTAGATTTTTTTTTAATTTTGGTGATAAAATATACACTTTTATAGTATTAATTTATTTTAAATTGAATTTATTTTTTTTGTGTGGTGAGTTTAATGATTATTTAAATTAATTACTGGAATTTAATTAACTTCAAGTTTGTTTTTTTTTTTTTTTGGGAAAACCTCAGGACTAGGAAATCCATTTATTCAGTTGGATTAGTAAAAGTAATTGAATCCACGGGGAAAAATAAGGAAAAAAAAAAAATTAAAAAAACAACAACTTGCATTATGGATCCCAGTTTAGTTAATCGTTTATCGAGTGAAGAGTTAAAATATGAGATGGACATAAGGGGACTAGAAAGTAATAGTGTAGACGAAATGAGGAAGCTGCTTCGAGCTGCTTTGAAACGGGGGTCCTCTTTTGTAGCCATGGAATATCCATTCACTTTCGAGGAAGATAAGATAGCTATTACTAATAAACTGGAGGAGATAGAAAAACTTATAGCTGAGTATGAGAAAAAGGGGAATGCTAGTGATTTAAATAAAATTGAAGCAAAGTGTGCTTTCGCTCTGGGAAGGTTAGGACAGGTTATGGCTTCAAATGCCATTGAAAAGGAGTTTGTTAAATTAAGTAGGCAAAAAGTGGCGTTGCTATGTACCGTGGTGGACAGCAAGGTGGTTGAAATACGGGAGTCTACAGGCAACATAGGGCAAAGTAGAAGTGAACAAAGCTCAACACCGGTGGCAAGTTCCGCTCCTGCCTCCTTGGAGTTTCCTCCGGCTCAAGTTGCCCTGGGCGGGAACTGTGAGATTCTTGCGTCGGCACCAGGCTTAGGGTTGCCAGCTGCAAAAATCCCAGTGCACAAATGGAATGTCCATTTTAGTGGTGAACCAGGAGAATCCGTCAGCGCCTTTTTAGAGAGAGTCGAAGAGCTAAGAGAAGCAAGAGGACTGACCGAGGAAGAGTTATTTCGATCTGCTATTGATCTCTTTGAGGGTAAGGCTACAGTTTGGTTCCGAGCCAATCGAACTTTCATTTTTACTTGGAAGGATATGATGCAACAACTAAAGGCAGAATTTCAGCCGCCAGGTTATAATGACCGGTTATGGGAGGAGATAAAGCATCGAACTCAGGGTCCACACGAGTCAATTGGTATGTACGTGAGTATCATGCAGGGCTTATTTTCTAGGCTAAATGAGAAATGTGAGGGAAGTAAAATGCTCGGTATAATTCGCCAGAATCTTATCCCAGTTTACCAAACAGCCCTATCATTAATCGACATATCTTCGGTAAGGCAATTGGTTGAGGTAGGACGAAAGTTGGAAGAGACGCAATACTCGGCGAGTCGTTACGCCCCTCCTCCTTCTCGTCGTCAAGGTTATCTGTTAGAGCCCGATTTAGCATATATTGATTCATCTGAGATTCAGTACCAGGAGGTTAATGCCGTTAGCTATCCATCAAAACAAATAACCTGTTTCAGGTGTCGTCAACCCGGTCATGTCGCGAGTACATGTCCACAACCAGTTAGGTGTTACGGATGTGGTACGGTGGGAATTATTCGCAGTCGCTGTACAACTTGTCGGCCATCGGGAAACGGGTCGGCCCCTCTCGGAAAAGCGGATTTTTGAGTGGGATTCGTAGAGTATCCGCTAGTCGTGGTAGTAAGGTATCGAATAATTATTTTAAGGAAAAGCAGCATGCCATCAAGGGAGGTTTGACCGGAAGGGGATCGGTGGTGGTGGCTGATTATCTTTTTGTTCCGAACAACTCTGATAATCGGCCTTATTTAGAAATTAGTATATACGGTATGAAAATGATTGGGTTATTGGATTCCGGGGCTACAAGTTCCTTTATTGGAGGTCCAGGGTGGGACATTCTACGCACAAAGGACATTCGCTTGCGAGAATCATTTTCATCAGCTACGGTGGCAAATGGGGGAAAAGTTAACATAATAGGATCAATTAGTGTTCCGGTGGTGGTTGAGGCTAGAGTTAGAGTTTTCGAGTTTTTAGTGGTACCAGATCTTCCTCACAAGCTAATTTTAGGGTCTAATTTCTGGAAGGAGTTCTCCATTAAACCGGATTTGAGGAACAACAGGTGGGAGTTTGGTCAGGAGATCATGACGATTCAGGATGTTGAAGTATTGTCGAAACAGGAGAAAACGGAGTTAGATCAGTTAGTGGCGACGGCGTTTAGATCAGATAATGGGAAGTTAGGCTGTACTTCATTAATTGAGCACGTTATTACAACGGACTCTCCTCCGATAAAGTGCCGGTATTATCCGGTTTCTCCGGTTCTACAGAAGCATATTAATGAACAGGTGGATCAGCTTCTGGCAGATGGGGTTATAGAACCCTCAGATAGTGGGTGGTCCGCACCAATTCTCCTTGTTAAGAAAAAGGATAAGAGTTATCGCTTCGTGGTTGATTTTCGCCGTCTGAATGGAGTGACGGAACGCGATGCCTACCCAATTCCTTATGTTTCTGCAACACTGGACAAGCTACGAAATGCTCATTTTCTGTCATCTCTGGACATTAAGTCCGCCTATTTTCAGATTCCTTTGTCAACGGAATCAAAGAAATTCACAGCATTTACAATTCCAGGGAAAGGGCTGTTTCAGTTTCGGCGGTTACCTATGGGTCTTTCAAATTCACCGAGTACTTGGCAAAGATTTATAGATAAAGTTTTAGGTCCAGAGTTAGATCCATATGTTTTTGTTTATCTTGATGACGTAATTATCGTCACCGACACCTTTTCCAAACATGTGGAGATTTTGAGAGAGGTTCTCAACAGGTTACATAAGGCGGGTCTTACTTTAAATAGGGAAAAATGCGAATTTTGTAAAAGCGAGTTGAAATACTTAGGGTATGTAGTGAATAAGCACGGTTTATCGGTAGATCCGGGAAAAGTTAAAAGTATGGTAGAGTATCCCCGTCCAACCTCGGTCTCTGCAGTTAGAAGATTAATTGGAATGGTATCTTGGTATAGGAAATTCGTACCAAATTTCTCGGATTTGGCTTCACCAATTACGGCGCTGTTAAAAAAGAGGGCTAAGTTCATTTGGACACCAGATTGTGAAGCATCGTTTCTAAAACTCAAGGACCGACTAATTCAGGCTCCTATTTTAATGTGTCCTGATTTCACTCGACCTTTTCTTTTGCACACCGACGCGTCTGGGTATGGTATAGGTGCAGTTTTAACCCAGAAAGAGGGGGAAAATGAGAAAGTAGTGTGTTATCTCAGTCGTACATTATCCAGAACGGAGAAAAACTTTTCGCCTACAGAGCGAGAATGCCTAGCAGTGCTTTGGGCTATTGAGAAGCTACGGCCTTATCTCGAGGGTACAACGTTTACCGTGATCACCGATCACCATTCTTTAGTTTGGTTGCAAAACTTAAAAGATCCTCAAGGTAGACTCGCGAGATGGGCAGTACGTTTACAACAATTCGATTTTACGATAGTTCATCGTAAGGGTAAAGAGCATTTAGTGCCGGATGCATTGTCGAGAGCAGTTCCTGAAGATGCCGTAGATTGTTTAGAAATAGATGATGATTGGTTCAAATCTAAGTTCAAGGAGGTTCAAGAGAATCCTGAGTTACTATCGACATGGAGAGTAGATGGACACAAAATGTACAGGTACATCTCTCCTCGGGGTGCAATAGCTAATGAGGAAGTGGATAGATAGAAGTTGGTGGTACCAAAAGGGCAGAGGGGAGCGGTGTTAAAAGAAGTACACGACGATATTCTGGGAGGACACGGTGGAATAAAAACGACTCTAGGCAAAGCTCAGCAGCTTTACTTTTGGCCACGAATGAAGGAAGATATCCAAAAGTATGTCCGTCAGTGTGACATATGTCAGAGAACTAAGCCTGATTTGCAGAAGCTAGGGGGCTTCATGCAATCTCGGGCAAAGGAGGTAACGGGACCTTGGATAATGCTTAGCACAGACTTGATCGGCCCATTACCAAGAAGCACACGAGGGTTTTGTTACATCTTAACGGTGGTCGACTATTTCTCCAAATTCCCGTTATTTTTCCCTTTGCGATCAGCTACCGCAAAATCTGTATGCCAGGCTTTGGAAGACCATGTATTTTTAACTTTTGGTGTCCCAAAATGGATTGTTTGCGACAATGGTGTTCAATTCCGGAGTAAAGAGTTTGCTGCTTTAATGAACTGCTATGTGGTAACCGTTACTTTAACGCCTTTCTATCACCCACAAGCCAACCCTGCCGAAAGATTTAATCAAACTGTAAAAACAAAACTTAGAGCCTATGTGGCAGAGAATCATAGAGGTTGGGATCTTTTGTTACCAAAAGTAGCCTGCGCAATTCGAACGTCGCGGAATGAGGTAACAACAAGAACTCCCTATTCAGTAATTTTTGGCCGAGAAATGCCGTTGAGACGAAATGGGGAGCCCATTCTGGCAGAAGGGTTTATGGTGGATCGAACCAATGAGGATTGTGCTTGGTTCAAGAATATAGGAGCCATCATAAATGATATACGCTCACGCATGTTGAAGTCATCGACGAAGGCTGCGAAAAATTTTAATCTACGACACTGTGATGCGCAGTATAAAATTAAGGATCTGGTGCTGCGTCGGAATTACGCTTTGTCGGATGCTACAAAATACTTTACAGCCAAGTTAGCTCCTACTTTTATAGGCCCTTACAGAATTCGAAAAAAGTTGTCTCCATGGACATATGAGTTAGAGACTATTGATAGACGCGATGCTGGGGTATGGCATAGCAAGGATTTACGGGTATATTACGGTAGTCCGCGAGACAGCAAAGAGTGAAAACTTCTTAAAGGAAGGGGGGAGTGTTACAGCTAGGGGGATTTTGAAATATTATTCTGTATACTATAAAATGTTAACGAGCTAATAGATAATAATAATAATATTAATAATGATAATAATCATAATAAAAATAATAACAATAATAACAATAATAATAATAATAATAATAATAATAATAATAATAATAATAATAATAATAATAATAATAATAATAATAATAATAATAATAATAATAATAATAATAATAATAATAATAATAATAATAATAATAATAATAATAATAATAATAATAATAATAATAATAATAATAATAATAATAATAATAATAATAATAATAATAATAATAATAATAATAATAATAATAATAA
>OY986437.1:131109040-131241540 GCA_963920525.1 Dichetophora obliterata
GCGAAAATCATCTAGATCTACTTCTCAGGCCAAGCAGCCCTCAGCACCGCTTTTGAACAGGAACACTCCAGTTACTTCCTCGTCACCTTCTAACATTCCTTCTTTGACTAATAGTTCAGTTTTGACTCCTATTGAGCCTAGAAATCTATCAAGCTTAAGGGCAGTGTCGAGGAAAAAAAATGTATTTATTTCACGTCTTCAGCCCGACACAACTGTTGAAAATGTATTGACTTTTATCAAACATAATAAATTGTTGAGTCAAAATGCATTTTGTTCATGCAAAAAAATAGGTAATAAACCTTCCCATGCTTCCTTTATTCTCACAGTTCCAGCTGAAGAGTTTGCAACTGTTCTAAACTCTAATTTGTGGACTGATAATATACTCGTTACAGAGTTTCAGCCTAAGAATAAGCCTAGAGGGACGACTCAAGCCGCTCGTCAATCCCAAAAAAACTGAATAGGTTATCCCTTTACTATCAAAATGTAAGGGGATTACGCTCTAAGACGCGAGACATATTTTTAATGACTCAGAATTTCTCTGAGGATATTATCGCACTGACTGAAACTTGGTTAAACGGAAGCATTACTGACTTAGAATTGTTTGATAACAGTTTTGAAGTTTATAGAAGAGATAGACATGCTGACAATACTTCTGCTGTCGGTGGAGGTGTCTTATTAGCTGTAAGGAACTCCTTCGTTAGTTCCATTATTGTTATTCCCTGCTCTGCTAACATCGAACTTATATGCGTCAAGGTTGTACATTCCAATTCTAATGTATATCTTATTAATGCATACGTTCCTCCTAAGAGCAGTGTAGAAGTTTATGCAAGCCTTGCGGATTGCATAGAATACGTTATAAGCATAATTGACGTTAATGACGACATTTTATTGTTAGGTGATTTTAATCTGCCTGACTTGAAATGGGAATCTTCTGACGATGATACATATTTTTGTGCATCTAATTCGAAGACTCGCCAAGAGCATATATTTGTTGATAATATATGTTCTGACTTACAACAAGTGAGTTGTATTTATAATAGTCGTGAAAGACTTCTTGACCTGGTCTTAACTACAGATAGTAACAATGTGATTGTTGAGAGGGCCCCTCATGTTTTGACTGCTGTTGATGAATACCATCCACCATTGAGCATATGGTACAAATCAGACAGGGATAATATAGTAAAGTCTAACTCAATAGATAAAGTTTATGAATTCAATTTTAAAAAAGCTGACTTTTTGAAGTTGAATCATTTACTTCAAAGTAAACTTCATGTTATTTTAGAATATGTTAATAATAACACTCTTGATAATTCAATTAATTTTTTTTATATGGAAATCTTTGCTATGTTTTCTCTGTCCGTGCCATATAGCCTAAAATTTACGAAAAATTGTGCTTACCCCTGGTACACAAAGGAGTTAAAGATTCTTCGCAACAGCAGGAATAGGGCATGGAAAAAATATGTCTGTAGCTTAGACTTGAATGACCTAGAAATCTACAAGCGTTTGTTTCTGGATTTTGAAAATTGCTCAGCTACCTTATATCAAAATTATTTAGACAGTACTAAGCTGAGAATATTGTCTGATCCGAAGAAATTCTGGGGTTTTATAAACACCAAAAAAAAATCTGATGGATTCCCTTCATCATTTAAGACCTCTGACGGATTTACTGACGATCCTGTCGTAATTTGTGGCCTATTTGCCAATCTCTTTAAAGAGTCATTTTGTTCAGACTCTTTTAATCCTGATGAAGAGTACTTTGAATATATGAACTCTACACCCAGGGTTTCGTTGGATTCTATATCCTTTACTTCAGAGGATATTTTAAAGTATATTGGGTTGATCGATGAGGATTTTAATGCTGGACCTGACGGAATTCCTGCCGCAGTGTTAACACGATGTGGTTCCGTTCTAAGTCAACCACTGTCCATGTTATTCAATAAATCAATTAGCGAAAGTATTTTTCCACTTTTTTGGAAAAAATCTTTTATAGGTCCTATCTATAAAAAAGGTTGTAAGAACGATATAAACAACTACAGGCCTATCGCGAAACTCTCGTCAATTCCAAAACTTTTTGAGCGCCTCGTGTATGATCGTGTGAAAATTCACTGTGGGAAGGTCATGACAACTCGTCAGCATGGATTTGTTACTGGCAGATCCACTGTGTCTAATCTCCTCGATTTTACAACGTTTTGCTTAAATTCATTTTATTCAGGTAACCAGGTCGACTGTATTTACACTGATTTTAGTAAAGCATTTGATAAACTGCCACATAACTTAATTCTATTTAAACTAAAGTTAATGGGTTTTCCACAATTTTTTGTAAGCTGGATTCAATCGTATCTGACGGAGCGATCTTATCAAATACGATTTCGAGGCGTATTGTCAGCTGAATTTATTGCTGAATCAGGTGTTCCTCAAGGTAGCCACCTTGGTCCACTTCTGTTTATTTTAGCCATTAATGATGTAACCCACATCATCAAACACTCTCATCTACTTATCTATGCAGATGACATGAAAATATACAGAACAATAGATGCTAAAGACAATTCAGATCTGCTCCAGTCTGATTTGAAATCCTTTGAAATTTGGTGTTCTAAAAACAATATGTTTCTAAATCCAGATAAATGCCAAACTATGACCTTTTCGCGAAAAAGGAATAATTTAATTTTTGATTATACGATAAAAGATACGGCTTTAAATCGTGTAGATTCTGTCAAAGATCTTGGTATATGCATGGATTCTAAGCTATCGTTTAACGTTCATATTGATTACATTTGTAAAAAAGCATCTTCTATGCTCGGGTTTATGAAACGCTGGGCCAAAGAATTTAATAGTATGATCACAACTACAACGCTGTATTATGCAATTGTGCGACCTCACTTAGAGTATGCAAGTCAAGTTTGGTCCCCAAGTTACAATGTACATGTTGAACGTATAGAGAGAATCCAAAAACGTTTTGTTCGGTTTGCTCTAAGGGGCTTAAGTGCAACTGATACTTTAAACCTTCCTCCTTATGAGGATCGTTTAAAACTTTTAAAAATGCAATCTTTGAATGAGAGAAGGAAGTCTGCAGATATCGTCTATTTACACCAACTCATAACTGGTGTATTCGATTCACCAGAACTTCTAACTCTTATAAATTTTAACACTAACCGTAGAAGCAGTAGAAATGCTAACAATTTAATTTACTTACCTTTTAGTAGAACAAATTATATGGCTACTGCTCCTTTACATCGCATGAGTACCTTTGTTAACAACTGTAGCTTTTTTGATGTTAACTTATCGAAAGGTCAACTCAAAAGTAGATTGAAAACTAATGTATGATTAGATCTATGTAAACGCATGGTTAGTTGTTATGTCTTGTGTTGTCCCTGAGCCCAACCCATATTATGGTGGGTAAATTTTTCTCACTTTGGATTGTTTTGGACCGCTCTTATCGATATCATTGGGGCTATTCACGGTTTGAGCGTACTTTTAACTAATCGTATTTATAGCATTTGTTATTGTTCGAATTGTGAGCTCCTCGCCATGTGACTGTCGTATAAAAAGACTGTGCAACTCTATGATGTATGTGATTATGCGGCTGTAGACAGAGCATAAAAATACGAGGTACAAAAAACACCTCCAAGGGCTGCTTTTATTTACGAGTGCCTGCGTATTTGCATTTGTATGCAAAACAACAGCAAAGCAAAATGCGCTTTCGTAAATTGGCGTACAAATAGCGGATCGAACAAATGGCAGACCAGCGTATTCGAACTGTGAATGGCCTTATTGAGATGTTTTGATGTTATTTGGGCTGGTTCCTAAGATGATCCAATGCGGAGAAAGTGCGAAAAAGCTGTAGTAGCTGAACTCTATTGTTATTGCAATAATAATAATATTAATAATAATAATCATAATAATAATAATAATAATAATAATTATAATAACAATAATAATAATAATAATAATAATAATAATAATAATAATAATAATAATAATAATAATAATAATAATAATAATAATAATAATAATAATAATAATAATAATAATAATAATAATTATAATAATAATAATAATAATAATAATAATAATAATAATAATAATAATAATAATAATAATAATAATAATAATAATAATAATAATAATAATAAAAATAATAATAATAATAATAATAATAATAATAATAATAATAATAATAATAATAATAATAATAATAATAATAATAATAATAATAATAATAATAATAATAATAATAATAATAATAATAATGATAATAATAATAATAATAATAATAATAATAATAATAATAATAATAATAATAATAATAATAATAATAATAATAATAATAATAATAATAATAATAATAATAATAATAACAATAATAATAATAATATTAATGATAATATTAATACTAATACTAGTAATAGTAAGAATAATAACAAAAGTAACCGGGTCTTGTGTTTCAGTTTTCACATCACTGCTGTTCGCCAAGTGTTGGAAATTCTTACCATCTGTAAAGATCGTTGGTTCTGAAAATAGAACATAGCAGATGGTGGGTAAGGTGGGTAAGGTGGGTTTAATTAACTGTGGAGAAATTCAGCAGGGAGACAAGATCGTATGGGAGTCATGGTGATCACATAGTGTGATTCGAGTTGGCTCAGTGGGTAAGACAGTGCACCCGTAATCTCGAGGTTGAAAGTTCAATCCCCTGACCGGTGAAAAGATATTGTTTTATATTTTTTTTTCAAGTGAGTTAAGATTAGTATTATGCTGAAAGTCACCTTGTTAATAAATAAGGCACGGTTACATGCAAATGATAGTCAAGACATATTCATATAAAACATATAAACTGGTGCAGGTACCCTCCAGGAAAAATCGGAAGGCTTTCATCTTAAAGTGATAAATAAACATTCCCCACCGTATCTTTTGAAAGCTTAAGGGTAGTTTTGTATTTATATTGTTTCCCCACCGCTTCTTTTGGAAGCTTAAGGGTAGTTTTGTATTTATATTGTTTCCAGACCGCTTCTTTAAGAATGCATGTGGAAACTTTTATTTATTGTCAAGCAATGACAATAGCAAATATTAATATCATTGTTTTCTAGCCACTTATTGTAGAATTCGATAGTCTAGTGGTAGCGCGCTCGACTCTCGCTCAGGGGTCCCGGGTTCGAATCCTGCCCGAATCCATTTTCATAACAAGGGAGAGGAATGTTTCCACATTAATTCTTAAAACGGGGGAGAGGACTGCTTCCAATTCACTTTATGGACAGCGGAGAGAAATGTTTCCACATGACTTTTTAACACAGCGGGGAGGAATGTTTCCCTCTAATGACATGCTATGTTAAAAAAGCAATGGAGTGTGCAACAAAGGGGAATGCTTCTTACATTCCATGGAATGTTTCCTGGTAACATCCGGGAATGCTCACATTTCCTGGTGGGTAATATATGGGATGATGGTAGACGATTCAGCACAACCGTTACCAGTGGGGATCGACACATAATATCGTCGGTTTGTTGAGGCAAGCAAAGAATCTGAAGAGCAGGTTTTAAAGTGCTTTGGAGGTGATCGGTTGTTAAGCTTGTGTCAAGAGAAATAATTGTGGTTAATTGCAGTTTTAATTCTAAAGCAAAGCGAATTAATGCGAGTCATACCGCGAGTTTTATTTATTGTTCGAAAAAAAAAATAAATTACCTCGTCATACATAAATATTCTTTTATCGCAAAACCGAGTCTTGTGACGCATTTGCTGTACTTGGAAGTGCAGGAGTTTTCCAACATAGGATGTCCATAGTGCAAGGTAGGGAATCGTAAAGAAAACCCCAGGACTAGTGGCTTTTTGAGTTATTTATACGTGCATTTTCTTTATAGATAAGACTTTCCATTATTTGGAAATTATTTGGTGATTTACAAGTTGAACAAGCGCAGCAACTTGGCCTAAAGTTTAATGTATATACATACTTATACGCAACGCATACTCTGGGTCTAACTAAGCTATACACCAAAGTTATTAAAGAACAACCGTGGTGCAGTGGATTAGGCGTTTGCTTTGTGCGCCAACAGCCCGAGTTCGATCCCCGGAGCTACGCTATAATTTTCTTTTAATTGCGCGTCCAGTTGGTGGTTAAAACCGCATTTAATAATTATTACGATGTTTTGTTATTACACCAAAAATGAGTTGGATTGTATAAATTTTGATTTAATACCGATTGGGTTATTTCTCTTCTTTTGTTTTTCTTTTCAACATATATATTTTTTTTGTTATTGAATAAAACTTTAGTGGTGCATTTTGATTAAAATATATATATACAAATAGCTATAACTAATTTTGTAATCCTAGGGAAACAATCGATTGCTTACTTAGGAAGGAGAAGAGTAATCATTTAAGATAGTGGTAAAATTTTATCTTTTGCTTTGGTTAATATTTCTTTTTCTATTATTTTATTACTTTTGTTTTCAATTTACCTATTCTAATAAGACCATATCGCTAAACTGAATTAATTGAGAAAATATATATGAATAAATATTAGTTATGATCGTCGAATCATAATCATGACAATTTAGTATTCTTTTTCTTTTCTTTCTGTTCCGGGTTTTAAATCGCAAAGTTCTAGCGATCGCGATAACTAGAACTTATCGAAGTTGGGTGAATCGCGTGGCACCCATTTAAACTTAAATTAACATCAATTTCATCCACGGCCTCCTCCACTGAGCCGGCCCTACTCAGCTTCGATACGCGAAAGGAATTTGGCGCGTAACAAGTTGGCAAGAGACTACGGCCCCACGTCCTGCGATTCACACCTGTGAACGAACGACTTGCCATAATCCGCATCAAGGTTAGATTTTTCAATATAAGCCTAATATGTGCGCACGCTCCGACTGAAGACAAGGACGATGAGATCAAGGAAATTTTCTACGAGCGCCTTGAAAATGCTTACGAGCGCTGCCCCCGCCACGACGTAAAAATCGTGCTTGGTGACTTCAACGCTAAGGTGGGCAAGGAAAATATTTTTGGTCCAACAGTCGGAAAGTTCAGCCTCCACGACAAGACCTCCGATAACGGAATGGACTGATTGACTTCGCCGCAGCACGAAACATGGTCGTAAGTAGCACTAGATTCAAGCATCTCAATATTCATAAAGCCACCTGGATGTCCCCTGATCAAAAAACAAAAAATCAAATTGATCACGTTTTGATCGATGGAAGGCACTCTTCCAGTGTATTGGATGTACGCACGATCCGTAGTGCAAACATTGACTCAGATCACTATCTTGTTGCAGCCAAGATCCGTACACGTCTGTGCGCAGCTAAGAATACACGCAACCCTACACAGAGAAAGCTAGACGTCGACAAGCTGCAATCGAAACAGACAGCCGATGCTTTCGCCACTCGACTCTCACTCCTGCTTCAAAGCACTCCTCCAATCGATGATATATGCGCGCAGTGGACACACATTTCCAACTCCATGCGTGTGGCTGCTGAAGAGGTGATTGGCTACCAACGCCCTCGCCGAAGCCAGTGGTACGACCAGGAGTGTCGCGATGCCACTGCAGAGAAAGACGCCGCCTACAAAGCCACCCTGCAGTCGGTTGTAACGCGCGCTGCTAAGGAGCGATACAAAGAAAAGAGGAGGGAAGAGAGACATATTTTCAGGCGGAAAAAAAGAGAGGCAGAAAAGTGCGAGCAGGAGAAGATTGAGATGTATGGTGACAGGAATGAGGCCCGAAAATTTTTCGAAAAAATAAGACGCCTTGCCGACGGTTTTAAAACTGGGGCCTCTTCCTGCAAGGATGAAAACGGGAATCTAGTGACAGATGTCCAGAGTACACTGACGTTATGGAGGGAACACTTCTCTAAGCTTCTTAATGGCGACGCTGACAACAATCCCGCCAACAGAGATGATATTCCGGAAACCCCAATTTTGGATGACAGCGTTGAGGTTCCGCTGCCCGACTATGATAAAGTTCTGACAGCTATAGCTCGGCTTAAAAATAACAAAGCCGCGGGAGCTGATGGCTTACCTGCTGAGCTGTTTAAGAACGGAGGCGAAGCTCTACTTAAATGCATTCACGAACTTCTATGCAGAATATGGTCGGAAGAATGCATTCCGAACGATTGGAATCTCAGTGTGCTCTGCCCAATCCACAAGAAAGGCGATCCCACTATCTGTGCCAATTACCGTAGGATAAGCCTTCTTAATATCGCATATAAGGTCCTGTCAAGCGTTTTATGTGAAAGATTGAAGCCCATTGTAAACAAACTGATCGGACCTTATCAGTGTGGCTTCAGACCTGGAAAGTCCACCATCGACCAGATTTTCACGCTACGACAAATATTGGAGAAGACTCAAGAAAAACAAGTCGACACCCACCATCTTTTTGTCGACTACAAAGCCGCCTTCGATAGCCCAATAAGGCAGCACCTGTACTCCACCATGTCTGAATTTGGTATTCCTGCAAAACTAATACGACTTTGCAGGATGACACTGAGCAACACCAGCAGCGCAGTTAAAATCGGGAAGGACCTCTCCCCACCATTTATTACCAAACGAGGTTTCAGACAAGGTGATTACTTATCGTGCGACTTTTTCAACCTAATGATGGAAAAGATCATCCGAGCTGCTGATCTGAGACGTAGTGGCACAATATTCTACAAGAGTGTTATGCTGCTTGCGTATGCTGATGACATAGATATCATTGGCCATAATACGCGCGAAGTCAGTGCAGCATTTTCCATATTAGAAAGAGAGTCAAGTCGAATGGGTCTGTCAGTGAATGCAGATAAGACGAAATACTTGGTGTCAACAAACAAACAGTCCCAGCGTCTTGGAACCCACGTTACCGTTGACAATACCTCCTTCGAGGTTGTGAAGAACTTCGTTTATCTGGGATCCAGCATTAATTCAACCAACGCCATCAGCATTGAGATCAAACGAAGAATAACTCTTGCCAACAGGTGCTACTTTGGGCTTAGTAGGCAATTAAGAAGCAGAGCCCTCTCTCGACGAACGAAAATCACGCTCTATAAATCGCTCATCATGCCCGTTCTACTTTATGCATCACAAACCTGGACGCTGAGCAGTTTAGATGAAAAGACTTTAGGAGCATTCGAGAGAAAGATTCTTCGTAAGATCTACCGACCAATCTGCGTCAATGGCGAGTACCGAATACGGTGGAATGATGAACTGTATGAGCTGTACGCTGACATCGACATAGTCAAGCGCATTAAAATCGAGCGGCTTCGCTGGCTTGGTCATGTTCAGCGCATGAAAGACGATGCTCCAGTGAAGAAAACATTCGATTCGGTACCCAGCGGCGGTCAACGCAGAAGAGGACGACCTCATCTTCGTTGGAAAGACCAAGTAGAGGAGAACCTGACGAAGCTTGGAATTTCCAACTGGCGCCAGCAAGCGAAAGACGGAAATGGCGGGCGCAAATTCTTAGATGAGGCCAAAACCGACATACGGTTGTAGCGCCAACTAAGTAAGTAAGTAAGGCACCTCACGATTAATAGAAATAAAAGTTGTTCGCCACAAATGCTCAAAATAATACTTGATTTATGTTATGATGATTCCCCAAATATATCAACTCTAGCGATAGCCATTCGTGAGCTGGAATGGTTTGAAATAACCTCTAAAAATAGAGTTTTTGTAAAAATATTGTCTGGTGTAATAACTGCAAAAAAATTAACTGTCAGAAATTATAGGAAAGAAAAAGCTCTTCCAATCAAAAAGTTGTAAATGTTTGCAATCAGATTAAAAATCACTCTGTTTTTTCTACGACAAGACTAATAGATTTTCTTTGTAAATGGTAGAAAATGTATTGTTTTCCAAAATGCTTACATACAGACCGCGACAAAACGATAGCACTAATCCAAATTTTGAATTTTTAGGAAATTGGGTTTATTAATTAAACTTTATAAAGTAACAAAAAATCTTATGATAAAAATAAAACACTAAATTAACAAGTTTTTGGACAAAAAATAAAGAATATCATTTATTTGAACATAAAGCATAAATTTATGGTGCGACAAAACGATAGCACTTTTGAGTTCAAAACCTTTAACGATCAAATTTCAATTGCTAATAATAAAACAAGACTAAAAATAAAATATTTTAATAATGAGTAATGATCCTCCATTTTTCTGAATCACTTCAGTCACACGGTTTGGCAATGCTTTAAATAGTTTTTTTATGTCTTTTTGTGGCATCGCCTCCCAGTTGGCCAATATACTATCTTTGAGCTCCTGTATTGTTGCATAATGGCGATTTTCGGCATACACTTCTCTAGCGAAATTACCCCAACAATTTTCAATTATATTAAGATCAGGAGAACGAGCTGGCCATGGTAAAATATCGATGTTCTTGTCGCGGAAAAACTCTTTCACTACTTTCGCTGTATGAACAGCCACGTTATTCTGCTGGAAAATAAGACCACCGCTTGTATATTTATGACTTCTAAAGGCTACTTCATTTCCAATTAAATTCAAGTAGTACGCGCTTTTCATTTTCGGGAGCACATATTTTATTTCCGTCTTTCCTTTCCTCCGTGTTGACGACAGCTTAAAAGTTCTTCTTCCTTCCTCAAATCATGGTAATAATATGACCACCCATCTGGACCATCTAGGTTTAACTTTTTTTCGTCGGTAAAAAGCACGCGTCGCCAACGTTTTTTCCATTTAAGACGGGACTTTGCAAAATCCAGTCGAGATGATTTATGTGCTTCGGTGAGGGGTGGCTTACGTTGCAATTTCTTACGTTTAATGTGCTCACTGTTTTTCAATATTCTCTGCACATTTCGTATATTAGTTTTGACCCTAGCTTTTTCAGCAATTTTTCGAGCAGCAGGTGCGAATTGGATGACATGCGCAAAATAGCTCGCTTATTTCTGTCAGAAACTGCTCTCAGCCGCCCACCAAAACGATTTTGACCATAATTCTTCGGATTTTTTAATAAATTATAAACAGCCTTTCTGCTTCTGTTTAAGTTTCTTGCGATCTCACATATTTTCATAGAGTCACATATTCATAGACTTACATATTTTCAGCCGAATAGAGTAAAAAATTTTTCAGAATATTAAAATCGCGCAAAATTAACAAAAAATCCCGCAAGTGTTTCCTTTGCAACTGCAAAAATTTTACTAAAATCAATTTAATCAAAAAGTGCTATTGTTTTGTTGCACTTCATTCCGTTGTTCTTACAGCTAACGGTTTTCTATGTTGACGAAATTTCGCAACAACTCCCAAGTTAAGAAAAAGTAAAAGTGCTATCGTTTTGTTGCGGTCTGTATGAGTATGCACATTCGAACTTCTAAATTTAAGATGACACTGCACGTTAAAAAAAATTAAAAAGACTCAATTTAAGGCATATATTGTGAGTTTTGCCTAATAGTAAAAAACTAGCGAGACTTTTTAAAAAAATTTGTAATTATGTTGATTTTATATGATTTAAATACAAATTCTAAATGTTTGATAGTTTATTTTCTCAGTTTGTCTCAAATTTCATATATTCACATTTGTTGTTGTATTTTTGCTTTACTTTTAGCGTTAGTGCGCTCTGAAAAAACTTTGTTGTTGTTGTTGTTTCTTTGGAAAGATTCGTTAGAACAATTAACTGTTCTAACTTTGACCTTAAGCTCAATAAACGATTTTAAACTATCAAACAACTAGAATTTGTATTTAAAATCAAGTATGATTTAAACTATCAAACATTTAGAATTTGTATTTAAATCATATAAAATCAACATAATACATAACAAGGTCATTTAGGAAAAAACTTTAATCAAATGGTAGAGCACGACCAAAACAGAAACAGCTGAAAACAAATCAGCAAAAATTTAAAAACAACTTCAGTAAACATGCTTTGTTAGTGGAAGACTTCCAGCAGGCTGTTGAACTCCATAAATAATAGCATAAGCATAAAGACTAAAGTAAAGTAAAAATACAACAACAAATGTGAATATATGAAATTTGAGAAAAGCCGAGAAATAGACACTTCAAATCTCATTGCCTCTGTGGTGCAGTGCGTTAGTGCGCGCTTGCACGGGTATCACAAAGATTTCTGATGAAGCCTTTGGAAAATTTAATTGACAATAAGGTAATAAAATTCGTTACACAATTGGGTAGAATTATAACAAAAAAATCTGAAGAAATTGGGCACAATTTTTTAAAAATTATTTACACGACGTAAATATTAGAAAAACACTGTATCTCGAATAATATTGACACTAAGATACTGTAATTCAGTACAGGAGAAGGCAAAATTCCCAGTGTGCCAAACGGATCCGTTACGAATCCGTAACGAACTCACTTCTTCGTACATTTTGTCCGAAACGGATTGCGTTTCGCATCCGGAACGGATCCTTTTTCGTATGAAATTCCTCTCTCCGTTACGGACTTCAGTTACGAATCCGTTTCGGACTTCAGATACGAATCCGTTTCGGACTTCAGATACGAATCCGTTTCGGACTTTAGATACGAATACGTTTCGGGCTTCAGATACGAATCCGTTTCGGACTTCAGGAACGAATCCGTTTCGGACTTCAGATACGAATCCGTTTCGGACTTCAGATACGAATCCGTTTCGGACTTCATATACGAATGCGTTTCAGACTCTTTTGGCGGATTCGTAACGGGTTCGTAACGGGTCCGTCGAAACATAAGAAAGCGCAGTGCGTACTGACGGACTCGTAACGGGTTCGTAACGGATCCGCATCCGTTTTTGTGCACATTGGGTTATTACAAATTACGTTAAATAAAGTGGTAGTTATTGGAGAAAGGGGCGTAGTAATATTAGAAAAACACTGTATCTAGAATAATATTGACGCTAGAGTAATAAAATTCGTTACAAGAATGCTTATAATAATTCCTTCAAAGCACGATGAAGAAAGTAGGCGGAATTCGAGAAAGGTCGTATCAATATTAGAAAAACACTGTATCTCAATTAATATTGACACTAGGGTACTGAAATTTGGTGCAAGAGTGTATAGAATTATAACATAACACGATCAAGAAAGTAGGTAGAACTCTATAAAGGGTTCTTGGGTTCTAAAATTCGTTACAAGAATGGGTAGAATTATTTAAAAAATTTATCATATATAAATTAATATATTTGTAATAACAAAACAAATTAGAAAAAATTAAAATAATAAGATTTCCAATTAAACAATAAGCATAAAAACATCAAATTTGACCAAGAAATTATTGGAAAAAATATTTTAAAATTACTTTTTACTTTGATTTTGAAGTCGTTTTTTATTTGTTGAAAAGTTTTTTTAAAGAAATTAATAAGTATTACCTTAAGTGAACTAATAAAAACATAATTATAAGATTGAGTTTACAAAAATATGCACCTTATCGCTATCAAAAAGCAATAAGACAGTGTCAGTCAGTAGAAGAACGTTGTAAGATACATACAAAATTATTAGAGCTTAATTATCTAATGTAATTGATAAGTGCAATAGATGCACAAAAAGGAAGACCAATGTTGAAAATTGAATTGATAATTATAATAATAGATTGAAGAATTGTGGTAATGAATTTATTAAAAAAAGCATTCCTCCAAAAAACGCTCCAGAGCAGGTAAAATGAAATAACGTTGTAAGTTCACATTACGTTTTAAGGTAATTGAATTGTTATTATATAGATTTGTGTTTATCTATGCTTCTTTTCTTGCAAAAAATTAAGCATAAGTGCAATAAAGGAACATTATTTTAAAATCTATAAAAAAACTAAAACGAACAAACAGCTTTTTTAACATCGAATTATTCGATGTTAATCGAATTGTGCGAGATAACTTCATAAGATCTCAATACTTGGCAAATTATACGATGCCAGTTCTTCGAAAAGAACCCATTTAAGTAAGTAATGAAAAGAAAAAGAATCTAATTGCAATGTTTTCACATTTGCCTGAAAAATAATCAGAGTTCTATAAGTCAATCTGCAGTTAAATTAATAAAAAAATACTAAGTTTAGTTCAAAAGCAAACAGGTTTTAAAATATTTTCTTTTAAGTTCTTCACATTATTTTTTTTATTATTTATTATTGGGTTATTTCATATATAAATTTTTAAATTTTATTATTTACATTTTATTTAACGAAATGGATCGAATCAAAAAAGGCTTCTTATATGGGTATGCTTTAATTGCGCGAATAACGTTTTAAAAGCCATCGCACTCTCTGCTTTGCAACGTGGAATAACGTTTTAACAACTACTGGGTTTTGGATATGTTTTCCATTTTAAATCTTTATTATACTTAAATTCGTAACCAAATATTATTATTAAACAATTTTTGTTTGCCAAAGTAGTTAATTTACTTAAGTATTTTCATAATGTACTAAAAACAAGTACTTATCTAGAAATTGTCTGCTGCATTTAAAACGTTTTTTACGTATTGTGAACAATTTACTTATAGTCGCTTAAAACGTTATTGCATTCCATACAAAATTAGATACCAAAATTTTTTTTCCATAATATTTTTTTTTTATGGTTCATTGGTCAAAAATATTTGAAACTCATTTTTGTCCCAAAGAAAAATTTGTCCCAAACAAGAAATGTGCGTCTTTTTCTTAGCTTTCGAATGATGTTCACTTAAATTCAATCATAACATTTTTTTTATTGCGAAAACTAAATACTAAAGTACAATGGATTTTTTTTAATTTGGACCTAATCTTTTTTTCTTTTTGTAAAAAATAAAATCCAAAATATTTGTCTTATTACTGGTATAATTTGAAAGTGGATAAGTAAATACTTATGGAGCAATGAGTTGTCAATCGAAAATTATGGTCCAATTATAGTCGCGTAACACAACGCAAGGTGGCCGCAGCAAATGGCAGATTGCACGTAGATAATTTGGTGCTGATTATGCAGACGTACATATACTTAAAAAACTTTAAAACAGACGAAAAAATTTTATTTATAAGCAAATTTACCGCACTAAAAACAAAAGAAAGAACAAAAAATAAGAATAATTTAAGAATAGCGACAACCATCTTTTGTTAATATTTTTGTTTGTGTATTATATGAATTTTGGCCTCCTAACCTGAAAAAAATGTAAGGCCACTCGCAATTAGTTTAGAAATTATAGGCCTGCAAGGTTGGAAAAAATGGATTAAAAATCTTGCTGTTTTTTTAAGTTTTACAACAAAACTAAGCTTTATGGCTATAAAAACCAAGGTAATGCGAGTATCTATTCAAAGGGATATTAACATAAAAATCAATGCATGCATTTTTAAGATATAACACTTTTTATACTTAAAATCGCGCGGTTTTGCGAAAATGGATACCTATAATGAATTTGGGAGGTCAAAACCCAAAAGTTTGAGTTATCGCTATTCTTGAAATGTTCCTAAAAATTTCCAAAGGCAGTATTTTTTTATGGAAGCGTTTATTTTTATGGAAATATGAAAGCGTTTTTAATACATTATATATTAAGTAAATATATCGACCGAAAGTAACTCTTAGTTTACAATTTTCAAATTAAAAAGGCAGGACGAAAAAGTTGCCGGTGAACTTTTTTAAATATACCATTATTATCGTATGGCAGCAGCTTCGCAAATATTAAACGCCTTTTAAATTTTTGACTTTTACTTTAAAAGTTGAAATTAACTGTTACTTTTTGCCTTTTATTTTCTCGGTCAAAAATATCAGGCAATTTGTATTTTTTTTAAAGGCCGCTTGACCGAATAAAAAACTATTAAAACTAAAAAAGTTCTATAGCTCAAAATGTGCGTGCTGACGAGACGATAAAAGTTGCTTTAAAAATTTTTTGTCGTTAAAGCGGCCTTTAAAAACTTAAAATTGCCTGATATTTTTGACCGAAAAAATAAAAAGCACAAAATAACTGTTATTTTTGACCCAACAGTCAAACCTAAATCAGCGCGGAAGCGTTTTTTATATGTCAAAAATTTCTCATGCCCATATGATTTATATGAAGCAAACCATAATAACGCGGCGGCAATGCTCAGCGGTTAGAAAATCCAATTTTGACAGAGCGTTAGAAAGTAAAGTTGGCTGCAGAAAACGATAAAATTGTAATTTCTGCGAAAAATTTGTCATTCATCACTATGCCCGCATATAGCGGAGTCATCAACTGGCAACTGTTGTGTTAAAATTTACTGAAGTTTTGAGTTGTATTTAAATTATTTACTGATTATTAACTATTACTATTATATTATTAGGTACTGTTTATTTACTTTTCTAACTTTAAGAGAAACAACATATTAAGATAAAAACATCGCTCAATAAGGTATCGCCACCAGCTCACAAGTGTTGACTTCGCTGAGTGCGGCTCAACGTATATGTAAGAAGGTAGTGTTCGTAGATAAAATTCTCTCTTGTGATGGGTACCTTAGAATTGGTCTTTGTCAGTGGAAAAAGTCAGTGGTCTTTGAGTGATTAAGCTTAAGATTAAGATTACATAAATAATCAAAACGGGTCAAATGGAATGCTGCGAATATCTAGAAATCATAAACCAAAACATTGCTTGAATCATATTCAATCATTTTAATACAGCCAACTGCTTTAAAAAAATGTCATATGATTAAATAGCCAATTTGAACGCTCAATTTGTTCTATATAATTTAAATGACTAAATTTCAAATTTGTGAAATCATATGCAACTTTAAGCAGTGAGTTGATCACAGCTTTATCACTCAAAGACTACTGAAGAGGAAATGTAGCGATTTCCGAAGCAGACTGTCTAGTCAGCTAAGTGATCCTCGATAAAATTTGGAAATAATGTCATAAGTGGAACAAGACTTAGAGCTAAGTTTCGTAGATCAATGCCTTGAAGGGCTCTTAAAACGTCATCATCGAACCTGATACGTAACATTATTTGCTTGTCGATTTCTATGTAATACTAACGACAGTTTAATTTTATCTCTGCTATTTCTGTTGAATTTATAGTTTCTTTATTAATAATAATCAACGCCTTCGCTCCAAGGTATATATCTTTTAAATTCAAATAATCTAATATAATATTATAATCTTTATTATCTAATTCTTCCCTTTTATAAAACACAAAATCACAATCACAAGCAAAATGTACGCAAGAAAAGAAAAATATAATTTATTTATGTCATATAATTGGGAACTTATACATTGTACTAAATCTGTATTTTCCTCATTATTCATATGATAAAAAAGTTGTTACAAGGGAACTCACTGTATCAAGACTGGTGAAAAACTTGTTCCAACGATAGCCATCTTGTTGGTGGTAACTTAAGAATCTTTCGAAGTTTAACTGAAAAATAGTCCTGAAACTCTTTAAATTTAGATTGTCGCTTAGGACTATGTGCAAAAAATTAATATATGTTCCTAGCTAATTCTTCTACATGCCGAAATATTTTTCGAGACAGCAGAGGAACATAAATTTAATGAGTGACACATACATCCCATTACATACAAATTAGATTGAGTTTTTTGAAGGAGTGATTTAACACCACTTTTGCTGTCCATCATTACAGACGCAAAACCCAAAAAATTCTGAAAAAGGATTTCTAACCTTTGGAAAAAGTCTACAATAGCAGAAAAAATATACTTACTGTCAGAAGAATTTAGTGATATGAGTCCCAGAAATCGATCCATAACCCTACCTTTTACATAATCATAATAACGAACTAACAACACTTATTTGTTGACACGTCAGTTGATTCATCAATTGTCAATGAAAACTTTTGAGTGGGCATAATATTAGAAAATTGTTTTTCACCTTCTTCCATAAAAATTGAGATTGTTGTTTTGGCTACTTTTGTCCTACCACATTTCAAGCTTTTCACAAGTGTTGAATCTGAGCCAACTGCTTTAATAAGTGCAATTAAAAGGCCTTTTAGACAAAATACAAGATTATGTTGAATCAAAAATATAATAATCCTCATCTCAGCCATGATTTAATTATTAAAAGGTTATTCGTATTTATGACGTTTTCTCAAATTGGTATGCATAAATGAGAGCAGAAAAAAATCATGAGTGCAACACCATTAGAGCCATAGTAGAATCACCCAGGTAGTGTTGACAGTTTTTATGGAAAACATAAGCTGTGAAAAAATTTACTCAAAAATAGAGCGCTTTCAATCGGCCATTGTTAATAAGTGAAAACATAACCAATAGCTGCAGGCATCAATCCACCTCTGGCAAGGAGCTTCCTTTTGAGGCACTGAATAGAATTTAATATCACAAACTGAAAAGCTTTTCTCACAAATTACATGATTTTTTTATGATCTTAAATTTTTATTGGTTTATTTTAACGCAAACAAACAAAACGAAACTCAAACAAAAATTCTTATTTGATTTTTATGATTTTCGCTTTCGACGCTTGCTTTCTTTTTCTCTTTTTTCACTAGGCATGTTTTTGACAAGCTATGTTTTCCTTTTGAAGAGAAAATAAGCAGTTGTCAACACTACCTGGATAATTCCGTCATGCATTAGAGCTAAAAATTCACACGGTTGCCCAAATATCAGACTAATTGGTACTAAATTAACTACTATTCATTTTGTTCTAGTACTTTTATTGCTCCAATTTCCTAGTACATAATAACTTTTTAAATTATTTTTATTAACTAACTTCAATGAAAATGAAGTTTATAAATATATAAGAAATATAAATACTAAAATAAATATAATTTTGTTCGATTATATTAATAAACACATTAAACCTAACTATGAAACCTAAACAAGAGCGTTTAGTAGCGCGTTCTCAGCCGCTTTCCGTTAATGCTCAATTTTCATCCCTAAATAAGAGCGGCGGCTTTATGTCATATTGTTAAAAAAGTGGCTATATAGGCCGAATTAAGCCTATAGAAATAAGAAATTAAGTCACCAGTTGTTAGCTGTGGTAGTAACAATACCTTATAGCGCATTCTTTTCTGGAAAAAAATTCTGCATTTTTTCTGACCTCTTCAAGAGTTCTGCATTTTTTCCGTTCTTTTCTAAAAAAAAATGTTGACCTGAAAATAAATCGTGTTCTTTTCTCGAAAATTCTAACCGCAAAAGTATAAGAAATGTATAAAATTCGGCGGTTCTGCATTCTGCTCTCTATGAGTACCAACATAAAAACAAAAAAAAATAATTTTACAGTAATATTATATGCTGTGACAATTGTGAGAAGCAAAATGTTCCAATTTTGAAAACTTTTTTAAATTTAATCCAAAACAATTTTGATTAAAGTGGTTACTTTTAATAAAACTTAACAGCTCGATGAGTATTTGTTAAAAGAATTTTTAACAAGTCGGCACTATACATAACCTCAATCGTAAATACATCGTAATTTAAAACAACAGTGCAGCCAATATCAAATGAAAAAAAATGTTGCATTTTTTTCGTTCTTTTCTCAGCTCAAAAGAAGTCAACATTCTGCAAATTCAGGTCAGAATCTAAAAAATTCTGCATTCTGTGAGGTCAGAATTTTTTTCAGAAAAGAATGCGCTATTAGTGAGAGATGTTTTTCTGTGAATGTGTTGTTACTCTTAGAGTCAGAAAGGTAAATAAATAGTAATAATATAATAGCAATAGTAAAGTAAATAAATAGTAATAATATAATACCAATAGTCAGCAATAATCAGTAAAAAATTTAATTGCTCCCATAATTGTAGCATTTAGTGATTTTTAACAAAACAGTAATCAGCTGTTGACTCCGCTGAATGCGGCCATAATGACTAATGACAAATTTTTCACAGAAATTACCATTTCATCGTTTTATGCAGCCAACGGTCAACTTATTTAATCTAGTGAAGAGTGCTCTAGAGTCTTAACTATCAACTCAGAGGTCCCCGGTTCGAATCCGGGTTTGGGCATGGTTATTTTCGCTTTGTTCTTTACTGCATTTAAGAATTATTGAAACAAAAAATCCACAGCTAAATTGTGGAATCATAGGAATGGAACTTACATATGTATGATAAATTTCAGCTTAATCGGATACCAACAAGTTGTAGAAAAATGGCTTGCAAGTTAAATAAAAGCTTATAAAAATAGCCTAGTTTCAATATATACTTTTATACTCTAATATAAATTATATTTATAGAAAATTGTTTTCAAAAGTAATATTTTACAAAATATTTAAAATCGTCGCCTATAGAAAAGTGATTTTCTCGAAAAAAAGTTTTTTGACTTTTTTGACCAGGGTGTTTAAAAAAATCTATCAAGCCGATTGGGCTGAATTTTCAATTCATAATTCTACAGTCAATGGCTCTAGCAGATAGTAGAATTGTTAATTTTTAATATTTTTTTCTTGTTTTTAACCCTGATGAAAAAAAAATTATATTTGTAAATATCTGCTTAGAAGTTCACCATTTTTTCATTTTTAAATAATAATATTTAAATATACTACCTGCCAGAATGACAACTCACAGAACAATAATATATTTAAATTTTGTTTTCTTCAAATGACTTCAAGTGCCATAATCCCCCGTGCCAGCAACACAACTTTCTTTTAGGTGTCCACTTTGGACGAAAAATAATTTTAAAAAATATAAAATAATATGAAAAAAAATTTTTATTTTATTTTATTTTATTATAAAAAAAATTGCCGAAATAAGCCTTGAAAATAAGGCCGGAGAACCCAACTACAGCGCAAATACTTTGAAATCAATTTTAATTTATTTGTATGTATTTTCTTTTATATTCCAAATAAATCAGAGGAAACCTTTTTAAAACGCCTTACTTGGTTCCCTTAATAAACATTTTTTCAAATCCTGACTAAGCAATAATTATTTCATTAGCCGAATCAGAATTCCGTCTATCTATTCGGCTATTGAAGTATCTAAAAATTATGCTTTTGTATTTAAAGTAGCAACCAAAATATTACTTTAAATTTATAAAATACTGCTAAACCAATTCTATTTTATTGCTACATTTTTTTAATTATCCAATAATTATTTCATTAGCCGAATCAGAATTCTGTCTTTCTATTCAGTTAATGAAATACCTAAAAATCCTTCTCTGCATCAGCAACCAAAATATAGCTACAACAAAATCACAACAAAAATGTCCAGCTCGAGACAAAATAAATTCGGCAACCATGCACATGCAAATAAGAAGCTGTAAATTTTTATTTTCATTCAATATTTCTTCAGATTTTCAAATAAGAAGAAACAGGCAATCACATTAAAAAATACCGATCTTTTTGCTCCCTTGTGCACGTAGCCAAAATGATCAAAATATAGAAAACAAAATGTAAACAAACTCGTGCTTTTGAAGGGGTATAAAATAAATGTTCCATCAAAATAGCCTGTTCTGTCGATGGATGGCTAATATGAGCGAGCAAAAAATAACGAGCGACGAGTGAAAACTCTTATAGATATATACTCGTTGCTGCTAAACAGTTAACTGCTAAACAGCTGACTGCTAAACTGGGCTATACTGTTAAGCAACCAACTACTAAATACACCAACTATCAATATGATTAAGAAACCAAGTCTAGTAAGCAATCTTATTAAAACTAGAAATATTTTTGAAGAAGATATATAAAAGTCTTTAGCTTGGAGAAGCTGCAAGTGATGAGCTCTTAAAAAACTTTTAAGCCATTTTCAAAACCAAATAATTCAATCGACTAATAACAATAGAACAATAATAAAAAATTAAAAATATTCAGATAACTCTTTTAAGGATAATAAAGTTACTACCAGCACACCATTTAAAAAGAGCAAGTATGATAATAATACATTTTCTCCTAGCCTTGATTGAAAGGAAATCGATAAAAGTTTGTCCAAGCTTAAGTCATTTGATGCTGATAATGGTAATGATAATGATAATAACGCGATGATACTCATGTTCATCATGATAATGCTGATAATGATTTGGAAAATGATGATGTTACCATTGCAATAAATCCGGAACAAAGTATTCAATTCAATTTATCGAGAGTTCATTTAAAAAAATTTGATAAAGTCTATGGTCCTCACAAGGATAAAAATCAGATATGAAGATTGGGTAATGAACCAATTACTTTTGATTCAACCAATGAAAATGCAGGTAACTCACAATGGCCCTTCACCATGGTTGCCACCTTAAATTTCCATAAAAAATACCTTTTTCCCACGAGAACAAAAAAAAAATTACCACAGCAATTCCCATACCAAAATACTAAAAAAAATCCCACGGCTATTTAAAAAATACCACAAAAATACCACAAGTATTTAAAATTACCACAAAAATACCACGCATTAAAAAATACCACAAAAAATCCCATACGAATTAAAAAATACCTCAAAAAATACCACAAGTATTTAAAATTAAAACAAAAATATTACAAACTTTATTAAAAATGTAAATGTTGCATACTTTTTTACAATGAAACGCAAACAAATATTACACGTTCAATAAATAAAACATGTACAATTGTGATCAAAAATAGTAACTTTCTTTTTCTGCCCGTCATGCTATTTTTAAAATATTAGTTTATTTTCTGTTGTAATAGCGTTACACCAAAGAGGATAAATAAGTAGGAAGAGGTCCAGAAACTCACTGTTAAAATTTCCTTCTAAATCTCGGTGAGGTCGAGATTGGCACCTCACTTAAAAGCTCCGCAGCAGCGGCAAAGCGCAGCGAATTTCGATGTTTTCTTTTGGGAACAGCGAAATATAAATGAAAATGTGTGCACACAAGAGAGCTAGGAATAGATCCCTTGTTTTAAATATGATGCCTTCTTTCTTCCTTTTATGATCTGAATAGAATCAATTGAAGGTCGTTTTATAGAAAACAAATTTTTGCTTACACTTTGTGTTCTATATTTTTGATCATTTCGGCTGTGTGCACAAGGGAGCAAAAAGATCGGCTTTTTTAATGCCCTGGCCTGTTTATTCCTATTTGAAGAATAGGTAAATATATTGTCACCTCATATATATTTTCATATGTCGCCCTCTAGATGTATAATGCACTTTGCCCTAAATTTTTTAATCGCTTACTACTGTTAGAATATATCGTTTTGTTTGGGTAGGTTTCATACTACCACGGATATCCTCTGAACATCACTATGACTTAGTTTTAAATACAATAAAATATATATCTGATGTGTGAGCTGTTTATTTAATAGACTTATTTAATGAAGTTTATCAACGCGGCTTAATGTATTGAAATGTATTAAATAATAAATTTGTTTGATTTCGTCTAATATTCATTATTTTTAAAACCAATTTAAAAAATATTTTCACAGAATCAAATGTAAAATCGCGTTTTTTTTCAGTTTGGTCTCAATTGTCTAGCAATTTTTCTATTGCATTTTATTTTTCAATTCAATCTCAGATAGCCACGTATTTTTTGTTATTGCAAAGAAATAATAAGAGAAAATTATAAAAAATTTATAGTTGAAAATTTAATACGCTTAGTTAAAGCTTTTTTTAAAAATTTCTATTTCAAATTTTTTTCTTTAATTTTAAAGTACGTTTTTACTCTCAGTGCTAATAATATAAAAAAATATTCCGAAATAAATTTTTTGTTTGTTTTTAAATGCATCTTCCTCTCGATAGGCTTAAAAAAGTAGTACTTTTCAGCCGGTGTCAAGATATTTTGATCCAAATTTTTCGGAAAAAAAAATTTAGATTTATTAAAGGACTAATTATTTTATGTCACCTAGTGAAGAGAAGATGCGTTTAAAAACAAACAAAAAATGTACCTACTTTGAAAAAGTTTTTTATAATATTTACGTAAAAAAATGTTCAAGTCTCTATGCATTGTAGTCTTTCCACAAAAAATATCAACACTAGCTGAATTCGTTGAAAAAGTTTTTACAACATAACTTCTAAACCTTAAAGAACACACTTTCATTTCATATCTATGGAAAGAAAATGGAACCTTTAAAAAATAAAAATAACGAAAATGATAAAAAATTATAGCGCATGTTGCTGGCATGGTATTAAACTTTGAAATTAATAATGGGTCATGTAACTGCAATTTTTTAAAAGCTTTATATTTCCATTTAAAATAAAATTTCTAATAATACCCTACTTATGAAAATTGCATTTAAATTGACTGAGCTACGTTGTCTCAAAATAGACCCTATTTCGGCATTCGCATGGCTATGAGTCCGCAAAAAAAATCTCAAAAACTTAGACTCCGGATTTGGTTTTCTAAACAATAACTAAATAAATCTAAAAACAGAAAATTAGAGCCAAATCGGAGATAGTCAGTTCAACTGATATTACACTTCAATGTGAAATGGTTGACATATTAAAAAAAATTTGTTCCTTCTTTGACGAAATATGTTTAATGCGAATTTTTTATAACATATTGTGGTTAAAAAAAATTGCTTGAAACATTTTTTAAAATTTTGCATGAAAAAACATGCATTGATGTTAAAGGCAATGTGTTGAATTTAAAAACGTGATGGATTTTTTCAGTATATATATTGATTTTGAAAAATATTTTGTACCCAATATTTGTAAGCACTGCTTGAATCAGACAAATCGACCTGTAACGTTTATACATCCATACGTGTAAACATCTATCAATAAGCCGATTCCTGAAGATTGGTACAATGTTGCCGGTTTCAGTCAAGCGAACCCTCATTTTCGTCGCTTCGAAGACTCAAATAGTAAAACTGGTACATGCATGATAAGTAAAACTGGAGAAGAATGGGTTAATGGGTTAGCTCTTTAAATGTTTACAGGGATATGGAAGTGACCACGGAAGAAATTTTAAATGCAATAGCCCGAAAAAAATATGTATTGTAATTATATATTTTAATATAAAAAAAATTAGAATAAGTCTAAAAAAAACTTTAAAAACGAAACTTTATATATTTTGGTTTCATATCTAATCAAATACTCTTAGCCTAAGACGTCAACGAAAAAACCTTTTGTGAATTAAATTTTTAAAATTAATAAAATAGTGGTACACATTTCGTTTTTAGTTTAATATTTCTTTTAAATACATTATCAAACATTCGTACTTAAAATCGTACTTAACATCGTATTTAAAATACTATAGTTGTGATAATTTACTTTTCAAAAAGAATTTGTTGTTAAAATTTTTCTTGAAAAATATTAAATATAAATACAAAAAAATGGATGATTTTGTTAAATAACTTGGTCGCTTTGAAATTTTTTACTAGAAGTGTAACATTTTGTAAATTTCGAGTTTGGATACTTTTACGAAAAAAAATCTCCAAAAAATTCACATTTTAATAGACGACATCAGAAGTGGCTATGGCATAGTCTTAAGCTATTTTTTGCAAAAAATTACAAATATCAAAATTCATAAAAGAAAGTTATAGCTGTTGAAACTTGACTTTTTTTTAAATTCTTAAAGTGTCTGTTGCTAAAATATTTCGAATAAAAAAAAATCATAAATAATTAACCATTTTTTCAAGAAACTTCCAACAAATTTCTGTTTGTTTCTTCTGAAAACGGTGCAAAAGTTGATTTTGTCATGGAAATAATAAAAACTGGAAATTGCATTATTTTACTTTTTCATATGATGTATCACTTCATGTTTCATTTTTAATTTATTAAATACTCAAAAATAATATTTGACTTTTTAAAAAATTAGGAAACTTTAAAAAAAATATTTCACAATTTATACGTACTTCATTTTTTCTGGTCGCATAAAATTGTATTCAAAATTAACTTTGAAAAAAAGTTTCCCATGCTGCTGATTTCCAACAAAATAGGAAATGTTTTTCAGAAATGCTTTTAAGCAAATGGCTTCAAAATATTGCATTTGTTCGCAGCCATGTCTTTAAATACCTTTGCTTAAAAATAATGCGTTCCGTAAGCGGGAGAGTAATCGATGAATAATACTTTCTCGGTTACATGAAACTAATGATTTTGCTATATGTACAAATAATAGATACATGTTTAAAATATTACGTTAAAAATGTTATGTATTAAAAATGGTTCAAATCAATGTTTAAAATTCAATAATTGAAGGGCTTATTGCAGTAATGTGATAAGCCACATGATCTAAAAAATAATTTTTTTTGGGCTAAATACATAACTCAATGCATTGCCAACAACTACTGAAGAGATATTAGCTATTTATTAATAATTTTATAACCTATTTGCAAAAGTTTCCGTGTTCAATTCCATTTTTTCATACAAAAATAATTTTTTTTAAAACTTTAGAGTCGATTATTTCAAAATATTTTTTATGTGGCTTATCATGTTTTAGCAATAAGCCCTTCAATTATATTATTACTTCGTTTTGTTCTACCCAAAATAAACCTTGAAAATTAGGCTGGCGCACCAGACTACATCCTTTAACTTAAAATCTATCTGAAATAAATCTGTTGTTTTCTTCTCTGATTGGGAAAAACTTTTTTGGTGGTAGTTTGGTTATTGAACTACAGTAAAATAATAAAGGTCCTAATGCAAATACTTTGAATCCAATTTAATTTGATTTTTATTTCCTAATAAGTACCTATATTCTAAATAAATCAGAGGAAAATTTTTTAATGCATTCTTTTGTTCTGTTAATGAACAAAAAAATTTTCAACTCATGATTAAGAAATAATTATTTCATTAGCCGAATTAGAAATCCGTTTTGTTATTCGGCTTTTGAAATATCTGAAATTCTTTCTTGCAGCAACAACCAAAATATTGCAACAACGAAATAACAATAAAAATGTCCAGCAAGAAACAAAATAAATTTGGCAACATGTAAAATAAGAAGGTGTCAAATTTCATTTACATTCATAAATTTTGCAATATTTCTTCAGGTATTCAAATTGGAAAAAACATGCAAGGACATTAAAAACCGATCATTTTGCTCTCTTGTGCACACAGCCGAAATGATCAAAAATATAGAAAACAAAGTGTAAGCAAACATTTTTTTTCTATAAAACGACCTTTAATTGATTCTATTCAGATCATAAAAGGAAGAAAGAAGCCAACATATTTAAAACAAGGGATCTATTCCTAGCTCTCTTGTGTGCACACATTTTCATTTATATTTCGCTGTTCCCAAAACAAAACATCGAAATTCGCTGCGCTTTGCCGCTGCTGCGGAGCTTTTAAGTGAGGTGCCAATCTCGACCTCACCGAGATTTAGAAGGAAATTTTAACAGTGAGTTTCTGGACCTCTTCCTACTCATTTATCCTCTTTGGTTATACTTTACCACAAACGATCAACGATGCTATTCAAATTATCAACAGTACGTTCAATGTGTTGCTGCGTTTGCTTTTTTTAATTTGGATGCGTTCATAACACATTCAATATATAACCAGGAGTGAAAAAGCGTGCGGAGATATTTGTGCAAAAATAACATTATAAAGTCCTTAAAAATTCCCCAAAAAAAAAAACCCACGTGAATTAAAAAATACCATGCTGAATTAAAAATTACCATGAGAATTTTAAATTCCCACGGCAATTAAGAATTCCCTAAAAAAATCCCACGTGAATTAAAAAATACCATGCTGAATTAAAAAATACCATGGGAATTTTTAATTCCCACGGCAATTAAAAATTCCCAAATATGGGATTTTTCTACTAAAGTTGGCAACCGTGCCCTTCACACCAGACTTATATGAACTATTAGTTAACAAGGAACCAATCAGTTTTAATGACGCAGATTTAATTACATATAAACAAATATTAGAGATGAGTAATGCTCATAAACGAAAAACCAGCATAAATGGGCAAATTAACGGAAATCATTCAAAAAAAATATACAACGATTATTAGAAAACTATTTAAAGAAAATGTTCATAAAGGTGACTACTTTTTTCTATACAAAATTCTATTGCTTCTCGTGTCTTGCTTGTCGTTGGTGTGCATTTTCGTAATATAAGTATACTATTATTTAAAAGGCTTCCCACGTATATGCGACAACGCTAAACTAAAAAACTACTGAACTGATTTTAGTAATTATTTCACTTATATAAAGCTACATGTTTAACTTAAAATCTTGCATCCTTTATTTTTTTTAAAACAATTCTTAAAAATTACTAAAATATAAGTGATATAAATTAAGGTTTAATTTCTGCGTCGTGGTATTTTCGCTCGTGGTTCACGTATGGATGGTCATGCATCGTCATCAGATAATCTTCCTCCTTCTTCTTCATCTTCATCATCTTTTTCATCACTTTTTTGTGTGTATCAGCTTCATTGAATTTTGTAAGATAACAAATTTCACACACAAGAACATAGTGCATAGAGCACGTCGGATTCAAGCATAAGTCGCAAACGGCTGTTGTTTTGTTGTCCCTTATGTGTCGGCTTTTTTTACATTCTTCGCACAATGAAAAATAAAGTGATTAGAGAAAGAATGTAATAAATAGAACGGAAGTGAGAGACTGAGAGAGGGACCTATGTATCTGGCATTTTACGCTTTACAACAGGAGCTTATTTAGGCTTGAAACCGATCAAATCCATTGCAATTGTGGTCGATTTTCTCAAATTTGGAATTTTTGACCTTTTTTCCAATTGATTTTGTGCTAACTCATAAGCTTACTCCTTCAAGAATATCTTTCTCTTGTCATGTTTATTAGCATTCCATGTAGGATTGGACAATTCACACAAAACGAAATGTAGCGAGCAGCAACATCGATCATATTGAAAAAGAGCAACATTGGCCATCGAGCACATCTTCGTTTGCAAGTATACCCACGTATCGACACCATGTATCGACACCGCCTTTGTGTTTGCTATAATCATGAATGACCAATGGTGTTCCGGTTTCTTTATTTATTTCTTCCGTTGCGTATGTAGTTGAGAGCAAATGGACATTTTTATTAGCATTCGTGTTATAGCTCACCATTTGAAAAACAGAAAACAGCAGTTTTCGGGCCTCGCTTTTTCGCTTCTTGAATTGATGTGAACAATTTTGGCAAATCACGTTTGTTCATCCTTATTGTACCTGTCATGGTTGTGTTCTTTGCAGCCAAATCTTTTGCCAATTTATAACTCATGAAAAAATTGTCCACTGTGAGATTTGCACCAAGATAAAAATAGTTTTCTACGAGACGCATAACTAGATCGTGAGCATTTCCAGTCGATCTATTTTGATTCGGTTGCTGGCCTAAATACACTTCTGCCGAAAGTGGGTAATTTGTTTGCGAATCGACCAACCACAATATTTTGATACCATATTTGCCAGGCTTTGACGGTATATACTGTCGAAAGCTACAACGGTTACGTATTGAGAGCAACTGCTCATCAGCAACCAAGTTCAAAAACGGAACATATGCCATCGTCATGTTCTTTTGAAATAGTTCACAAATGTAGCGAATAGGTGCCAGCTTATCACGACGTAATCGCATCATTCGCGTCCGTGAATCGTCAAAGCGAATAAATCGACACAGTTGTTCGAAACGAAAGCATGCCATGACTGTTCGATAAAAAGGCATACTGGACTTGTCGAAGAGATCAGTGGTTCGAATAGTATGTGATCTTTCGGCACCAGAGTATATCAATATTGCAATGAAAGCATATAATTC
The DNA here is from genome assembly GCA_963920525.1 of Dichetophora obliterata. Lineage (NCBI taxonomy): Eukaryota > Metazoa > Arthropoda > Insecta > Diptera > Sciomyzidae > Dichetophora > Dichetophora obliterata. Next base: position 131,138,384 of record OY986437.1, read on the forward strand.
GTCGATATCGGTATCTTTCCATTTTCGAATATTTGACGATGGATTTGCTCCACGGTGGTCTTCATATATTCTTTAGGCTTTGAGTTTAGTTTCGATCACGATTTGTCGTGGGAAAACACGCATGAATGTTTTTTGCTTGTTATGGAAATTTTCCTTGCAATATGCTAATGAATGCATCCGATTTTGTTTCATTCATCCTTTTCATCATTTTCAGCTTCGTTTGGCATCGACTACCAAACGGTTTTGTCGCCTTTTCCTTGTCCAGTGTACATTTGACCATGATTTCGATCAACTGCTTGTTCTTCTTCTCCTTGTTCTTGTTCTCTCAATTCTTGAACCTCTTCAAAATTTTCATCGGACACTATCGTCGGATCCGTCGACATTGGATCCACTATCGAATCATCAAAATCACTCTCATCTTCGTATGGTTCAACTTCCGATTCATCGTCTCTACTATGCAAAAAAAATACATTAACTCTTCTTTCTTCTTCAGCCGAAATTTCTTGAAACCACTTATGCTCATTATTACGGCCCGACATTTCATTTCTTTTGATAAAGTTTCAAGCATAAGCAACACGTAAAATATAATAAGCAAATAAGAGGTAGAAAATGCAAAATAAACGGATTCCCAGGCAATATGTATGACGAAAAGAGAGGGGGCTGTACGCCCCATAGTACGTATGGTGAACATGTGTGTTCTGAGTCAATATTTCACATATACATATGCATGAAAATATGAAAATTCACTAGTGAGTAGCTTAAAGTTCGACCTTTTATATTCTATTGGTTAAAATGAGTTTGTTTAGATTTTTGGTATTTTTATTTACCTTTAAAGGTTGTCTGGGGCGCTGAGCGCCCATAGTACAGACTAAATGAGTTAAATACAGTAACATAAAGAGAGCTGAAATAAAGCCAATAAATGAAAATATCAAAATTAAATTTTTTTTGTAATGAATGTAGCTTATCAAGCACAAATATGAAATTTTTAGAAATAAAACATTTAATTAATAAAACCGAGAAAAATAAATTAAAATCAAAAGACGTGAAAGACATCATTGAAGATCTGCTCACGAAGATATGCCAAAAGTTTAAAAACGATTTTCAAAATGAATTTAACACTTTGATTGAACAGCAACTTAGTGCGAAATATGAGGAAATAACAAAACAAATTGTAGAAGAAGTAAACAAAGAGCTAAATAATAATAACTAACAAGTCAGTCATAAAGCCGAAATATAATATAAACAAGAATAATAGAGAAACTAAAAACACGCTAAAGACAGTGATAGAGCCTACAGATGGGCTCATAAGAGATGTGAGAGAGATAAATAGGAATAATTGTGGAGTAATTGCGGAATGTGCTGACAAAAAAGCTTTTAATACAGTACAACAGAAAATAAACGAAATATCGAAATATTTAAAATAACTGGGTTGACATCTAAGTTAATTGAAGAGAGGTTAATTGAATGCTTAAAAAAACAAAACGGTGTTGATGAGAACAGAGAGCTAAAAATTATGAAAGTATTTGAGGATAAAAGCAAACGTGAAGAAATTTACAATGTTTTGGTAGAAACAGATGAAGATACATTTGATATGCTCATCTTAAATATAAGAGTCCAAATTGAATATGATAGCTGCAAAATCTTTGAGTACTTTAGAATAATGATATGGTTTAAATGTTTAGGTTTTTAACACAAAGCTAGTGAGTGCATTAATAAAATTGCGTGAGGTAAATGTGGCGGTTCTCATGAAAGAAAAGACTGCAAATCTGATATAATAAGATGTGGAAATTGTTACGAACTAGTCCAAAAGAAAGTATTAGATGTCGATGTAAGCCACTATGCTTTTAGTGTTCAATGCCCAGCGTATGTAAAACATTGCCAAACAAAAACACGAAACCTAAAATAGCAATCAAAAAATATATATATAATTTCCTGCATTTATCTTAATATTAACAGTATAATTGCAAGCAAATCTTAGCTCGAAGTGTTGATAATTTAAAAAAAAATAATTTAATATTGTTTTGTTCAGAATCACGTTCTACAAGTGCAATAAATGATCAAGAATTACATATTGAGAATTATATAACATTAAGATGTGATTCCCACAATCGTCACACTGGAGGAGTCCTAGTATATTTGCATAAAAAAATCAAGTATAAAGAAATATATAATGATAGCATTAATAAAAATATAAGGTGCATAATAGTCAAGTTGATAAACTGTGTCATTCAATGGCAAATTGAAGTGTTATACCATTCTCCTAATAGCAGTGATAATGAGTTTATTGATTACTTAAATGACGTTGTCCTGGATCAGTTCAACATTTACATGAATAGAAACACAATCATAAGTAAAAAACCCCAGCGGTCAGCAATTGTAGTACCTGATGAAATCTGGTGTGAAATAAGATCTATTTTGCTTTGAAAATTCGGGAATGATATCATTACTGATTTAAGAATAAGCATTTCCATTCAAGATTTTTTAAAATTTCCCTGAATTGTCCAATCTGTGAACATTTTGTTTTGTTTCGATCTCAGTCCGGAAGATGCCCCTGATTTAAGAAGCGAAGGTGTAATGCTGCCAAACGTTTATAACCGCTTTCAATTAGCCGAACCCTGACTTTGCTTCATGTTCACACCTGACCGATGGCTGAGATTAGAAGCGAAGTGGTAATGACACCAAATAACTTTGGGAAATTAAAATAAAAATCTGACAATACGAAGTAGTCGACGCATATTTTTTCTTTCTTAAAAATTTAAAGTAGGAGCACGTTAATAAAATATTAAAAAAATATTTGAATGCGAAATGTATAAATCAAAATAATATTTTATATACTATGTATGCATATTATATTATAGTATTATATATAAATATAATAGATGGCTTTAAAAAGAAAAATAGGCTTACTTGCTTTTTCGTTTGAATATTCACTCCAGAGTATTCACTACCTGATAGAAGGCCTAATTTTTTAGCGTTCCCTGAGGCCTGAATTTTCGGAGGGATTTTCTTGGGGATATTCAGGCCTGAGTTTACGTTATACGATATCAGGTGTTACGTAAGTAGGACATCTTAATGGGAAAGAAAATCAAGTGATGTGTTGAATACTCAGGCCTCACCATTACCCCTCAGGCCTTAGGGAATGTATTATTTCAGGCCTATTTTAACCACTGGGACGAAATTTTTGGAAAAGTATGTGTGACTCAAAAACCCAGCGGTCAGCAATTGTAATACCTGATGAAATCCGGTGTGAAGTAAGATCTATTTTGCTTTGAAAATTCGGGAATGATATCACTGATTTAAGAATAAGCATTTCCATTCAAGCTTTTTGAAAAATTCCCTGAAATTGTCCAAACTGTGAACATTTTGTTTTGTTTTGATCTCAGACCGGAAGATACCCCTGAGTTTAGAAGCGAAGGCATAATGCTGCCAACGTTTGTGAGTGCTTTCAGTTAGCCGAAGCCTGAACTTGCTTCGTATTCGCACCTGAGCGACGGTTGAGATTAGAAGCGAACTTTGGGAAATTAAAAAGTCTAACAATGCGAAGTAGTCGACGCACATTTTTTCATTCTTACAAGTTTTAAAAAGGAGAACGTTAAAAAAATAATGAAAAAGATATTTCAATGCAAAATATATAAATGAAAAAATATTATATATATGTATGTATATTATATTATTATATATACATATAATAGATGACTTTTAAAAGAAAAATAGGTTTACCTACTTTTTTCACTCCAGAGTATTTACTACCTGATGGAAGGCCTGATTTTTTTAGCGTTCATTGAGGCCTGAGTTTTCGGACGAATTTTCTATTTTAACCGCTGGGAAATTAACTTTACTACTCGAATTACGGAACGCTCAAAACAAAAATTGATTTGCTATATTCAAATATAGATAATCTAAAATGTAAAAGACTTGAAAATTTTAAAATCTCGGATCATGAAACGATTGGTTTTAATCTTTTCAGTAATCTATACTCCTGAAAGGCGAATATCAAATAGTAGTTTCATGGGAAAATTTTAGTGCTGAAAACCTTTTCACAATGTTCAGAAACTACAATTTGAGCGTATCGAATAACCTATCACTTGAAGAAAAAATAATAACCATGAATGAAATAATCCTTCAAGCAATGCAATGCTTAACATTTGAAAAACAAATAGAAATGAAATTAATGAATAAGTGGTATGATCGCGAACTTACAGAATTAAACCGAACTAAAATAACCTTGTACAAAAACTGTCAAATAAATGGAGATTGGAGTCATTATAAACAAGTAAACAAATACTTCAAAGAGCTTGCAAAAGTCAAAAAGAACAAATATCCAGAAAATAAAATTTCAATGAACCGACAAAACAGCAAACAAATGTGGAAATTTTTAAAAGAAACAATTAGTTAAAAAAAATACACATCAATAACAGAAATGAAAATCGAAAATACGGTGTATGAAAATGAGAAAGAAATAGCAAACTAACTTTATAAATTTTTCGTCAATAGTGTAAAAGAAATAAGCGATGCAATTGAAACAGTGCAAAGTAATCTTACAAAGTAATCTGGCAATAATGTTCAAACCTTGTTTGAACTTAAGGAAGTTTCGCCTAAAAAAGTTTCTGAAGTTGTAATAAAAGTTTCGAAATAAAATAGGCGGGAAAACCTGCTTTCTGAAAGGGTTATTAAGCACTCTATTGAGTACACTGGCTTTTTCTATAAAAATATAATTAATGAAAGTATGAGAACGGGTAGTGTTCCAGACTGCTGGAAATTATCAACAGTGATACCAACTGAAAAATTAAACTTACTATAAAATCAACTGAAATGCGTCTCATAAATACTTTGCCAGCGGATGACAAGATAATTGAATCAATAATAATAAAGTACATTGACGATCATAAAATATTAATACCGGAGCAATCAGGCTTTAGAAAAAAACATTCTTGTGAGACAGCTTTAAATAATAGTGTTTAAATAGAAAAATCAACTAAATGAACAAAATGTTATAACTGCAGTATTTTTGGATCTAAAACGCGCTTTTGAGACAGTCGCTCAACATATTATGATAGACAAACTTTACAATATTGGTGTACGAGGTCAGGCGCTTATATGGTTTAAAAGCTGCTTATCGAATCGGCGGCAGCAAACATTAATAAACTCAAAGTGTCTATCGGATAAGCAGCCAGTTGATATTGGACTACCTCAGGGATCGGTGCTCGCACCGCTACTTTTTGTCATATACATAAATGATATTGCAAAATCGTTAAAACATTGTGAAGTAAAGTTATTTGCTGATGATACTCTAATTATGATTAGTGAGAAAAACATTAACCTAGCTATGGAAAGAATGCAGATTGATTTGAACAATATATATAAATGGATGTGTCAAACCAAATTAAAGATAAATATATGTAAGACAAAGTATATAATTATAAGTAGATCGACCTTCGCAAATAGTTATGAATTAAAACATAGAAACGATAAACTTAAAGAAGTTCATATAAATAGTTCATGTAAATGTAAATAGTTTACACAAAAATAAATCAGAATACTTTACTTTGTCATGACATTTATCTTTAATATAAAAAACGGAAACTGCTAGAATATTTAAGTAAAAATATTTTATACAATAGAGATATTCACAATTTTGTAAGGAACAAAATTTCTGCGTAAATTTTCTCCCACATGTGTTCTTATTTTTCTCCTTACATTTCCTAGGCTTGCCCTCGGCTGGTGACTGGGTGGCTCACTTAAGCGATAGAGATAATTGCAAACCCCACCGGGACTTCAACGACAAGACGGAAGCATGCCCAAGGAGCTGACTTCATAATTGCTCGAGACATGCCAGTCATATTTTTTTATATATTTTCTTTTATCCTTCTTGCTTATAAAGCAATAACTCTGAACACTATGTATATATTTTCTATTTAGAACGTAAGCATAAGTAAAATCCGATATAATCGGATAAATAAAAACAATATGAATTTAATAAGGAACCTGCTTCGAGTGTCCTCATTTCATAAGGGAAACTATTTGTGGAGCATATCCTTGTAGGTAGGGATAAATTCTAGCAAAATAAAAGGAATTAAATACTTACGTAGCATTACAATTAAATATAAATAAATATATATAAAATCTAAATAGTAGTTAGGCACAATAAAACCTATATGAGAAAATAAATATAATTAAGGTAAATAAAGAATACTCTAGACCTGGGCTAGTTTAATAGTGTAAGTAGGGTAAAACAGACATAGTGCTACGAAGGCTAACGTTTCCAAATTAAAACGAGAGTAGTAAATGTAATGTATTACCAACAGCTTCCATAGGGTTACGTTGTGGGTAGGTTTCCTACCGGGGTGGCTCTCTTGTTAATATGTTTTTTGTTTTATTTTTTCTTTCATGCACCATGACGATAACGGGCACACAAGCAAACAGGCAGCTGGCCAGAGGGAAACATGAGACCAAACCAAAGAATGGGAACATCATACGATATTCGAGAAAGTTCGACGACAAGAGAGAAAACTACCAACAACGATGGCTCACGCGAAGAAGAAGACTACTGGTTATAAAAGAGGAAACTTAGAGTAAATCGTGGTGGTTAATTTTAAAGTGTGCTCGAGTGAAGACGTAGAACGGACAGCAGTATTCGTTGGTGGCAGAAAGTTCTGCCCGCACCAACCAGCAGCGACGTTAATTCTCAAATATTAAGCGACGATCATAAGGCGACAGCGCAGCGGAAGGGAAGCGTCAACAGCGGCCGAGATAGGACGCCCCGACGAGAGTAGTAGACAACAAAAGGAAGACTTTGGTGTGAAACTGCGACTCCACGGCAGAGCAACAGCAACCAAACTTACACAGCAGCTAGATTGAGGAGCCCGATAAAGTATCCATTTTGTAATTTTATTATACTATATAAATACTTTATTTAAGTAGAATTCATCGCACTCGCGTAACTCAAGGTATGTATTGGGACCTTACGGAGAGACCAAAGTAGAGTGAAAATTCCCTCAGTTAAGTGAAAATATAGTGAACATAAAGTCCATACCCAGGAAATTAGAGCGAACGGAACGGGCTAAAGTGGGCAGAACTGCATCCGAACGTTCGCTTCTATGTCCCATTCTGGGAAAGTAAATGAAGAAAGAAGTCGCAACGTAGCTATAATAACTTCTGGAACTTCAACGAGACCCGGGGCCGACCTCACGATTTCGAGTCAGGGTAATTCGATGTTTCGGACTGAAGACGGGCTAATGTGGGCAGAACCGCACCCGGTCTAGGTCTCTTTCGTCCCATCTCGGGATCAAGAAGTTGTTCAGTAGGTCATGTCCACCACTGGGCATCTAGCGTAGCGTTCAAAGGGACATTTCTATAGTGAGGGTAAATCACTGTGTGGTTGATCGAGAGGGGGGTTTTAAAGGAAGTAATTTAATCAATTCAGACGGTTCGAGAGATTGACCAGAATACTAACAAGGAACCAGCCCCGGTGATTTCGAGTTCAAGGTCCGGGCTAATGTGGGCAGAACCTCACCCGGTCTTGAACTTAAAATTGTAACTCGGGAGTAAGACACATTTAACTACTTGAACCCTAGTTAGTAGCGCAAGAATATCCTTTAGCTTTTGTTCGATTAAAACGGGACAACCACCTTAGTGATAGTTTTTCATTGAAGAATTAAGGCTATCCAAGCGTGACCACCGCACCCAATACTTACCTTGTGTTTCGGCGTAACTAAATTAGCGTTTAAAAAGAACATTTATCAAAGTTAAAAACAAAATATTTAGTTGAACAAATAAACTGTTACCAAAATAATTTACATTTTTTCCTCTACAAAATACTCGGCTAAACATAAAATTTACATTAAATCAGAATTTAATGTTTGTCGAAACAATGTAAAAATTATTAATAAATATTTTTTTCTCCAATTTCAATTTCGGGAAAACTACCCACACGTATTTAATTGTAGCCAACCTTCCGTGAGGCTAGGTAGCTGTTAGTTAAAACTTTGTTAGATATTAAGCGTATTCAGAGTTTGTCAATAAAAGATATATTGAGTTCCGACACAGCTTTTTCGCACTTTCTCCGCATTAGATCATCTTAAGAACCAGCCCAAATAACATTAAAACATCTCAATAAGGCCATTTACAGTTCGAATACGCTGGTCTGCCATTTGTTCGATCTGCTATTTGTTCGCCAATTTACGAAAGCGTATTTTGCTTCGTTGTTGTATTGCATACAAATGCAAATACGCAGGCACGCGTAAATAAAAGCAGCCCTTGGACGTGCTCTTTGTACCTCATATTTTTATGCTCTGTCTACAGCCGCATAATCACATACATGACAGGGTTGCACAATCTTTTTATACGACAGTCACATGGCGAGGTGCTCACAGTTTGAACAATAACAAATGCTATAAATATGATTTGTTAAAAGTACGCTCAAACCGTGAATAGCCTTAACGATATCGATAAGAGTGGTCCAAAACAATCCAAAGTGAGAAAAATTTACCCACCATAATATAAGTTGGGCTCAGGGACAACACAAGACATAACAACTAACCATGCGTTTACATAGATCTAATCATACATTAGTTTTCAATCTACTTTTGAGTTGACCTTTCAATAAGTTAACATCAAAAAAGCTACAGTTGTTAACAAAGGTACTCATGCGATGTAAAGGAGCAGTAGCCATATTATTTGTTCTACTAAAAGGTAAGTAAATTAAATTGTTAGCATTTCTACTGCTTCTACGGTTAGTGTTAAAATTTATAAGAGTTAGGAGTTCTGGTGAATCGAATACACCAGTTATGAGTTGGTGTAAATAGACGATATCTGCAGACTTCCTTCTCTCATTCAAAGATTGCATTTTTAATAATTTTAAACGATCCTCATAAGGAGGAAGGTTTAAAGTGTCAGTTGCACTTAAGCCCCTTAGAGCAAACCGAACAAAACGTTTTTTGATTCTCTCTATACGTTCAACATGTACATTCTAACTTGGGGACCAAACTTGACTTGCATACTCTAAGTGAGGTCGCACAATTGCATAATACAGCGTTGTAGTTGTGATCATACCATTAAATTCTTTGGCCCAGCGTTTCATAAGCCCGAGCATAGAAGATGCTTTTTTACAAATGTAATCAATATGAACGTTAAACGATAGCTTAGAATCCATGCATATACCCAGATCTTTGACAGCATCTACACGACTTAATGCAGTATCTTTTATCTTATAATCAAAAATTAAATTATTCCTTTTTCGCGAAAAGGTCATGGTTTGGCATTTATCTGGATTTAGAAACATATTGTTTTTAGAACACCAAATTTCAAAGGATTTCAAATCAGACTGGAGCAGATCTGAATTGTCTTTAGCATCTATTGTTCTGTATATTTTCATGTCATCTGCATAGATAAGTAGATGAGAGTGTTTGATGATGTGGGTTACATCATTAATGGCTAAAATAAACAGAAGTGGACCAAGGTGGCTACCTTGAGGAACACCTGATTCAGCAATAAATTCAGCTGACAATACGCCTCGAAATCGTATTTGATAAGATCGCTCTGTCAGATACGATTGAATCCATGGTCAGGTCTATCCACGGATAGATGGTCAGATGGACAGACGTACGGGCAGACGGACGGACAGATGGTTAGATGGATGGATGGAAGGGTAGCTAAAGCGTGTTGTTGTTGTTGTTATAAATTGATGATAGGTATGCAAGACGGACAGATAGAGGACGAACGGACGGATATATGTATATGTATGTATATATATGTGTGTGTATGTATACATATAAATTATATGTAGGATGTCTGAAGTGTGCTGTTGTTGTTATAAATCAAAAATTTCAAGTTTAAGGTAATAAGCCTGCAGCTTCATAGTAAGCATAATAAGCAAGCCAAAACCGCAAGTTTAAGATAAGTAAAGATGTTTAGCATTTTAATAAATTTAAGTTGAGTTGACTGACGGAAAGACGGAAAGATCGACAGACAGACATCTAGTTAGATGGAACAAAAAATTGTGGGTAACCCCTCTCTCTCCCTCTCTCCCCCTTTATCACTAACTCTCTCTATCTCCCTCTCTTTATATCGATCGTTCCGTTTCACTGCTTGTTTCATTTGTTTCATTTTTGCCCTTTACAAGCGGACCCAAACATTAAGTTTAAGATAAGGAAACAGTGTAGAAGTTTAATATTTTTCTATGCGAGTTTAATATGCTTATGAATTTAAGTCGCTACAAAAATTTCAAGTTTTATGTGATAAGCCCAAGCTTCATAGCAAGTATAATGTTCATGAATTTAAGTCGCAACAAAAATGTCAAGTTTAAGGTGATAAGCCCAAGTTTCAAAGCAAGCATAATAAGCGGACCCAAAACCGCAAGTTCAAGATAAGGGAGCAGTGTAGTTGTTCAATATTTTTTCTATGCTTGTTTAATATGTTTATGAATTTATGTCGCTACCAACTTAAAGTTAAAGATTATAAGCCTTCAGCTTCATAGTAAGCGTAATAAACGGACCCAAACCACAAGTTTAAGATAAGAGTGAAGTGCCATGTTGTTGTCGAAATTAGAAATAAGCATAAAACGTATGAACTCATAAAATACTTAGTTGAGAGGATATAAGTTAATGTAACAAAGATTTATTTTCAACCACAACAAGAACAAGCAATAAAAATGCTGACACCATGTCTACAAATGCACGTGCATCCGCTGCAGTTCGCCAATCCATGGGAACCAACGTGTCAGCAAGTTTAATTAGAACGAATACATCAACTACAGAACAACAATTGAAGCAACAACAAAACACAAAGGCAGCAGCGCAGCTTAAGTTAATATTAAGATATTTTAAATTCTGTTAAGTTAGTTCTAGTTTTGAATTCATACAATAAAGACCGCAATAGCGGAAAAATATTTTTTTTAAAGAAATTAAACTTTGTTTAATTTAATTTATATACTATATGTAGGCTAGTGGTTCAGAACTGGTGGAATGTGATTGGATGGATGAAGTGCTATATTGATGTGGCTGATGAGCTCATAAGAGCCTTAGTTAAGAGGATATATACTATATGTAGACTAATTGTTCTAAACTGATGGAACGTGGTTAGGTGGTTGAATTGCTATGTTGTTGTTGAAATTGAAGATAAGGATTTAAGAATAAGTTATTATTTGAGACCGTATATAAATGATTGAGTCGAGAGTATTCCATCCATTCAATGTTTGATCCGCAACATAAATCATCTGAAGATATTTCTGGAAGATTATTTGAATAATTTAAAATGAGTGTACGTGTTAAGGAAATTTTAGATAACGCAAAGAAATGTGCAAAGAAATCGTGAGCTAGTTATGCCGAGTGCTCATCGTACCTCATCACCCTTCGTGATATTTTACGATGGGCAACAAATGTTGGAGTGAAATAGAGTGCTACATGTGGAATTGAGGTGGTTCAAGGTATAACCCCCACGAATACCTCGCTCTACAAACATGAGCATATCAATATCCGTCAATAGCTCAAGGGTTATATCAGTATGCTTAACTGTTTTGAACTTATAGTAAACAAAGTTCGAAGGGTAAGTACACCTTCGCATACGATAACTACGCCTGACTTAGAGTAAACAACGTTCGAAGAGTGAGGACACCTTTGCTTAAGATAACTACGTTTTGAACTTAGAGTAAGCAACGTTCGAAGGGTGAGTACACCTTCGCTTAAGATAACTACGTTTTGAACTTATAGTAAACAAAGTTCGAAGGGTGAATACACCTTCGCTTACGATAACTACGCCTGACTTAGAGTAAACAACGTTCGAAGGGTAAGGACACCTTCGCTTAAGATAACTACGTTTTGAAATTAGAGTAAGCAACGTTCGAAGGGTGGGTACACCTTCGCTTAAGATAACTACGCCTGACTTAGAGCAAGCAAATTCGAAGGGTGAGTACACCTTCGCTTACGATAACTACGCTTGACTTAGAGTAAACAGCGTTCAAAGGGTGAGGACACCTTAGCTTAAGATAACTTCGTTTTGAACTTAGAGTAAGCAACGTTCGAAGGGTGAGGACACCTTCGCTTAAGATAACTACGCTTGTACTAACTACTCAGTCTCAAAGCATGTGCATGCTACTGCGCCTGCGACAAGACTGCCTGTCCTAAGCAAACGCGACTGCTTTATACTCTCCCGTGTCCTTTCTGTTCCGTGTTCACTTGTTTTGTTTTCCCTGCCTATGTATATGTGAATGTGTGCTTGGCTCTGCATGTTTGTATGGGTTGATTTTTTTTGTTTACTTATTTGTTATTCAATACATTATTATTTCCTCAATAGAATATTTATAACATTAATATAATATATTTTAGCTAATAAGATATAATATAATATAATGATTTATATATATCTTATTCATAATATATAGTAAATCTCTAAATTTAATTAAGATAGTTTAATTTACATTTCATGTTTTGGTTGTTTACATTATCCATATTTTAAATTCAGTTAACAATTTATTTATATACTTTGTGAGACCCAAATTGAGTAACAATTTGAATCCTCACAACCCTTGTTGTTCTTACATGTATCTGATTTTTATTCGTTCTATCTTTTGGACCCTAAATTTACTTTTTAAAACATGTCGGAGAACAAGATAAATAGATAAGTAAAATATCCCCACCACCACATTAAATGTATAAGGCATTCATAATGCTATTGATACGTGTTGTTGTTGTTGGGATGATCATAAAATAATTTAATAAGGGTTCATTCCGATTAATGCAAAGAAAACATGTTCTAACATGCTCCGAATTCTTCCCACCTGCCATTATCATAGACCACCTGTGGTGACATACACATAACATTTTTATTCTTTAGAATACTTCTATCAATTCAAGAGAAAGATCGACCTGTTTTTGTTTAATGTTTATTTGCTTTGTGGTTCTGATGCTTATCTTATTTTACTTTTCTAGCATAAGAGATGAACAAATTTTTCACATATATTGCACATTATGATGAAATAGATGTAAGTATGAAAAATAATTTTTTCGTTTGTCTATAGAAAATAGATTTTGCTACATAGCTTCTGCTTTTTAAAATGTGTTATTTTATATTTACATGTGTGTTACGTTTAAATAATTTGTTCGTTACATTATATTCATAGGGCGTGTTGTGCTCTTACTTCTTCTTCTAGGTTTCCTTTATGTTAAATAAAAATTCCTAGGTTTGGCTCCTGCTCCATAAAAACTTCCTACAAATTTGACTTTTACGTCCGCCTGTGTGCAATACATCAGAATTCCCCACACGATCTCATCACCAATTAAAATTCAGCTGCGCATTTTCACCACCTATCAAAATTCACCTACACTTTTTTACCACTTGCTTTAATCCTGATCCTGCTCCTTCAATCCATAATCCTGCTCCTTGAGCCCGAACCGGCATACAAAATCCTGCTCCTGCTGCTTGCGCCAGAACTCTCATACAAAATCCTGCTCCTGCTCCTTGCGCCAGAACTCTCATACCAATCCTTAATCCTTAATCCTTGCGCCAGAACTCTCATATCCTACCTACTGGTGTAATATGATCTGGACAAATGGGGAGATCTTTATGGTAATCTTGGAGATTAATTGTATACTCTAAATCCACCTCGAGAATATATCCTACATCTGAATCGTCAGCTATAGTCTCAACATTAAAATTTTGAGAATCTGACAGCCAATGAAACTCACTGTGGGGGAGAAATTGAGACATTAAGAATTTGAATGGTTGAGCCTCACTGTAATCAGTCATATATTTATTGTTGGCTTTCGAATAACGCTTAGTACACTGGCTAAGACCACCACGAATACCTCGGTCTACACACATGAGCATATCAATATCCGTCAATAGCTCAAGGGTTATATCAGTATGCTTAAGCATTGCATCCCATGTATAACCAGGTAGAGTGAAATAATGTGCGGGATATGACCATACGTTTTATGACAACTTGTGCGAAAATATCAGTCAAAATTAACACGTCAGTTTTAAAGTAAATATCTGAATATTCACCCAAATTATTATTATTTAATTCAACCCAGATTTTTGTGCATGAGCATAATCCTCTGGGCTGATGTTTGTATCATTAAGTTTATTGTAAAAATTGGTAATATCAGGTAATGATGTTTCCGGAAATTTAGCTGCATCATCGCAGTAGTCATACGGAAAGACACCCTTACGGGTCAACAAATTTGATTGCCCATCATTTAAATTTTCAAACTCAGATTTTACATATTGAAATTTGGTAGATGTGAGGCTAAAGTATCTAAGCTACTCGCCATGAATCTGAATGAGTCAATAAACTGATATTTTATCACGTATTCGTCCAGTCGCATTGTAAATGAAATGTTACGTTCCTTGTTTATTGGTAGAAGGTCAATGCGCCCCATTAAATCTGTAGCTAAATTTTTAAAAGATAAATGGGAGTCATAACCTGTGAGATTATGAAAAATTATGGGTATTGTGTGTGAGTCTTTGAAGTTGATATTGCAGCCCTCATGCGCTGGGCCTCGATAAACACCGGTAAGATGACAATGATCGCGTACCTTGACATCATCATTGGTGAAGGCTTTCTCACATATGTGACATGTGTTGGCGATCGCAAAACTTTGAACTTGCTCAACAGTCATGTCATCCATGGGTAGAGGGCAAAGAAAGATAGTTCGACATCTTCAGCAAAATTATTTAGTTCCGAAACAAACCACTCAATACAATCTGCCCCGCGATAGCTTTTATAAAACGATAACGTGGGTTCATACGCACATTTAACATAAAAACCCACACTATATGGTATATGATTCTGGTATGCATTTCCAACAATGGACTTTGCCAAAATGCACTCCAAATTGGCATATACCACAAATGGGGTCATAATCTTATTTTTAAAATTCTTAAATTCTACCTGCTTTTCATCTTTCAACTTGAGTGCTGAGTGGAAGTAGTGTAAATCTATCGCAAAAATATTTGGCTCCATGAGGTGCTGATAATTGGTTATACAAAAGCCGTGAAAGGTTTTTTATCCACACATAATGGTGTGTGATTGGCACATCATCATTGCTGCTGTTGCTATCATCTCTATTATCAGCGACATTGTTGTTATCATCGTCATCATCTTCATTCTGATATCTGATCTACATCACAAGCAGATATATGTGACAGTCCGTTTTAGTTTTTGTCAAATATGATGGTAACACCGTAGTTTCTTTTTTTTATGAATAATGTATACATTGATCGACATATTATTTTGCATCTCAAATCTCGGAATCTGTCTCATCGGCATTGAGAATACAATATATGTCAAATTTAATACTTCATGATAATTTGGATACATTGACATGCGATCCGTAGTTGAACTAGCTGGGTGCATAGTACATACGACAGCCCAAGCGAAACATGCGTTGTTATCATTTTTCACATTAATGCACGCTTTCTTGATTTGAATCTGTGGTGGTAGCGGGATATATGATGATCGTAGCTGTGGCGTGAATTTGTAAATGTTCACTGCCAAGTTAACGACTGAAGCCAATGCCCATCCACTATCCCGTTCTTGGAAGCTTTTTCAAAATTGCATTTTGAACATGTTAAAAAAACCAAGCTCTAATATCCTTTTCCCGGTAAATAGCAACATTTTTCGTGTTCATGAATTTCAATTCACTAATTTCTTCATTAGCTCTAGTAACTCGAAATTTGCCACAAAATATTGTATTCACCTTAAGGGACGTAAATGCCGCTAAGGATTTTTTAACGATTGTGTTCGTTTTGTTTAATTATGAAAAAATGGTATATATATTAAGAAATTACTTTATTTAATTTTAACAACTTATTTTAACGGTAATTGTTATGATGACACAAATTAACCTGGCTTTCTATTTTTTTACTTTTGAAAAAGTCCTGCATAACAGCGTAATAAAAAAATTTGGGTAAAAAATTTTAAAAATTTGTATTAAAAAATGTAATTTTTTACGTATATTCTGAAAATAAATATATTCTTCTTAAATTGTTGTAGTTAATTGGCCTTCTTCAGTTATTAATTGCTGTTATTGGGCTTCGGTCAAACAACAATTCTTCTTAAATTTAAAAAAAAACCGATATAATGACATCAAACTTTTGGCGATTTTCTCAATGCATAACAATACATTTTTGTATGGACAGTCTTTGATTAATAAAATTGACGGTAATTTACTTTTCTTTTCGGAAATATTTTGTACGGATATTAGGTATGTTTTAAAAAAACCTGTTATTATGACATTAAAATTCTTGCGATATCTCAAAACTATAGATTTTCTCAGTATAACTCATAAGCCTCAGAATGAGAAAAAAACGATTGAAATTTCATGTTTTGACTTAGCAAGCAAACATTTCCGCACTTTATAAATCGATTTTCAACCCATTTTCTTTGTTTGAAAGTTCAATTAAGTAAATTGGGAAAATGAGAAAAGGTTTACCGTTACCACACCAATGCAATGTTTTATATTGTTTTCAAAAACCTCTTAAATATCCAACTTGTACTAAACAATAGGCCAAGAGTTGTTTTTATTGTACAAATTTTTTTTAATTTTAATTTTTTTTTTAAATTTTCATTTTCCTTATTCTTTCATATAACATAATTTACCTGCAAAAATTGTTATATTTTGACACAAACAGTTTCTATCATTAAAAATCATGGGCCACCAACCCCTTCCCCCCATGATTTTTTGATGAAAACTAATTTGCTTAAAATGTTGTTACATTTTTTGCAATGTGTTACAGCTTAAAAACTAATTTATGTGAAAAACATTTTCAAATATAGCTTAAAAAATAATTCTGGGAAAAATATTTCAAAATATTCCAAAGTTATATACATAAATCTATGTTTGAATCTATTTCCTTATCTATATATTCATAGTTAACGTTTTTGCTATAGTAGAATTTGTCCTGACCCAGTTCAATGAATTTTTTATTATCGTTTTGTAAACTTGTAAAAGTGTAAATTGACCTTCGAACATAACACATGCTAGACGTTTCCGTTTGAAACATCAATGCATGACGATCAGAATTTTCTGATGTATTCAGCATTCTTATTGATGTATAGTATTGCCCGGCAGACGTTGTCCTGCCGCAGACCACCTTACTGCTATATACGAATTTTCATGCTGTTCGAAAAAATATGTTATATATTCGCCATTTTTAGTACAGTTGCCGAAAGTAGCCGTATGAACTAAATTAACAAATTTTAATCTAATACAACCAAAACCGTTCGAAGTATAACATTTTTGATTAATTCTGGGCGGTAATGGGGGTGTGGCAAAATTTTTTCATTTAAACCATCTCATACTCGAAACAATAGAATGCCAGAATTTCAGCTCAATTGAGCTTAAACCTAGTGTGCCTTGCTTTACTCCATGCTTATCCCCCGAAAAGTGGACGTAACTTAAGTGGGTCACTCCCATTTTTAGTAAAGTTAGCGAAAGTAACCATAAAACGTAGATTATCAAATTGTAGTCTCATGCGACCAAAATCGTCTGAAATATAGCATTTTTTGCAAAAAGTGGGCATGGAAAGTAGACGTGGCAAATCTAACATAGCATATTACGATAAAGTTGGAATAACAAATCGTTTGATACCAATATCGTGTTAATCTGTTCAGTGGTTCTTGCGTGATTGTCAAACATCCGTGCAGTGTCACAACGCTTTTATATATTCATATAGATAGACTAACACAATCTCAAGTGGGGAAAAGCTGGCTGGCGAGGTTGCAAAACATAATTAATGCTGATAACTAAATTCTGGCAACTTCTCTCAAGACATCAACAAAGAAAATTAATTAACACTTTACGAAAGCAAGAATCTCCCTGAAAGTAAAGCTGGATTCACTGATCACCTTCATCACGTTTTGGAATTTTTTTTCATATGAAGTTTTCGCTCAGAGAGAAAAATTTCTGGACGCTCTCAACTTGATTAACATTATTTTAAATCACACTTGACAAATTATTTGACAAGATAGCCGTGACAGTTTTTTGGCGATTGGTAGTTGTCAAAAACAGCTAAAGGAGTTGTAGTTTGCTGCTGTTGACTAGCTATGTGATTATTTTTAACTTTTCTTTGATTCATTAAATTTGTTCGCGAAGTTTATTGGAATGTTTTTAGTTTGCTGCGATTGACTAGCTATCTTTAAGTCATTGCTTTTTTTCATATTTCTTTGATAAATTGCATGAACAGCTAATTTTGCAACTACCCATCGCCGCTCGTGAGAAAAAAGTCAGTCTACGCTACTAATTTGTCAAATAATTATACCATGAATCACACAAAAACATGCTGAAGGTTATCAGTGAATTCAGCTTAACTACACAACGTGGCTGTCGTGTTATATTGAGAGAAGCTCTCTCGACAAAGAGAGAAAAGCTTTGTTTGCTGTTTCGAAAACCTTGGTAATCTATAACAATCTATATTATCATAGGAATCGAATATAAAAAGAATTATCAAAATCGGTTCAGCGTGTAGTGTGCTCTCATTATACACACTGCCGATCCTAAGTTTCGTTGTCATAAACAGCAACATATTGAGTGACTAATAAGTTAGCACTGCATTATCGGCGTGTGCTGCACTCAGTGCATGCGAATATTTTCATTACTCGCTCAATATTGTTGACCGTGCCAAATTATCATTCGTCAAACCAAAAATATGTAATTTGAATCCTTTCGATAATTCAAATTCAATATGCAAGAACGAAACGCAACATAGGTTATAAGTATATTAACTAACTAGAGAAGTATGACCATAGGTTAAAACTACTAAGTAAGTTTTGTAAAAATGTTATAAAAGAGCCGAGATGGCCAACAATAAAGCAGACTTTAATTAACTACACAAGCTGGCAGATCTCTGCCTTGTTCAGTTTATTTTAAACGTCACTGTTTGCCTTGGACATAGTTCAAGTCGACAAACACTGCAGTCTATAGCGAAGGCAAACTCTGCCGCTATAACAAAATAAAACGATCCTTAAATTATAACATGGCGATCCTGCCACTCCGACTTGGAGTCCTGTAAAATAAATTTTTTGGTGCATCGAAACTGTATGGATGGACGAGTACATCCCGCAGCCGACAACAATAGCACCGAAAATACCTGTTCCAGTCTATGTGCCACTACGCATCGGTCCAAAGGCACTGACGATAGAGGAGTACCGAAAACGCCAACTCCAACGAACCGAAGAAAAGCTGACAGCATACCCAAAAGTGGACATACCGAAAATAAAAAGCGCGGTGGTTTAAAAGTTAAACTTCGCAAACGTCTGGCGCACCTTTTAGCCATCACTCGAAAAGAACAACAACCAAGCTGGGACATCTCAACTGCGATATGGGCAGAAATTGACAATATCCGCAAGCAGCTCAACACAAAAAATAAAATAAATGTACGTTCCTTTCGTGGGCACTATTTTGGCAACATCAGGAGCGGTAGTCAACTCGCTAACAGAAGACGCAGAGATGGTGCAAGAAGAGATCGTGATGATGAACGCTAACAACAACAACAGCAGCAGTAACAGCAATAAAACCGACACAATTAACATTATTGAAATAATATGTCTTGTTTTTATAGTTAAAGTTACATTACATTACATAGCTGTGCATTTTAAAAAATACTTAAAAAAACAATTAAGCAGAAACTAAAACATCAACACAACAATATAATGTAAATTCATCTCAATAATTATGCAAACAAAACAAAAAAAAATATATATTTTGTAAAATACACCACAAATGGAAAAAATAATTAAAGAGGTAGAAAGAATTTATAAAAATATAAGAAAAAGTTATGCTAGAGGCTACACAAGAGTCACATTAATATCCAAAAAGCAACAGCTAGAAGATTTAAAAGAACAATTTGACTTATTAGCAAGTCAAAACAAAGATAGCAAAGAATTAGTAGCTTTAAAATTAGAGTTCAGTAACATTCATTTAAATTCCCAAAAATTAATTTTAGAACAACTTACAACAGCTGAAGACCATAATGAATTAGAAGAAGAACAAGAAAAGAAAAATCTGATACAGAACAAACACCAATAATGGCATCCTTTAGTTTAGAAACTGCCTCAAAGGCATTGCCCACTTTTTCAGGCAACTTTAATGAGTTAGATAGTTTTCTCATTACAGATAAATTAGTAAATAAAACATTAAGTAGTGAAGGTGAACTAGATTTTTTACAGTATGTTTACCATGCAAAATTAACAGCTAATGTGCGCACCTCATTGGATAGCTGTTTGAAGCCATCAAGTTTTGAAATTTTAAAACAACAGTTGAAAGCTAGATACAAAGACAACACAACCATAGCTCAACTACAGACTAGACTTAACAATTTACAACAACGGAACTTACGAATAAAGACCTACAAAGAACAATTACTAAATATAAAAGAAGGTTTAAACAGACTAGGAGTTGAAAGTTTAGTAACGCAAGCGACAGAAGCCGAGAAAAACGTCATAATAAAATGCAATAACAAAATTGTACTCGATGCATTTAAAAAGGGACTGAATGAAAACTAAAAACAACCATTTACGCGGCGCGACCAAAAGATTTATTAGAAGTAACAGAATTAGCACTCGAACTAGAAAATGAGTCAATGACTTCGCCAAATGCAGTCATGCACTTTCAGCGGTCATTTAACCAACATCGAAACAATGTCAATGGCCCAAAATACACTGTAGTGCTCAGTCTGCGTGAGCAGTCAGTTATTCAAAAATACACTGTACTGGTCAGTCTGCGTGAAACCAGTTTTGTTTTGTGTACATGAACTGTGAGTGATTGTATTGGTGTAGGCATCCCCTAAATAAAATATGATTACTTCGCTTTTGTGTGCGTGTCAGTCCATCGTCACTACAGCTTTTTCTGTGAGTGAAATTTCGCGCACCTCACGTCGCCTGCCTCACCTCCCTTGCCTAAGAAACCCGGTTTCACGCAGACTGAGCACTACAGTGTATTTTGGGCCAATAACCGCAGTAATATGAGACAGAATTTAAGCACACAACGCAATTTCAATTCATTCAATTCGAGCAATAGGCACAATGAACCCAGAAGGTATAACAATAATTTCAACCAAAATTACAATCAAAACGATTACTATGACAGAAATTTGAACCACAGCAACAACGTCTATAGAAACCGTAACAACAGTAATCGTTCTAACCAAGACAGAAACAGCAACCAAAACAGAAATCAAAACAACAACAGCAACTATAATGGCAACAGATACACAAATAACCAAACAAACAGAAACATACGCATAATACATAATGAGGGAAACTACCAAGGCTCGGAAGACACGGTTTTTCCAGACAGCCAAAAGTAAAGATTTTTAAAATTTCGGATAAAAATTCTAATTTTATAAAAATAAAATACAAGAACAACATAATGACTTTTCTCATTGACACAGGTGCTGACACTTCTTTATGCAAGCTTAGTAAAAAACTGAATGACGATTTTTATAACCCAGACGAAAAATGCAATTTAACTGGTATTACAAACGAAGAATTTTTTTCATTAGGTAGCATAAATCTAAAACTTAATTTTGGGGAAGAATCTTGCGAACATGAGTTTCAATTGGTAAATTTAGAATTTCCAATCGAAACCGATGGTATATTAGGCAGAGATTTTCTGAATAAGTTTCTTTGCGAAATTGACTATGAAACATTCGTTATTTCAATTTTAATTAATGAGTCACATATAATATTACCAATGCACTCGAAATCACATAACACACTAATAACAAAAGTGCCACCAAGAACAGAAATTATTCAACCGATCAGATTACAACTAATCGAAGATAAGGTGATTTTTAATAAAGAGATACAAGAAGGCATTTTCTCAGTAATTCAATAGCTCCGAAAAACGGCATGACACACCTAAAAATTTTAAATACAACAAATGACGAAGAAATATTTAATGGTATTGAGTTGGAAACTGACTCTTTAGACAAATACGACATTTTAAATGATAATAGCAAAAAACATACACACTCACAAAAACGTTTAAGTAAGATCTTGGAAACATTAGACATACAATGTAATGATCCAAAAATTAAAGACGAACTACATATTATTTTCAAAAAATACCAAGACGTATTCCACCTAGATAACGAACCTCTAACAACTAATAATTTTTATAAACAACACATCACGACAACAGACAACATACCAGTATACATCAAAAACTACAGACTGCCCACATTCAAACAGACGTGATAAATGAACAAGTTCAGAAAATGCTAAAGGACGATATTATCGAACCATCGCTCAGTCCATACAATGCTCCACTACTTCTGGTACCAAAAAAGAACACGGAGGACAAAAAGAAATGGAGACTTGTGGTAGACTTTAGAAAGTTAAATGACAAAATTGTCAATGACAAGTTCCTTTTAACGAGACCAGAAAATGTTCTAGACGAGTTAGGTAGAGCAAAATGGTTCTCAACTCTTGATATGACCAGTTCATTCTATCAAATTGAACTAGAAAACAAATCACGACCTTTGACAGCCTTCTCTACATCGAATGGACACTTTCAATTCAAACGACTACCGTTCGGACTAAAAATCTCTTCAAATAGTTTCTAACGCATGCTCACTATTGCACTTGCAGATTTAGAATCAAATGCTTTTCTTTACGTGGATGACATCATTATCTATGGATGTAGCGTAAATCACCACAACCAAAATTTAATAAAAGTACTAGAAAGACCTCAAAAACACAATTTAAAATTGAATGCAGCCAAAAGTAGTTTTTTGCATCCCGAAGTGGTATACTTGAGACACCTGATTACTTGTGATGGTATCAAAACTGACCCAGCCAAATATGACACTATCAAGCATTACCCTATCTCGAAAAATGCGGACGAAGTTAGAAAATTTCTTGCATTTTGCAACTATTATAGAAAATTTATTCAAAATTTTGCGGCCATTGCAAAAAGTTAAAATGCATTATTAAAGAAGTCTTGTAAATTTGTTTGGTCTGAAGAATGCCAAATTGCTTTCGATACACTGAAAGAAAAATTAATAACTCCACCTTTATTACAATACCCAGATTTTGACAAGCCGTTCATTCTAACGACTGATGCTTCAAATTATGCTTTGGGCGCAGTATTGTCGCAAGGCGAAATAGGTAAAGATTTACCAATATCTTATGTCATCAAATCTTTGCAAAAGCATGACTTGAATAAACCAGTTATTGAGAAGGAATTATTAGCTATTCATTGGGGAATAAACTTTTTCAAGCCATACCTTTACGGCAGAAAATGTACAGTTATAACTGATCACAGACCACTAATCTCGTTATTTACTCACAAAAACCTTCCTCAAAAATGACTAGGATTCGACTAGATCTATGTGACTATGACTATGACATAATATACAAAAAAGGTAGCATGAACACAAACGCTGACGCACTCTCAAGAATCCAACTAGACTCTGAAACTTTAAAAGAAATGATACCACAAGAAAACGATGAAAAGATAAAAAGAACGTTAATTATTACAAGAGGCATGGCAAATAAAGAAGCCATTAAAAATAATGAGGCAAATGATAATAGCAATGAAAAAAATCTTTGTATATGGTGACAATATCCAGAAGTCTGATCAACTTCTGATATGGGATTGTACATCCATTGGTGACGTCAAGAATATGAAGAATTTAAAATTTTATACGGCCAAAAATAATGAAAATAAAATATATATTGAAAGTAATATAGTGCACGTAGCGATTAGCGATAATCCATCGAAACCAGTTTCGTTTTCGGAGAAGCTAAGATCTAAACATAATAATTTAAAAATGCATGCGGAATACAGCAATAATTCAACGAATCTAGATTCGATTTTGAAGAAACTGATATCTAAAATGAAAAATGAGAATATTGAAGAACAAGCGCTAGCCAACAATGATAAAATATTTAAATTGTATACAAATAAAGAATTTAAAGAAGCTTATACAAAGATACAACAAAATATTCAAAAAGGAAAAAATCCTCAAAGTCCTCAATTAAAAATACTAATTTATAACCCACCAAAAAATGTACAAGATGACCTTACGAAATTCAAACTAATCAACGATTACCATAACACAGGCCACCTAGGTGTCAGAAAAACATTAATAAAACTAAAACAAAGATATGTTTGGAAAAACATGGGCAAGATGGTAAAGAACTTAGTGTCACGCTGTGATATATGTGCAAAAAGTAAACAAACACTTCACACAAAAGAACCACTCACGCTAACAAACACCCCTAACAATAGTTTTCAGACATTGTCAATAGACACTGTAGGACCATTACGAATTTCAAACGAGTACCGCTACATACTGACAATACAATGCGAACTGACAAAATTTGTAATTGCACACCCAATGTCGACAAAAGATGCAGACACAGTTGCAAGAACATTGGTAGAGCAAGTAATTCTAAAATATGGCCACTTTCAGGTGTTGAAATTAGACAACGGCACTGAATTCAAAAATGAACTAATGCGCAAAATATGCAAGCTTTTAAAGATCAAACAAATATTTTCGACACCATACCATCACCAGACAATAGGCTCTCTCGAAAGAAACCACAGGGTGCTAAACGAATTTTTATTGACAACAGCTACTGACCACGAATAGGACAAGTGGATCCCATACTTCACACTTACGTACAACACGACCCCACACATAGACACAGGATACACACCACATGAATTAGTATACGGAAAACTAGCGTCATTACCAAATGACATTTACAATTCACAAACAAGGTTTTATGATTTCGAAAGTTACCTGAGCGAGATGCGTACTAGGTTGAATTTTGCTCTAAATAAGGCAAAAGAAATGCTCATACGAGCTAAACAAAAGCGTAATAATTAGAATTTGGACTACACAAATACACTAAGAGCAGAAATAGGAGATTTAGCTTTACTTAAAATAGAAGATAGGAATAAACAACAATTACCGTATAAGGTCCCATTTAGAATATTAGATAGATTAGGAGTTAATACTGTAATAGATTATAATGGATTACAATGTACACAATAACCAACTAAAACCATATAAGGCAATAATTTTATACTTTAGCAAGATATTTAGTCAAATATATTGAAACCAAAAAAAATGTTATGTTACACTATATCATATATATATATTTATCATATTTTAATACTAAATTATTACATATATTTCGAGAATAGATGACGCGTTTAAGAAAAATTATTGTAACCCCTAATTTTTCTCTTAAGGATGAGGGTGTAGTGTGCTCTCATTATACACACTGCCGGCCCTAAGTTTCGTTGTCATAAACAGCATTATATTGAGTGACTAATAAGTTAGCACTGCATTATCGGCGTGTGCTGCACTCAGTGCATGCGAATATTTTCATTACTCACTCAATATTGTTGACCGTGCTAAATTATCATTCGTTAAACCAAAAATATGTAATTTGAATCCTTTCGATGATTCAAATTCAATATGCAAGAACGAAACGCAACATAGGTTATAAGTATATTAACTAACTAGAGAAGTATGACCATAGGTTAATACTACTAAGTAAGTTTTGTAAAAATGTTATAAAAGAGCCGAGATGGCCAACAATAAAGCAGATTTTAATTACCTACACAAGCTGGCAGATCTCTGCCTTGTTCAGTTTATTTTAAACGTCTCTGTTTGCCTTGGACATAGTTCAAGTCGGCAAACACTGCAGTCTTTAGCGAAGGCAAACTTTGCCGCTATAACAAAATAAAACGATCCTTAAATAAATTATAACAAGTGGTTACCGAGCTTATTCTGGATCAAATTCGTTAGTCTCCTTTTATATGATAGTATAGATTAAATCAAAATAAATAATATTGTAATGAAATTATTTAAAATTTAAACTTACCGTCCACCAAGTGTTGATTCGTATTCTTCCTATCGAATTTGAATAGATGCCCAGCTCGTCCTATTGTCCGTTCGGGAAAGGCCTGCACCAGTGGTAGAGTTGAGAACCTTTTACTTGGTGCGGTAGCCTTGAACCACCCCAATTCCACATGTAGCACTCTGTTTCACTCCAACATTTGTTGCCCATCATAAATTATCACGAAGGGTGATGAGGTACGATGAGCACTCTCTTAACTCGGCATAACTAGCTCACGATTTCGTTGAGCATTTTCGTATAATGCTTTCGCGCTATCTAAAATTTCCTTAACACGTACACTTATTTTAAATTATTCAAATAATCTTCCAGAAATATCTTCAGATGATTTATGTTGCGGATCAAACATTGAATGGATAAAATACTCTCGACTCAATCATTTATATACGGTCTCAAATAATAAATTATTCTTAAATCCTTATCTTCAATTTCAACAACATCATAGCAATTCAACCTCCTAACCACTTTCCATCAGTTTAGAATAATTAGTCTACATATAGTATATATCCTCTTAGCTTAGGCTCTTATGAGCTCATCAGCCACATCAACATAGCACTTCAACCATCCAATCACATTCCACCAGTTCTGAACCACTAGCCTACATATAGTATATATCCTCTCAACTAAATATTTTATGAGTTCATACGTTTCATGCTTATTTCTAATTTCGACAACAATATGGCACTTCACTCTTATCTTAAACTTGTAGTTTTGGGTCCGTTTATTACGCTTATTATGAACCTGAAGGCTTATAATCTTTAACTTTAAATTTGTAGCGACATAAATTCATAAACATATTAATCAAGCATAGAAAATATATTGAACAACTACACTGCTCCCTTATCTTAAACTTGCGCTTTCGGGTCCGCTTATTATGCTTGCTATGAAGCTTGGGCTTATAACCTCAAACTTTACATTTTTGTAGCGACTTATATTGATTACTATTATGCTTGTTATGAAGCTTGGGCTTATCACACAAAACTAGAAATTTTTGTAGCGACTTAAACTCATAAACATATTAAACAAGCATAGCAAAATATTAAACTTCTACACTGTTTCCTTATCTTAACTTGACGTTTTTGGTCCGCTTAAAAGGGGCAAAAATGCAACAAGTAAGAAGTGAAACGGAACGATCGATATAAAGAGA
This sequence comes from Dichetophora obliterata, assembly GCA_963920525.1. Classification (NCBI taxonomy): domain Eukaryota; kingdom Metazoa; phylum Arthropoda; class Insecta; order Diptera; family Sciomyzidae; genus Dichetophora; species Dichetophora obliterata. The sequence goes on from OY986437.1 coordinate 131,165,407, forward strand.
GGGAGATAGAGATAGAGAGAGTGAGTGATAAAGGGGTCGTGAGGGAGAGAGAGGGGTTACCCACAATTTTTTGTTCTATCTAGATAGCCGACTGTCCATCTGTGCGTCTTTCCGTCGATCAACTCAACTTAAATTTATTAAAATGCTAAACATCTATACTTATCTTAAAGTTGCGGCTTAAAAAAAGAATAAACTGGCCATTTCAGCCCTTGGAAGGACTTTGACCTAGCTTCTATTGATAAATTGTGTTGTGCGTGCTATTAAATGTTTGATCACAAATGACCGAGAACTGGACCTACGTGTTTTATGCCGACTCCGAACGGCTTATGTTCTCAAGAAGCTTTACATGTCAATTTTTACTCTCTGAGGTTTGCCTTTGCCTGCAGAGAGGTGACGACCGAACAGAAAAATTAATTCAATTGAAAAACTTTCTGTCTGAGCTGGAATTGAACCCGGACTACCGCGGTTCTATAGCTTAGGAGCCACGCACTCTACCCAGAAGGCTACGGTCGCCAAGTTGCGGTTTTGGCTTGCTTATTATGCTTACTATGAAGCTGTAGGGTTATCACCTTAAACTTGAAATTTTTGATTTATAACACGGTCCATTCGCCTTTTATCCTTATCTTTAATTTATAACAACAACAACACGTTTACATGGGACAGCATTGATAAGCAACTTGCCGACTGCGTTGCTTCTCACAATTTTGTGAACTTAGAGGCCCATAAGAAAATAGACGCGCTTTTGATCCAGAACTGTCATAGCCTATCTACTAACGACGTTGTGAATAACACAGTGCATAAATTGGTGCCACCTTCGTACCCGGCTATTTTTGAAGATTATACCGAAATTAAAGAAATCCCCAAAGGACTTGGCCCATCACATCGAAACATTTTTTTATGGATACCCCAATATTTTCACCCGAACACGATTTTTTGAAAAAAGGACCATTTTTAAGGAGTCCATATTTCATAAACCATTCGGAATTTCGTTTTTTTGTCTACGGCAAAGTTGTAGATCTAAACCAGAGCAAAAAAAACTCTTAAATAGACCGATCCAAAAAAAAAAAACGCATCCAGTGCATGAAAATTTCAAAAATATGGGAAAAAAGGCTATTTTTTCATGATGTTTTCACCATAAAATTTATTTCGCACTATATAAAATTTATCAAAATAGGAAAAAACATCATTTTAACCGAACCCATCACATCGAAACATTTTTTTATGGATCCTCAATATTTTCACCCCAGCAAGATTTATTGAAAAAGTTTATTTAAAGATTTAAATAATATACATATACTTAAAATGACTTTAAAAGGTAATACATCAGTCGGCTTATACCGACTGTTCTTTTTTACTTTTTATGATACTTATTTTAAAATTTACTTTTTACATATTTTATTGTTTTAACTCTTATAGAAGTCTGTGGTGTTTATTAAGAAGCCGTTATTCATTGTTTGTTGATCGCGTCACAATAATGATACAGAAATGCATTTGACAATGCATTTTTCTTTTTGTCTTTTTATTTATTTAGGTAGTAGGTAGAAAAAGGTAGTCTGATAACGATCAGCAAGCAGATAAGGTGTTGTTTAGGCTTTGATAAAAATGCGGTTTTTACGCTTTTTGTATTTTAGAAAATCATAAAAAAACATTTTTCAATCAAAATATAAAACAGTGACCGTAATATGGAAAATAGCCATGTCCAAACATCGATAATTTTTGTTTAGTTTGTGGCCATAGGTTGCCTACAAGTGAACAAAAGAAAAAGTCTACTCCAGAATTTAAGCTAGCTTATACAGGTTATTTCGATGAGGTTGATCCAAGCGGTGAAGACTACATGCCAATTACAGTGTGTGGCACTTGTTACTCCCACCTTTTGGATTGGTACCATCGACGAGATAGAAATTTGATTTTCATGAAGCCGATGGTGTGGATAAAAGACCCAAATGGACACGTCGAATCCAGGTGTTACGCATGCATCAATTACTCTCCTAAGTTAATTAACGAACGTTGAAATGCAAAAAATATGTGGCCGCTTACACTGGCATACTTCTGATGCCAATGCATGATGGTACCGAACCACCCAAGCCTCCGAGTCCGGATGTTATGTCCACATGGACAGCCAATACGGCTTTCACCAATCAAACCGATTTCCAAGATGCCGATTATGAGCCTGATATTGAAGACGATAAATTAAAACCGCTCACACAAAACGAAATGGACTATGTTGTGGCTAAGATGAGCTTATCGCAGCGGAATTTCGAATTTCTAACCTCATTTTTGAAGCGCAGAAGGCTTACAGTGCGTATCGTTAGTGCCTCATCATACCGGAGCCGTCAAACCGAGTTCCAGAAATTTTACACCGTCGATGCAACGAACACGTTTACCCACTGCACTGAAATCGAAGGTTTAGTAAATCAGTTGGGAATGGCGTATGCTCCTGATGATTGGCGACTGTTTATTGACGGTTCAGTTTCAAGTCTAAAAGCTGTGTTGCTGTTTACAACAAACAACAAGCCTTCAATTCCATTAGCATATGGCACTAATATGAAGGAAACCTATGAGACTTTGGGTAATATATTGATGAAAATCAAATATGAGGAGAACAAATGGAAAATTTGTTGCGATCTAAAAGTCGTCAACATAATACAAGGTACTATTTTGTATATGTGTTTAGTAGTATCCTTTCTCAAATGCTCCTCTTTCAGGAATAATTTCAAAGGGTGGTTTCCCTAACTACTTTTGCTTTATTTGCGATTGAGATTCACGATACAAGGGCAATCAGTATAAGCACACAAACTGGAGAGCAAGAGATGCCGAGAACGAAAAAAGCCTTAAACTGAAAAATGGACAGTTGATAAAGGAGACTAGTGATATATTACTGCCGCCACTCCACATAAAATTGGAAATCGCTTCAAAGTTCATCAAAGCTGCTGTTTTAAGTAGTGCTGAAGTTTTTGATTGCTTGAAAAGCATCTTTCCGAAACTCAGCGATGTAAAAATTAAAGCTGGTAATCATGTAATTTTAATTATTTTTATATCTGATTTGGCTGATCTATATCGATATTAATTTTTTGTAATAAATTTTTTTACATTCAAAAGGTGTCCTGACTGGGCCAGATATCAGGATGTTAATGAAAAACGATGAATTTACAACCGTGCTTACAAATAATTACCGAAAAGCATGGGACGCTCTTAAAGCTGTGATTCAGAACGTTTTAGGAAAGCATCGAGCAGAGCCAGATGAAGCTAAGAAATTAGTGGCAACAATGCTGGAATATTTTGAAAATATAAATGTATTCATGACGCTAAAATTGCATTTTTTGCATCAACATCTTGATGTTTTCTTGAAACAATTGCCCGCCGAATCAGATGAACAAGGGGAGCGATTCAACCAGGTCACAATGCCAATGGAAAAAAGGTTCAAAGGCAAGAAGCTGGACGCAATGCTCTCTGAGGTTTGTTGGTAGAGCCACAAGATATGCCTGTATGAGGATGATGACGTGGAAGACCCAGGAGACACTGGATTTAGAGATGTGCCTTTGGATCCTCTTTCTTGTTCTAGCAGTGCAGAGTTAGACCATGACCTTGAACCGTCACCAAAAAAATTGGAACCTTAACAGGCGTCAGTGGCGATAGCAATTGTCTGTTATTTATTTATTTATTCGGCTGACATGATATTTTTTTTTTTTTTATAAATTTCATATACTGCGAAATAAATTTGATGGTGAAAACATCATGAAAAAATAGCCTTTTTCCCATATTTTTGCAATTTTCATGCACTGGATGCATTTTTTTTTTTTTTGGGTCGGTCTATTTGAGGTTTTTTTTTGCTCTGGTTTAAATCTACAACTTTGCCGAAGACAAAAAAACAAAAATCCGAACGGTTTATGAAATATGGACTCCGTAAAAATGGTCCTTTTTTAAAAAAAATCGTGTTGGGGTGAAAATATCGGGGTATCCATAAAAAAATGTTTCGATGTGATGGAGCCAAGTCCTGTGGGGATTTTTTTATTTTTTTTTATGTTTTTATTTATTTTATATTGCATGTACAAAATGAATTCATATTAAATATTTGGCCTCAGCGCCGATAAGGCATTAATGAGGATAGCTGGCTTATTATAAGTACATAATATTTAACTTAATATCTATAATACATCAATGATAAAGAATAGCAAAAAATATATGTATCAATTACAATTACAAAAGAATTACAAAAGAAGCAATTCAAGATTCTGAGACAAGTGCTCTTTAACATAAGTCTTAAAGAGTGATATTGTTCTTTGGTTTTTTAGAAATGCTGGTAGTTGATTGAACTCAACAATACCTAAGTATTTTATGCGTTGCTTTGTAGTTTCTAACCTACACCGCGGCACTCTTAAATTCTCTTGGTTCCTGGTATTGAACGCCGACTGATTTTGTAAGAAGTTAACAGTATGGTAACCTATACCTTTACCTATAACCGATACCAAATCAACAAAATTTTCACTTTTACACGTTTCCACAGAAAACCTTAATTTATTACTTACATACAGCGAAGTACCACCATATCCGTCACTTCTACAGCAATGAACGATGCAATATCCAGGAATAGAGTAGAGCTGTGTTAAATTTTCTTTAAACCACGTCTCTTGTTATTATAGCAGGCAGTTTCGCCATACTTGCAATGAAAGTTTTAAATTTATCAAACTTATCAATTGATGAAGCGCTTCTAATGTTTATACTAATAATATTTAAGAAAGAGCATTTGAGATTGAAAATATAATCACTAAATCTAGAAAAATTATTGAAATATTGGTTTCTAATCATGAAATCGAAGAAAATAGTTTGAAATTAACAGATAAAAATTTATAAAATTTGAATAATAAGAAAAAACAACTTAATGTGGAGAAATAAACGCCACATCATCATCATCATCAGAGATAATTCCTTGATTAGCTACTACGGAGTTATTATTGTTTATAGCCATTGATCTGCGTTTTAATGAATTGGCATTTGTTGTTGTACTTAACAAAATTTTGTCCACATCCTCCTCGCATCTGATTACTTGTGGTCTCGATGTGTTCGACTTCTTATAAAATACTCGCCCGCTCCTTGCAAATACATGATGGTAACCAACATTTTTCAGTGTTCTTGAATGCTTCAAAAGGCTAAGAGTCTCTCTACTTAGGAAATCGTGGATAAAAACCGCACTCGTAGACTCGCTTTGTTTTAACTTTTGTTTAGCAGACATTAATTTTATCTTTTTACAATTTCGAAGTGAAATTAACAACTAGAGATTTCTTCTCATCAGAGCGATTTTTATTTTTATTGACAATAAAGTATGCATCTTCAATGTTTTGCGGCTGTCAACACCATGTCAACACCAACACTCTTCAATAACTGCACTACATTATCTGCTGCCGTTGTACTATCATCTACCTTCAATCCACTGATTATAGAATTCATTTTAACGCGATCATCATTCAGCAGTTTAAGCGATGACTTAAGGTTGCTAATTTCTGTTTTTAGATTTTTATTTTCGTTTTCCATTTGACGTAGTTTATTTCTATTTTCAGCAACACCTTTTAAAATAGTGTCGTATTGCTCAGACATAAACTGTATAGTTTTTTGTATATCTGACAGCTGATCCAACTTGTTGAGCTTTGTTTTTATTGCTTGCAGCTCTTTTTTCACTTCTCCATCACCTCCTTCGCATATATGACATTGTTTACCAAGTGCTCAAATTGACGTTTGTCTAACTTGTTGCTAGTGGGTGAAAATTTTTGGCGCATTTATCGCACTCAATAAAATCTTCTTCTTCTTTTAATAGCAATTTGCATTGCTCACAAAATGATTTCTTATTTTTATTGGTTTTTCGACTTGTACCTGCCATCCTTTACGTTGTTTTCATTCGCAATTAATTACTCTGCTTATTTCAAAGTTTTATATTCCAAAGAATTGACTTAATCTTCAGAAAATGATTTTATAAATTATAATGCTAAACACTGCCAAAATGTTAACTTTGCCGATAGAGTTGCCAGCTTACATTGACATTCGGTATATACTTCAAAAATAGCTGCGTACGAAGGTGGCACCAGACGATGACCTTAAAAATGTTCCACTGTGTATTACAAATGACCGTTTGTACATTGTACAACGAAAAATTTTTATATTTTACAAACAAATATACGAACGCTGCTGCCACCGCTGCGTTTTTTTTAGCTTTTTTTTCTCTGTCTTTGATAACTTAAAAATTTTTAATTTAATTTGGTATTAGGAATCTCGTGATGACATTTTTTTTCAACTTTACCGAACATATTACAACAAAAATTTTTTTAAGATAAATCAAAAATTACTCAAGATATGAACTTATTTTCATGTTAATAACTCTTGAACTATAGGATTTTAATTTTGATTTCTTCAGAAAAGTTCTTCCTATTATTCTGGCCAACAACTTTGCTGAACAAATTGAAAAGAAAAAATCGCTTCCAGTGGGTGTTATCTAGTGAGTCTTACAAAAAGTCTTGCTTAAAGTCAAACAAAAAATTCCAACAACATTGCGTATAGGCAACATTATTTGCTTTGAAGTGTTGAAAGCGGGCAAGACATATGTGGCTTATTAAAGGTTTAAAGAGAATTTAAAAAGATTTTTTCATAAATATTTGCTTAGCAAAGTTGTTGGCCAGAATAAAAGGAACAACTTTGCTGAAGAAACCAAAATGAAAATCTTAATGGTTCCAGAGTTATCAACATGCAAATGAGTGCATATCTGGGGTAATTAAAAATTTTTTTTTGCACTAAAGTCTTCGGTAAAGTGGCAAAACTGATGCGACGAAATTTCTCATATTAAAATTAAGTGAAAAATGTTGAAATTAAATATAGATTTTAAATAGATTTATAGATAAATTATAGATTTTTACAAACTAGCGTTTGTAGAATGTACAAAGTTACGAATTAAAAATTTTTTCGCGCGGCTAATACTACAATCGTTTGTACTATGTACAAAACATTTGTATATTCTACGAATAGCCTCTGTTTGTATTTCTACAAAGATTTTATTCGTAATTTTATCCTAAATATTTTTTGGGTGTATCCAATCTCATTCAATTGTTTTAAATGAGTTGAATTGCAACTGAGAGTTTGCATGGGAAATGAAATGACTTCGTTTCTCATTTAGCTGAAATGGCTCAAATGAGTTTTTTGACCTAATGTTAACGTGGTATAAGACAGAAATTTGACAATTTAGTTTGTAATATTTGAAATATTTTTTCAGAGAAATTATTTTTTAAACTGTACAACATTGTACATTACAGTAAGACCAAAACGAAAATTGACAAGATGGACAAATCCAACGTTGTTTACAAAATTTCTTGTAACGGTGACGGGTCCAACGTATGTGATCGGGTATATGTTGGGACTACTAAAAATAAACTAAGGACAAGAATTGCTTCACATAAATCAGACCAAAAAACACGGAGACAATCGGAACAGAAAACAGCACTTTCGGCCCCCTGTGCTGAACACAAAACTTCATCGAACTTTGACAAAGTACAAATTTTGGAGCAAGAGACAAACTAGTGGAGACGATATACCTTGGAAATGCTCCACATCATTAACGTTCCACAAAAAAAGAGACTCAACTACAAGACTGACACTGACAATTACGCACATATATACAGAAAGTACATAGAGAAATTCACTTGACAAGCTGACGAGAAAACATGTAGACGTGGTTTTTAGTGCTAATTGTTTTTAACTTATTCCGTTTTTTAAAAATTCTAAAATTGTGAATTTATGTTTAATTTTTTTAATGTTAAATGTAACTCGTTTATTTTAAAAAAATTTTGAAAAATTGTGAGTTTTTAAAATGTAGTTAGTGCATACAAATTGTTTGTTATTGTTAAAAATTTGTTACAGTTCCTGATGATGCTAGCCGACGGCGAGCGAAATATTGAAAATAAAAATTTTAAAAAAATTTAAACAAAACGTTTATTTTTCAACCAAAAGATTGGACCTTGAGCCCGTAAAATATCATTTATTATAAAAGAAGAGGTGAAAAATCAACTAAACAACTTAAATAACGGAGGGCACGCCGAAACACAGCAACAAAGATGAAGCTATACAAAGAATTAAAAAACAAATACAACAACAAAATTAACCAAACGATACACAAATATTCCAACAGAAATAAAACCAAAACCAACTTAAAAACATCAATTGCTTTTTTAACAAGATGTAGAAGATCTGGACTGACTCCTAGCTTTATAGCAAACCTAACCAACAAAATCAGCAAAATTTTTGAAAACAACAACAGAATCTCCACTAACATTGAAAAAACACTGTCAGCTCACATAGCAACATTCCAATTAAAAATATTAAATTTACTAATTAAACACAAACATCAATTATAACAACATACTCAAGAAGAGATTAGAACAATTACAGAATTCATCGAAGACAACATAGACAAAAAACACGCAGAAATATTTTTCAAAAGCGAAAACAAAATCAACGATAAGTTCACCACACGCACAAGAGGAAGACAAATCAAAAAATACACAAAACTAAAAGAGAAACAGGCAGAGCGCATCAACATAAGCACACACACAGTTTGGTTTGTAAACAAAACAGACTGCACAATACCCACTAACATACAGTGGTTACTATCACTAGGACCCAAGCACGCGAGTTACATATATGCAAGAAAATAGTTATAGTTTGGTTATAGTTTGGTTTTTATTCATCAATCAAAAGATTTAACAATAATTTTCTTAAATGGCCAGAAACTACGAATACAAAAGACATTAAATACAAATTTGATTAACAAATGCTACATTCTGTTGTTCATTATGAACAAGTGGCGAATGCAGTTACAAGCTTACAACAAATTTAATTCATTTTTGTGGGGTCATCGAAAAATTTGAATACAAAATTTATTAAACATAATGCAAACACAGTTGAAATTATTAACAAAACTGGAAATATATATGTATAATCCGATAAAAATTATTATTTGCCACAGTGTGGGAAGTAAATTTTAGTAAGACATAAATAAGGGTATCAATAACATTGAAATCGTAATTAAAAAGCCATGATTTCACTTCTTTGAGAAACAAGATATTATTAGATATGCGCCGAACATTATTGATAAAATTGATAAAAAACAATAATTCCACATTCTGTAATTCCAAAGGAAATAGAGGCGAATGTAGGTTAACATAAACGATAAAAAACATAAGCTAAATATAAATATAAGGGACCAAAGAATTGACTGTAAAATATTTTTAATTTAAGTTTGATAATTAATGGAGGTTAGAAAATGTTTGCATTTATAGTTAATTTAAAAATTTAAAACAAATAAAGAAGGAGGACGGATATAAATAGTTAATATATTGCATCAATAAGCGTATTAATAGTTATATAAAATAAATTTAAGAGCCACGATTTCACTTCTCTCAAAAAAACAAATTTATTACAAAGACATCTAACATGATCAGGAAGACAATTGAACAGCCTTGGACCAACCGAGCTGTAAAAGCTAAAAAAATGTTGCAAGTTATGCGGTGGAACTATTGCCAAGCTTAGATTATCAATTCTCAAGTTATAACTCATGTAGTTTCTATTTACAAGATAACCAGATCTCGCAAAAAACAATTTCAGTACTTTAAAATAATAAAGGTGTTTAATAGGTAGGATTTTTAAATTTTTAAACAAAGGAAAACTATTTTCACGAATACTTTTATTACATATAAGTCTTATAACGTGCTTCTGGACAGTAAGCAAAGTTTTTATTTTATTCATGTGCGAACCACCCCAGCAGGTTAGTCCATATTCTAACTTAGAATGAAATATCCCAAAGTATAAACATTTGAGTAAATCCGTAGAACAATAAGACTTCAAGTGATATAGTTGACTGACAACTGCAGCTAAGTATTTTTTTAGAGCAAGTGTATGATCGAGCCAATTCAATTTCCAATCCAATGTGACACCAAGATATTTAAACGATCTTACACAATCAATCGTAAAACAACATAAGGAACAGTTACCTAAGGAGTCATGTGTCCGCGTTAAATGAGACGAATCACAGATTTCATTGCAAAAGAAATATTTGTTGCAATTTGCAGAATGAAAAGTACATGCAGGAAGTGCGGTTTCTTTTCCAGCCACACTAAAAAACATAATTTTAGTTTTGTCGCTTAGAACAAGTTTATGTGTTTTAAACCAGTGCCTCAAGACTTCCAAATCATGGTTTATTTCAGTTACAGCTTCAAAAATGGAATTGCAAGAAAAAGAGCATGCCAAATCATCCGCAAATGCTATGGTCTTACAAGAAAATTTTTGAGAAAAAAGAGAATTAATGAAAATTAAAAACAAGACAGGGCCCAAGACGGAATCTTGAGGAACTCCAATAGAGATATTTGCAAAATTACTATAATATGTATCAATTTTTACTCTTTGTACTCTGTTTGATAAATATGAGGAGAACCACTTGAAAATATTGCTCCGAAATTTCTATTTCAATTTCTTTAGAAGGATTTTATGATCAACTGTATCAAATGCCTTAGTTATATCTACGAATAGGGCTGCTGAAACTTGTTTGCAATTTAAACTATTGTAAATGTTGGTACAGAACTTTAAAAGAGCATCTTCAGTAGAAAGACCATGTCTAAAACCAAATTGAGAATCACTAAAGAATTTAGTTTTATTCAAGAAGTCAATCATTCTAACCTTAACAGCTTTTTCAAAAATTTTCGAGAAGGAAGAAAGAATTGAAATCGGTCTATAATTATTAACCATGGATTTATTCCCTTTTTTAAATAAGGGAATGACTTCAACTATTTTTAAAGCATCAGGAAAAATACCAGAAGTAATGCTTTTGTTAAATAAGTGACAAAGAACATTTGAAATATTAAATACTATTTTCTTAAGAAAACTACTAGAAAAATTATTTTCGGTGTTAGAATTTGAGTTTTTTAAAGTCATAATAATTTTATAAACCTCTAAAGAAGAAATATCCTCAGAATAAAGATTATTACGATTTGTGTATTCCTTATCTAAGCAGTTACATGAGGAATTAACCAGACCATTTTCCAGAACGACGTTCCCAACCAATATTAGAAAAAAACTCATTAAATTTGTCAGCTTTCTCATAAGGGGTAGTAAAAGCTTACCATCATCTTCAATGTCTGGGACAGTGTTATTTGTGTTAGATTTATTTAAAATGTTGTTTATTAATTGCCATTCTTTTTTAGAATCACCTCTAATCTTAATAAATTCATTTTTGTAAAAATCATTTTTTACTCTGGAAGTTTCAGTTAATATCTCTTTACATAGTCTGCTATAACGGGCTTTTAGAATGACATCTGACGGAGATCTTTTAATTTTTTTAAAGAGTTTGTTTTTTATCTTAATACTGTTGAGTAACTCAGATGTCATCCACTTCTTCAGTTTGTTATTTTTATTAGAGAAACATGAAGAGATAAAATGTTAATAAAAATATTAAAAGCAATTGATGGATTTGGTTCATTATAGACCAAATTAATATAATTCAATATAATTAAGCCAAATGTCATTGACCAATTCATGCTGACAATTCCAAATAAACCACCTAGATTAAATAAGGAAATTAGCATGAATTGACAATTCAGCATTTTTACTGAGCAAAGCATTTTAATGCGGAAAGATTGCGAAATATTAAAGTTATGAAATTTCCGCATTAAAATAATAAAAAATTAATAAATGCAATTCAAGAGATTTGCAACATTTATATTAAGTTGTATAATAAGCATTTTATATTAAGTTAAACAAGAATGTTAAACTATAAGTATGAAATTGAAATTAAATCAAAAGAGAGTTCCATTCTGACGCTTGTAACGAATAGTCAAAAATCGTGTTTAAGTTTTTTTAAAAAGGCAAACGGCCCAACGGATAATATAATTGGCGCAGTCGGCAGGATCCTTTAAGAAATAAAAAGGATCCAGTGATACGAATCTTGTTCGGTCGTGTAAAACAAAAACACAAAACAAACCCTTCAGTATCAACCCAAATCAATTAACTTATATACAAGCAAAAGCTAAACATAAGTGAAAACGATTGAAGCAAAACTTAGGTGGACACAAAATAAAAGTGCAGACTACAAATAAGTAAGCACAAAATTAGTGACTAAAGTTTTTGTGAAGTGATTAAAGTAAAACTTAAGTGGACACAATCTTAAAGTGCGGACTACAAATAAGTAAGCACAAAATAGGTGATAGAATAGGTGGGCTCTTTCTAAGAGCCCACAACGAAGTTAATACCAAAATCTCTTGTGCAGTAACCAGTATAGCATAGCAATTAAAAAGCTAGCATACTCAACACCCAAAATTAACAGCCTATATAAAAGTAACCACGATTAATCGACGAAAGCAGTTACACGATCAAAGAAGGATGCTCACCAACGAGGACAATCAAATACCATCGAGGGATCAGAATCAGATTCCACCCGTAGAACTGGTAGAAGAACTTGCCAGACGGGAAAGACAATTAGAACAACTGAGAACAGCGTACGTAGAGTTGCGAGACAGGACAGCGCAAACAAACAGTCAAGGAAATTTACTGAACACCATAAACCATCTACCAACATTTACTGGAACGGGCGAAGTTACAATAAACTCTTTCTTTAGCAATATAGAATATTTGCTCTCAACAACAAATAACGAGTTACTTCGAAGGGAAGCAGTGCGGACAATTTTTTACAGGACAATACAGGGACAAGCAAAGGACGCCATCATTAACATACCAGCACCAGATAATTGGCAACTAATAAAAGAAACACTCAAATTGCGATACCGACCTGATGTGGAACCTCACCAACTATATAAAAAAATAGCTAACCTTCGAGCAAATAATGTAAGTGAATTGTTGAATGAAATACAAAATACTAAATACAAATCGGACGAATTGATAGTATATTACAGAGGTGATCATTACATTGACTTAAACAATATAGACAGCCTTTTAGTAAATACTCTAAAAGAAATGACACAGGGTACACTGTTAGACAAAATATATGACGAGAGGAATTTAAATAATATCTTAAAAATAATGACTAGTAGAAGATTTGAGGACAGTTGTATTAGGACAGAGTACAGAATATTTAAAGTAAGAGAAGAAAGACCAATAGCAAAGCAATGGAATAATAGGTATCAGGATATGAATCAAAGGTTAAATAATCCACCACAGGGGGGACAATGGAATAATTATCAAAATAATCATTATCAAAACAATGCCAACAGAAATTATTCGGGTCAAGTCAGAAGACCATTTAATTCAGGGCAGGTTAAGTACAATAATAATAATAATAATAATAATAACAGCAGAAACTATTTCAATAATGGTAGAGATCAAATGCCAGGAAACCCTAGACAAAATTCGGGCCAAAATCGCTTGAATCCATTTAGGCAAGGGCTGGTCGAACCTATGGAAATTGATAACATTGAAAGAAAAAGAAATTATTGTGAATCGGGATTGGAAGATCGTCCTAATCCACAGTTTAGCCAAAATCGCTTAAGCTGTGATAGGCAAAGTCAGCAAGGACCCATAGAAAACTATGGTAGGAATGAAGAAATAAATAATAGCATTTTTTTTATGAAGCAGCCTCGGAATGTCTACCCAAAATAAAAATGGTGATCAAAAATAAAGAATACATTGCACTAATAGATACAGGAGCTAGTCTGAGCCTGATAAAAAATGAAATAAAAGAGTTTTATAAAATTAAGTTAAAAAACCCAATAACGTTTAGTACAATTACAAACAAAGATACTATAAACTACGAAGTACATACAGAAGCACCGGACGAATTCAACTTACCAAACAATGCTAGGGTACGATGTAAAGTTACACCATTGAAGGGAAGGACATATGACTTCATAATAGGCATGGACATACTAAACTATTTAAATTCTCGAATAAATATCGAAAAAAAAAGAAGTAATACTTAACAAAAAAGAGAGCTATTTTCTGAATAACCCGTACGATTTTAATCAAATTTATGCTCTTGAAACTGGTGACTTAGATATAAAAAGACTAAAATTAGACCATCTAAACACAGAAGAGTATAGAGAAGTTACTAAACTACTGATGCAATTTAATAAATTATTATTTAAAGAAGGGGACATGTTAACTAATACTTCAGAAATTCAACACGAAATAAAAATCAGAACACAACAGCATATTAATTCTAAACTATACCGATATCCCCCACAACACGAAACAGAAGTTAGGAGACAGATTAAAGGAATGGAGGAACAAGGTATCATTTAAAAAAGTCATTCCAGGTATTCAAGTCCACTAATAATAGTGCCGAAAAAATAGATAATTCAGGCGAAAAAAAATTTCGATTAGTAATAGATTACAGGAAATTAAATGAAGTAACGATAGATGATAAATATCCCTTGCCTAACATCGACTCCATTTTAGATAAATTAGGCAGAGCCCAATATTTCACAACGTTAGATTTGGCGAAAGGCTATCACCAAATTTTAGTAAAAAAAGAAGATAGGAAGAAAACCGCGTTCGTTACTCCACATGGCCTTTACGAATTTGTTAGGATGCCATTTGGATTAAAGAACGCACCAGCTACGTTCCAACGTTTAATGAACTATATTTTAAGAAATTACATCAACAAAACATGCGTCGTATACTTAGACGACATTTTAATCTTTAGTACATCGTTAAATGAACACATCAAAGCAATTAAAGACATTTTTAAAATCCTCGAAAGCAAAAACTTAAAAATCCAAGTAGATAAGTGCAATTTCCTTAAGAAAGAAACTGAATTTTTAGGACACATTTTAACGAAAGACGGCATGAAGCCGAATCCCAACAAAATTACAGTTATCAAAAATTTAGAATTGCCAAGAACGGAAAAGCAAATAAAAAGCTTTTTAGGAATCACAGGGTACTATCGAAAGTTTGTAAAAGATTATGCGAAAGTAGCACAGCCGATTACCAAATATTTGAAAAAGGAAACCAAAATTAATATAAAGGATCCCACATACGTTGAGGCATTCGAGAAATTAAAAACACTAATAAGTACTCATCCAATTTTACGTTATCCGGACTTTGAAAAGCAGTTCACGTTGACAACGGATGCATCCAATTACGCAATTGGTGCAGTGCTATCGCAAGAAGGACATCCAGTGTGTTATGCATCAAGAACTTTAAATAACCACGAAAGAAACTACTCAGAAACGGATAAAGAGTTTCTACCAATAATGTGGAGTGTCAATTATTTTAGGCCATACGTTTACGGCAGAAGATTTAAAATACTAACAGATCATCAACCAATTAAATTTTTACATGCTAAGTACAGAGGAAAAGACATGTCACCGAGACATCAAAGATGGCTCTTAAAGTTAGGCGAATACCAATTTGACATAGAATATTTAAAAGGCAAAGAAAATAGAGTAGCAGATTTCTTAAGTAGAATTGAAAGTGAAGACACTAGTTCAAAAAAAATGGAGGGCGAGGATGATAGCATATCAAATTTTTTTTCAGTTAACAATATAGAGGATGATGAGACAATGGCAACAGTACATTCAGCTGATGAAAACTTGGGTGACCACTTTTTTATTAAGGAATAAATTGTGAACAAAAACAAAACCCAGATAATTTTAACTAATAACAAAACAGACGAATTTAAATCATTACATGGAAAAAGAATTATTTTCATAGCTGAAAGTGATTTTGATAACATGGGAGAAATTTTTAGAAGATATATTACAAAAGGAAAGATAGGAATATTTTCAGAGATATCCGAACGTAAATATAATATAGTTTAAGAAAAACTCATAGAAATGTATTCCAATGACAACCAAATCAAATTCACTAAGTGTACCAAGAGAGCACAAGACGTTGAAACAGAAGTTGAAGCCACCAAACAAATTGCTTTTTATCATGTAAGAGAAAGCATCCATTCAGGCATTCAGGAAACGTTCAATCAAATTAGAAATAAAATATATTATCCAAAATTAATTATTAAGGAATTTTGAACTATATTATATCCGAACGTAAATATAATATAGTTCAAGAAAAACTCATAGAAATGTATTCCAATAACAACCAAATCAAATTCACTAAGTGTACCAAGAGAGCACAAGACTTTGAAACAGAAGTTGAAGCTACCAAACAAATTGCTTTTTATCATGTAAGAGAAAGCATCCATTCAGGCATTCAGGAAACGTTCAATCAAATTAGAAATAAAATATATTATCCAAAATTAATGGAACTAATTCAGATAGTTATCAATCAATGTGAAGTATGTCAAGAGGTTAAATATGATAGAAAACCAATCAAACCTAAATTAATGATTACAGAAACTCCCACACAAAAAAACGAAATCATACATATGGACACTTATGTCATAAAAAGATTTACGTTTTTAACTGTAATAGATAAGTTCTCTAAATTTGGCGCAGCTTATTCATTGAGTGATAGGAATCATGTTACAATTATTGAACAAGTGGAAGATCATTTTGCTAAACTAGGGAAGCCAAAGAAAATAATTGCAGACAACGAATTTAAAACTTTAAGAATAAAGGAATTTTGGCTAATGAGAATGTAGAACTTCATTTAACTAAACCCAATAGCCACACTGGCAATGCAGACATTGAGAGGTTTCATAATACAATAGCAGAAAAGTTTAGGGTATTATACAAATTGAACAAAGAATTACCGGTTAAGCAATTAATACAAAAAGCGATTAGAAACTATAATGATAGATTCCATTCAACGATAAAATGTACACCAAACGAAGTACATAATAATAAAATAAATCAGGAAACAGTAAGAAAAAATTTAGAAGCTATAAAAACGAAATTACAAGGAAAAGAGGACTGAAGGATTTTTTTAGAATTACAAAGCTGTTAGACATAAAGAACAGCCAAAATATAAAAAAGGAAAATTAAAAGACATCCATCCTTGCAATATTAAAAAACCATTAAAATTTTCAGATATTCCTGGCAATAATAATAATGATGTTGATATGGACACATCCGACTAAGGGATCACTGACTACAACGAAATTGACTGAGCAGACAGGATTTGCAGATATTCAAATATGAACACAAGAAACAGTCAAAGATACGGACATAGTGGTACACATAATAAATATAGAAGAAATAGAATACATTCTTAATGAAATGATGAACAATATTGTACTTATGAAAACAAGTAACAAAGAAATATTGCATGCAGAGTTACTAGAGGCAAGAAACAAATTATTGACGTTAATACCAAAAGCAAATAGACAAAAACGAGAACTAATAAATGCGGTAGGAAGAGTGTCGAAATGGCTGTTTGGCACAATGGACGATTATGATAGGCAGACTATACAAAATCACCTCCTACAGACTAACGAGACAATAAACGAACAAATACACATAAATGAGTATTTCAATTTAGCGATTGCACAATTTAAAGATATTATTAAAAATGATAGAAAAGAAATTGAAAAAGGTTTCAACGCTATAAACAAAGTAATAGAAGAAGAATACAAACAAAATATGTATTTAGAACAAATTACAAAAATTCAATTAATAAAAATTAAAATAGAACACATTCAAGATAATGTATTGTCAGCCAAATATGGGATAATACATCCGAATATCCTAACAGATAATGAAATTGTTAAATTTGACATAGACTTTAATAAACCAAAATATTTACAGTTAGGAACAGCAATTTTTAATAATACGTATTTAATACTTGGCATAAAAATTCCAAAAATATTTATACAAACCAAAATAAAAAAAATTGTACCACTACCAAATAAAGAACAAAAAGAAACAGAAGCAGAAATAGAAGAAGTATTTACTTATGAAAACAGGACTCTAAAATTTGAAGAAAATAAATATTTAAGACAATTAAAACCTAGCACTCACTGTATAATTACAAAAACATACAAATTAATAGCAAATAAAGAATTAGAAATTATAATATTAGATATAAAATCAGTCATTGTTAAAAATGCATTCAATTGAACTATTAACAACACATGTAATAAAGATCATACTACTTTAAATGGAAACTATGTACTACAATTTAACAATTGTTCGATGAAAATTAATGACTATTATTTCTCTAACTTTATTGAAAACGTTGAAACCAACATTATAAGTATAAAATATGAAGACATACAAAATTTTACTGAAAAAATTACATTTGAAGAAATAGTTGAGGACAATAAAATAAATATATTTAAAAGCATCTTCAATTTAAAACTACATAGTAAAATTGCATATGGGTATAACTAATGCTACCAACTCATCTTATTCAAAAATAAGTATATTTGCTTCTTAGAACTCTGAAAAGTAAGTATTAGTAAGTATAATTTTTAAAAATAAGTGTAAGTAAGTATTTCACCTTAGAAAAATAAATTTAATATTTTTTGATATAATTTACTAATTTATGTAAAAATCAATAGAACCCACAATATTCCTTAAATATTGTCACACTCTCTTTTTATTTTCCTCAAAAAGTTTTGTGTATGCAATCTTTCTAAATCCAAAAATTCTTCAGACAAAAAAAAAACAAAATATTAATTGTATATATTTGCCGTTAATATATATAAATATATGTATTTCATATACATAAAATAGTTTAAAAACAAACAAAAGCATAACAGAAAGGTTAAAGTTATACGCACTTTCAAAGTAGCTAAATAAAAAAAATAAAAAATCACATTCAAATGTATACAGAGACCAAAGAAAAGTTATTATTATTCGCCCTCACTTTAACTGAATTGAAGTGTTACATTAACTGTTTTTTTTTCTTTTGCTTGAAATCGTAGTTATTTTGGCTGCAAATTTTGTTAAGGGGTGAAGTCTAAGTGGTCACTTTTATTTTTTCACATTTTTTCTCACATTTTTCGAATTTATATGTATCAAAGGATATTGTATTAAATTTTTATGAAGATCCGAGCAATATAAGTAATTTTTTTCAACCCAAAGCTTACTCTATCTGATCTCATGTTAGAACGCATTTAAAAAACTTTAAAAGCGTTTTTCTCAAAACTACGTTTCCACGGACGCCCCACACTATTTCTCCGGAACCCGAGGGCTGATCCTTCTGAAATTTTAACCACATATTTAACAGAAAACTACTTACAAAATAGACTATAATCGTGTTAAAAGATTATAGTCTTTAATAGTCTTTAAATAGACTATAATCGTGTTAAAAGATTATAGTCTATTTTGACTATCTATTTTGAAAAGACTATATTTTTTTACAAAAAACAGCAAAAAAAATAATTTTTTCATTTTTTTTGGTTTTTGTTAATTAAAGTTAACAACAATTGCTACAAATTAATATTAATAGTCTATTTTATAGTCATTGTCATATTGAATCTAAAACACTTCGGTTTTTGTTTCAGATAAACAGATGCCGAGATATCGTGTGGGAGCCGACCTGCCTCCAAATTATTAAAAAACATTCAAATATTTTTTTTACTTTTCTAATTTAAGACTTCATTTATTATTCCTAACAACTTATATAAACATATCTTTCATAGCAAGCTCACGAGAAATTCTCAAAAATAGCCTATTTTTTTAGCCGACGAACTAAACTACACTCTTAATATGTCAGGTCTTGTCTTTAAAAATTGTAAAATTGGACACAGCTGTATTCAATATTAATTTTTACAAATAAAATTGACTCCAGAGTCTGTATTTTTAACACTGTTGACACCAATTTTCAAACTTTTTCCGATTTTGCAAACAAATACGTTCAACGTGAGCTGAAAAGTAAGCATAATTAAGTATAAATCTTAAAAGTAAGTATACTTATAAGTATGGAATTTGAGTAAGTATATGAAGCTCAAAATAAGTATGATACTTACAAAGTAAGTATAGTTGGTAACATTAGGTATAACATACTCCTAACAATTACAATAATTACAATTATTGCCATTTTTATTACAAAACATAAATACATTAAAGTAAAATTAAATGAACGAATTCAGGAGAATTCAAATTTAAAGGGGGGAGTAGTTACATATATGCAAGAAAATATAATTAAGCCAAATGTCATTGACCAATTCATGCTGACAATTCCAAATAAACCACCTAGATTAAATAAGGAAATTAGCATGAATTGACAATTCAGCATTTTTACTTAGCAAAGCATTTTAATGCGGAAAGATTGCGAAATATTAAAGTAATGAAATTTCCGCATTAAAATAATAAAAAATTAATAAATGCAATTCAAGAGAATTGCAACATTTGTATTAAGTTGTGTAATAAGCATTTTATATTAAGTCATACAAGAATGTTAAACTATAAGTATGAAATTGAAATTAAATCAAAAGAGAGTTCCATTCTGACGGTTGTAACGAATAGTCAAAAATCGTGTTTAAGTTTTTTAAAAAGGCAAACGGCCCAACGGATAATATAATTCGCGCTACCAACAACAAAGCACCAATTACCATTATACAAGTGCATTGCAGAGGGAGAAGACCTTATACAGACAATTACAAAAAAAGAGGAACAAGACACAGCGAGATCGAAGTTCACAACAATGATAGATGGACACCTCAACAAAATTAAAATTAAAGAGAAAGACAAAGTAATTTTGGACACAGTGAAGGCGACAAAAAATTCCTGAAAGATCATGACGACGTATTAATTTTAAATTCTGACAAAGGAAACGTGACAGTAGCAATGAATAGAGATGGATATGACAAAAAAATGAGGATTTTAGTGAGAGATATTAGAACGTATAAAATTATAAAAAGGGATCCCTCAACCACATTACAACAAAAGAACAACGAGTTTTGCGAATATCTATTCAAAAACAAGCAAATAACAACAACAGAGAAAAGAAGAATCTTTACAAACGTAGCATCAGCACCGATAATTTTTGGATTGCCAAAAATACACAAGGACAACACACCACTTCGACCCATCTGCTCTTCAATTGGTTCACCATCATATGGACTCTGTAAACACTTGACAAAAATTCTAAAAAACATAACAAAGAACTCGACATACAACATAAGCATTGCTCTGGAATTTAAAAAGAAAATCGGCGACGCACACATTTATGATGATGAGGTCATAATATCATTTGACGTAATTTCCCTGTTCCCAAGTATACCAATAGACCTAGCAATAAACTTGATCAGTAGAAAATGGCCAGACATCAGTAGACACACAAAAATTACAAAAACAAAATTTATGGACACGCTACTTCTTCAAGCTACAGGACAATATTTATAAACAACAAAAAGGCATGCCCATGGGACCACCAGCATCACCTGTAATTGCCGACATCGTCATGGAAGAACTTTTGGAAACAGCACTGGAGACACTGAAGATAAAACCCAGACTAATGACGAAATACGTGGACGACCTCTTCGCAATAATCTAAACGCGCTTAACAATTTTCACAAAAGCATAAAATTTACCATGGAAACTGAAAATGACGGAAAACTAACATATTTAGACACATTGATATTAAGACTAAACAACAAATTAAAATTTGACTGGTTTCAGAAACCTATGGCATCTGGACGCTTAATTAATTTTTATTCTAAACACCCCAAACGGGTAATAATAAATACAGCTACAAATTTCATTAAAAACATTTTAGACATCAGCGACAAAACTTTCCATACAAAAAATATAAATAAAATTCGAAAAATACTACAAAAAATGATTTTCCTAAAAAGACAATCGAAGAGCTAATACACAAATATAAAATCGGAAGAAACATAAAAGACAAAAACACAACAAACGCTTTAACTTACAAATCCTCGACTTATATTCCCGGTTTATCTGAAAGATTTACAAAATCCAATTTGTATGACAAAGACAACGTAAATATCGCGCTAAAATCGAACAACACAGTACAAAAACTTTACAGTAAGACCAAAACGAAAATTGACAAGATGGACAAATCCAACGTTGTTTACAAAATTTCTTGTAACGGTGACGGGTCCAACGTATGTGATCGGGTATATGTTGGGACTACTAAAAATAAACTAAGGACAAGAATTGCTTCACATAAATTAGACCAAAAAACACGGAGACAATCGGAACAGAAAACAGCACTTTCAGCCCCCTGTGCTGAACACAAACATTCATCGAACTTTGACAAAGTACAAATTTTGGAGCAAGAGACAAACTACTGGAGACGATACACTTTGGAAATGCTCCACATCATTAACGTTCCACAAAAAAAGAGACTCAACTACAAGACTGACACTGACAATTACGCACATATATACAGAAAGTACATAGAGAAATTCACTTGACAAGCTGACGAGAAAACATGTAGACGTGGTTTTTAGTGCTAATTGTTTTTAACTTATTCCGTTTTTTAAAAATTTTAAAATTGTGAATATATGTTTAATGTTTTTAATGTTAAATGTAACTCGTTTATTTTAAAACATTTTTGAAAAATTGTGAATTTTTAAAATGTAGTTAGTGCAAACAAATTGTTTGTTAATTATTGTTAAAAATTTGTTACAGTTCCTGATGATGCTAGCCGACGGCGAGCGAAGTATTGAAAATAAAAATATTAAAAAAATTTAAACAAAACGTTTATTTTTCAACCAAAAGATTGGACCTTGACCCCGTAAAATATCATTTATTGTAAAAAATATAATAACACCAGCTGGCCCTGTAGACGTTGTTCTCCCCTTTCTGTGACTAAGTTGGCTTAGTGACTGCAAGTCTCATCTTATTACTCAGTTTCGGCGTGTCTATATTTGAAATAAGTATTAATTATGAACCAATTTTTCATGGTCAATACGTAATACGGCATTCAAAACTGTTTCATGAGTTCTTATATCTCGTTCTAATGTTCAAAATATAGCAAAACAGATAAAGCCAAAGATATCTCCGAACCTGTAAACACTTTCCGTATCCGAAAACACCTCTTTGATGATTGTAGCTCTAAATAAGCGATTATGATGATTGACACGTGAAGTATCTTGCCTCGCATTCGACTTACTTTGGCGACGTATGTTAGCTCGTCCTCTCTTTGGCATTGTAATAAACACATAAAAACGACACGGAATTGTTTTCACAGTAACTCAAATGTGTCGAATTTACCTTGATAATTTCACAATATTGAAATTTTAAAACTGAGTCCTCGAGTCTTGCTTAACCGTGTTGCGGCTCCGTTGCCAAACGCCAATAAAATGTTATCAGTGAAACTGCATATGTAAATTGTGCCACGCCCCCTTGTGCAACGCCATACGGTGTTATCAGTAAAACTGCATGTGTAAATTGAGTTCGAGTTCTGAATTCCGTGGCTGTGCGGCTTATAACTCAAAAGCTATTCGGTATCTAAAATTTAGGTTGTTTAAGAGATGGCACACCTCTTTGTCCAAAGCCCATAAAATGTTATCAAATGGTCGAATACCGAATTCCGGGGCTGTGCGGCTTATAACTCCAAAGCAATTCTATTTCGCAAATATGGAAGTTCCACGCCCCCTTTTCCAACGCTCATAAAATGTTATCAGTAAAACTGCATGTGTAAATTGTGGTCGAAAACTGCATTCCATGGCTGTGCCACCTATAACTCCATAGCTATTCAATTTCTCGAATTTGGGTTGTATAGGAGGTGCTACGCCCCCTTGTCCAACGCCATTCAATGTTATAAGTGAAATTGAACGTGTAAATTGTGGTCGAATACCGAATTCTGAGACTGTGGGGCCTATAACTCCAAAGCTATTCGATTTCGCAAATTTGGATTGTCGAACGCCAATAAAATGTTTTCAGTGAAACGGAACGTTTTAATTGTGGTCGAATACCGAACTCAGAGGCTGTGCGGCCTATAATGTCAAAGCTATTCCATATCGTAAATTGCGGTTGTATGGGAGGTGCCACGCCCCTTTTTCCAACTCCCATAAAATGTTATCAGTAAAACTGCATGTAAATTGTGGTCGAAAACTGAATTTCATGGCTGTGCGGTTGTATGGGAGGTGCTTCGCCCCTTGTCCAACGCCATACTATTTTATAATTGAAACGGAACGTGTAAATTGTGGTCGAATACCGAATTCTGAGGCTGTGTGGCCTATAACTCCAAAGCTATTTGATATCGTTGATATCGCAAATTTGGATTGTATGGGGAGGTGCCACGCCCCCTTGTCCAACGCCAATAAAATGTTTTCAGTGAAACGGCACGTGCAAATTGTGGTCGATCTCGGTTGTCATTTTCGAGCTTTAGCAAGACAGCAATTGATTTTTATATATGAAGGGCTTATTGCAATAACGTGATAAGCCACATGATCTAAAAAATCACTTTTTTAGGCTGAATACATTACTCAATACATTGCCTACAACCTGTGAAGAGATTTAAGCTATTTTTTATTAATTTTCTAACCTATTTGTAAAAGTTTCCGTGTTCAATTGCATTTCTTCATACAAAAATGCATTTTTTTCAAAATTTTAGAGTCGATTATTCCAAAATATTTTTTGTGCGGCTTATCATGTTCTTGCAATAAGCCCTTTATATATAGATTTTAAAAAAATTAAATTATTTGCAAAAAAATTAAAGGGGTGGTAGCCCATGAATTTTAATGATAGAAACTGTTTATTGAATTTTGTGTCAAAATTCAGCAAATTTTTCAGATAAATGATATGTACTTTGAAAGAGAGGGGAAAATGGAAATTAAAAAAAAACTCCAACAAAAATAAATTTTGCCCTACTTTTTTGAACACAAATTGAATATTTTTAAGGGTTTGTGAAAGCAACATAAAACATTGAATGGGTGAAATAACGCTTAATCTTTTCTCATTTCTCCAAATTCACTTAAATTGGTCTTTCAGACAAAGGAAATTTGATGAACATCGATCTGAAAATGGCCGAAATGTTTGCTTGCAAATTAAAAAAATTTAAGTTTCAATCGGATTTTTCTAATTCAAAAGAAATTGTGTTATATTGAGAAAATCTGCAATTTTCAAGATATCGCAATAATTTTTATTTTTAATTAACATGCAATAACAATAGAGTTCAGCTACTACAGCTTTTTCGCACTTTCTCCGCATTAGATCATCTTAAGAACCAGCCCAAATAACATTAAAACATCTCAATAAGGCCATTCACAGTTCGAATACGCTGGTCTGCCATTTGTTCGATCTGCTATTTGTTCGCCAATTTACGAAAACGTATTTTGCTTCGTTGTTGTTTTGCATACAAATGCAAATACGCAGGCACGCGTAAATAAAAGCAGCCCTTGGACGTGCTCTTTGTACCTCGTATTTTTATGCTCTGTCTACAGCCGCATAAGCACATACATGACAGAGTTGCACAATCTTTTTATACGACAGTCACATGGCGAGGTGCTCACAGTTTGAACAATAACAAATGCTATAAATATGATTTGTTAAAAGTACGCTCAAACCGTGAATAGCTTTAACGATATCGATAAGAGTGGTCCAAAACAATCCAAAGTGAGAAAAATTTACCCACCATAATATGGGTTGGGCTCAGGGACAACACAAGACATAACAACTAACCATGCGTTTACATAGATCTAATCATACATTAGTTTTCAATCTACTTTTGAGTTGACCTTTCAATAAGTTAACATCAAAAAAGCTACAGTTGTTAACAAAGGTACTCATGCGATGTAAAGGAGCAGTAGATATATAATTTGTTCTACTAAAAGGTAAGTAAATTAAATTGTTAGCATTTCTACTGCTTCTACGGTTAGTGTTAAAATTTATAAGAGTTAGGAGTTCTGGTGAATCGAATACACCAGTTATGAGTTGGTGTAAATAGACGATATCTGCAGACTTCCTTCTCTCATTCAAAGATTGCATTTTTAATAGTTTTAAACGATCCTCATAAGGAGGAAGGTTTAAAGTGTCAGTTGCACTTAAGCACCTTAGAGCAAACCGAACAAAACTTTTTTGGATTCTCTCTATACGTTCAACATGTACATTGTAACTTGGGGACCAAACTTGACTTGCATACTCTAAGTGAGGTCGCACAATTGCATAATACAGCGTTGTAGTTGTGATCATACTATTAAATTCTTTGGCCCAGCGTTTCATAAACCCGAGCATAGAAGATGCTTTTTTACAAATGTAATCAATATGAACGTTAAACGTTAGCTTAGAATCCATGCATATACCCAGATCTTTGACAGCATCTACACGACTTAATGCAGTATCTTTTATCTTATAATCAAAAATTAAATTATTCCTTTTTCGCGAAAAGGTCATAGTTTGGCATTTATCTGGATTTAGAAACATATTGTATTTAGAACACCAAATTTCAAAGGATTTCAAATCAGACTGGAGCAGATCTGAATTGTTTTTAGCATCTATTGTTCTGTATATTTTCATGTCATCTGCATAGATAAGTAGATGAGAGTGTTTGATGATGTGGGTTACATCATTAATGGCTAAAATAAACAGAAGTGGACCAAGGTGGCTACCTTGAGGAACACCTGATTCAGCAATAAATTCAGCTGACAATACGCCTCGAAATCGTATTTGATAAGATCGCTCTGTCAGATACGATTGAATCCAGCTTACAAAAAATTGTGGAAAACCCATTAACTTTAGTTTAAATAGAATTAAGTTGTGTGGCAGTTTATCGAATGCTTTACTAAAATCAGTGTAAATACAGTCGACCTGGTTACCTGAAAAAAATGAATTTAAGCAAAACGTTGTAAAATCGAGGAGATTAGACACAGTGGATCTGCCAGTAACAAATCCATGCTGACGAGTTGTCATGATCTTCCCACAGTGAATTTTCACACGATCATACACGAGGCGCTCAAAAAGTTTTGGAATCGACGAGAGTTTCGCGATAGGCCTGTAGTTGTTTATATCGTTCTTACAACCTTTTTTATAGATAGGACCTATAAAAGATTTTTTCCAAAAAAGTGGAAAAATACTTTCGCTAATTGATTTATTGCATAACATGGACAGTGGTTGACTTAGAACGGAACCACATCGTGTTAACACTGTGGCAGGAATTCCGTCAGGTCCAGCATTAAAATCCTCATCGATCAATCCAATATACTTTGAAATATCCTCTGAAGTAAAGGATATAGAATCCAACGAAACCCTGGGTGTAGAGTTCATATATTCAAAGTACTCTTCATCAGGATTAAAAGAGTCTGAACAAAATGACTCTTTAAAGAGATTGGCAAACAGACCACAAATTACGACAGGATCGTCAGTAAATCCGTCAGAGGTTTTTAATGATGAAGGGAATCCATCAGATTTTTTTTTTGGTGTTTATGAAACCCCAGAATTTCTTCGGATCAGACAATATTCTCAGCTTAGTACTGTCTAAATAATTTTGATATAAGGTAGCTGAGCAATTTTCAAAGTCCAGAAACAAACGCTTGTAGATTTCTAGGTCATTCAAGTCTAAGCTACAGACATATTTTTTCCATGCCCTATTCCTGCTGTTGCGAAGAATCTTTAACTCCTTTGTGTACCAGGGGTAAGCACAATTTTTTGTAAATTTGAGGCTATATGGCACGGACAGAGAAAACATAGCAAAGATTTCCATATAAAAAAAATTAATTGAATCATCAAGAGTGTTATTATTAACATATTCTAAAATAACATGAAGTTTACTTTGAAGTAAATGATTCAACTTCAAAAAGTCAGCTTTTTTAAAATTGAATTCATAAACTTTATCTATTGATTTAGACTTTATTATATTATCCCTGTCTGATATGCTCAATGGTGGATGGTATTCATCAACAGCAGTCAAAACATGAGGGGCCCTCTCAACAATCACATTGTTACTATCTGTAATTAAGACCAGGTCAAGAAGTCTTTCACGACTATTATAAATACAACTCACTTGTTGTAAGTCAGAACATATATTATCAACAAATATATGCTCTTGGCGAGTCTTCGAATTAGATGCACAAAAATATGTATCATCGTCAGAAGATTCCCATTTCAAGTCAGGCAGATTAAAATCACCTAACAATAAAATGTCGTCATTAACGTCAATTATGCTTATGACATATTCTATGCAATCCGCAAGGCTTGCATAAACTTCTACACTGCTCTTAGAAGGAACGTATGCATTAATAAGATATACATTAGAATTGCAATGTACAACCTTGACGCATATAAGTTCGATGTTAGCAGAGCAGGGAATAACAATAATGGAACTAACGAAGGAGTTCCTTACAGCTAATAAGACACTCCACCAACAGCAGAAGTATTGTCAGCATGTCTATTTCTTCTATAAACTTCAAAACTGTTATCAAACAATTCTAAGTCAGTAATGCTTCCGTTTAACCAAGTTTCAGTCAGTGCGATAATATCCTCAGAGAAATTCTGAGACATTAAAAATATGTCTCGCGTCTTAGAGCGTAATCCCCTTACATTTTGATAGTAAAGGGATAACCTATTCAGTTTTTTTGGGATTGACGAGCGGCTTGAGTCGTCCCTCTAGGCTTATTCTTAGGCTGAAACTCTGTAACGAGTATATTATCAGTCCACAAATTAGAGTTTAGAACAGTTGCAAACTCTTCAGCTGGAACTGTGAGAATAAAGGAAGCATGGGAAGGTTTATTACCTATTTTTTTGCATGAGCAAAATGCATTTTGACTCAACAATTTATTATGTTTGATAAAAGTCAATACATTTTCAACAGTTGTGTCGGGCTGAAGACGTGAAATAAATAAATTTTTTTTCCTCGACACTGCCCTTAAGCTTGATAGATTTCTAGGCTCAATAGGAGTCAAAACTGAACCATTAGTCAAAGAAGGACTGTTAGAAGGTGACGAGGAAGTAACTGGAGTGTTCCTGTTCAAAAGCTGTGCTGAGGGCTGCTTGGCCTGAGAAGTAGATCCAGATGATTTTCGCTTCTTATTAGTTTTTTTATTTGTTCTCTTTCTTTTTGAGATAATATGGTCTTCTGATGAAAGGATTGTTTGTGTCCCGGAAGAAACAGTCTGTGACAAAGCAAACGGGATATTTTCCGAAATGAAATTTTCATCATAGACGCTGGTACTGGGTGCGGCCCTAACTTCACTAAAAAATGTTACAATTTCTCGAAAATTGTTGTTTAACGAGTTAAGACTTTCCCCAAAAAGCTTAATTTTTGAATAAAGTTCATCTGGGGAAAGTGCCCTACACGAAGCACAGTACCAGCGAAGACCTGATCACAGAGATTTTAAGTCGTCAAGGCATGACTTGGAAATACCGGCACAAGATGCATGAAACATTTGCTCACATGGACCACAACAGCTGAACATGGGGTTCAGAATGTTCTGGCTTTTGCAAAGTTCGTCTAAAGAACAAGCAACGATATTTTCTGCAGAAAAATAATCCATGTTTAATTTTTAAAAAATGAGCAGATGCAAAATGTGCTTTTAGGGTTACTATATTCAGGCAGTTTGTGCACAGTTTAGTAGAAACTAAAAAACAAAAGCAACACTCACTGAGCTGAAGATAAACAAATCACCGCACAAAGAAGAAACTAAAACACAGTAAGCATGCAAAAACAACAACACTGCATTAACTAAACAAGTTAAACAAAGTTAATATGCAAGAATTAAACTTACACAACTTAAATGCACAATTATTATTTAATGGAATAGTTGTATATTAATGATATTAGTAAGCTTTTACATAACACGATAAAACACAACCGACACCAACTAATATACGAGATCAACTGGAAATGGATTGATGTCATAACAATCGAAATTTTTCAAAAATTTAATTGTGAAATTTTCAAGATACTAGATAAACGTACCAAATATTTTCGAAAAATCCTTCGTGTACCATTACTTTTATTAATTAACAACTTTTCATAAAAAATGCTTTTTACTGAGAAAATATATAGTTTTCAAAATATAGCCAAGAGTTTGAGAAGAAATTATTCATATACAGAATCTAAGTTAAAAAAATTACATATCTGAATAACAAATTTAAAATTTTTTTTGCTAATATAACTATAAGAAGGTATTCTTATTCAGAACTAATATATAGCAATTTTGACTCGCACTCTTCGCATAAAATTCAGGTTGCTTTTAATGATGCGGCAAGATACGTGTTTGGCCTGAGATGCTTTGAACATATATCTGAAGAAAGTATAAGTATATTAGGTTGTAGTATTATAAACTTTTTTAATGCGAGAAATTGTTTATTTTTGCATAAATTAATTTCCTATGAAATTCCCTCATACCTATATGAAAAGTTACGTTTCAGTGTTTCTACTCGAACAGATAACTTTGTGTTACCTAAATTCAATTCCTTACATACTAAATGACTTTTTTTCAACAACGCAACCAAATTCTGGAATTCTTTACCTTCCAGTTTAAAATCTACTGTCAGCACGTATAAATTTAAGTCTCATGTTTTGTTATACTTTTCGAACATCTAAGTATCTATTACTTCTTTTTTCTAATTATTTTTTTTTATTCATATTATTTATACATATAACATAATTTAGTCATATTATACTAAATGACTTTTTTTCAACAATTTTTATTCATATTATTTATACATATAACATAATTTAGTCATATTATACTAAATGACTTTTTTTCAACAACGCAACCAAATTCTGGAATTCTTTACCTTCCAGTTTAAAATCTACTGTCAGCACGTATAAATTTAAGTCTCATGTTTTGTTATACTTTTCGAACATCTAACTATCTATTACTTCTTTTTTCTTATTATTTATTTTGTCTTCTTACTATGTTTCATCTTTGTTTTTATTTTTATATCTCCGATTATTTATTAAACTCATAAATAATTATATATTTAGAATTGTAAGTTTTTTAATGTTTTCTAATTTTAAGTAAACAGTTGAATTATACATATAACTTTGTTGTACTGTTAAAAGATCTCTTGTATCTTATTGTACTAATTAAAATCAAATGTCAAAATTTTAAAAGGTTTCTTTCTTCGGCAACTATACTAAGAATGGTGAAAATATAAAAATTTTTCCCGATTAGCATGAAAGTTCGTTTATGGCAGTAAGGCGGTCTGCCGGGGAATACTAGTATAACTTTAAATAAGTATGTGAAATAAGTGTAAACTTTTTATATTATATAATATATGCTTAATAAAACCCCGTATGTATATTTCACATAAATTGTGTTTCCTTGCTTGCACAAATTCTAAAAGACATGACTAATTTTAATGACTTTACAGTGCTCAGCAGCTCAAGTTTTTAAAAAATCTTTAAAAAAAATAGATAATAACACTTTTTACAACCTTATCCAAATGTTCCGAATTTAATTAAAATCATATAGTGTTTGAAAGGTTTCGTATATTCATTGAAAAGGGCTGTTTTTTAAATACTAGGTATAGAATGGATATTTTAGTTGAACTATGATATGGGTTTTTAAAAAAAGTGTCTTTTATGATAAGAAAAAGATCAAGTTCCGCTGCTTTCGCAATTGCTAAATTAACTTTTTCCGCAATTAAATTCAGAACCTTTAAAAATATTGTAATTAAAATAAAAATTACGTTTGTTTTCATGTTTACGTACTTGGATCTACGGAAGGTGAGTTTGGCTCTTGGGTATTATTGCTTGAACCTGTACTTGTCGATATAGCTGTGGTGCTATTAACTATGTTGGAGCTCGTGTGGTAATTATCGCTACTGTTAAAT
Organism: Dichetophora obliterata; assembly: GCA_963920525.1. NCBI lineage: Eukaryota > Metazoa > Arthropoda > Insecta > Diptera > Sciomyzidae > Dichetophora > Dichetophora obliterata. Next base: position 131,196,990 of record OY986437.1, read on the forward strand.
ATGTGAAAATTCGTTGAATGATTTAAATTTGAGGGTAACTGCATGGAAGCTGCGAGGTGGTTATGCTGCAACAAGCGACCCGATGGCATTGATGGCATTGCTATAAAAGATATATTATTACCGTTGGCTATAAGAATTTATATATCTATAGTGGGAAGTACAACTGAGTATATGTTTCAACTTCTTGCATTTCTAATTGCAATATCAAAGCATGTAGAAAATTGTTTTAATTAACGTTTTCTTTTATTCTTAACATCACGTTATATTATTCAAAACGAAAGGAAATAAATTCAAAGAGACAAAATAATAAACTAAAACCGTATGCACTTAATATAGGAATCAGGAAAGGAATAATATTTTCGAGGTTTTATCCATTAGCCCTTATTATTTTTTGACATTTTGCATACATTTTAGAATACTTTCAACCATTTTTCGTATGATTTCGTATGATTTCTACTTCCGCACTCGAACCACAGGTCTTTTGGGTTCAATGTGGATATTTTGTATTACAAAAACCATATTTTTATGATTGATCACAACTTTTACAATCACAATGATTTACCGTTTGCTAGCATAGAGTTCAAGGCACACAAAAATTTACCTGCAGACGACTAGAAGCTTGTAATCTGTATGCAAGATTTTGTAATTTTGCAATACCATGTTGAGCAGTTACAAAAATTTTTTGGTATAATAAAGAGAACGGAGCATATTAGTTGAGAAGGTAGGATAAGAGAGTGGCGCAGGAGCAAGTGCAAGGTGACTATTCATGTGGGCCATCTGTTGGCAGAGCGGTGAACTATTAATGTTAGTTTTGTGTCTAAAGTATAGAAATTTTAGGTTTGTGTATACAATAGATTCATCTTGCGAATATCATATTGTTTATGTATATTGTGTAGAAGAGTGGAGTAATTTTGTTGAGTTGCATATAGGCAGACGGACATATAGATGGAAAAACTGTAGTGAAAGAGAAGTGAGGGACATAGTTGGATTGCACACAGGTGAACAAGACGTGGAGGATAGGGAACTTTTTAGAATGATGGAGGAATCTCACACAGACAAATCAAAAATTTTGATAAAAATTTTACTAAAGCATAGCAGACACCCTGTGAAGATAATGTGATGAAAACATTACTAAGACAACACACCCCATGAATATAGGTAAAACATTTTACTAAAACATAACACACCCTTTGAATATAATGTGTATATATATAATAACTGATAACTTCAGCTCACTGAAAACTGCTTACTACAAAAACAGCATCAGTATCAGTAGCAGTATAAGTAGCAGTATCAGTATCAGCAACGCCGTAGATAAGGGGGTTTCAGGGGGTTAAACCCCCGCCCCCGTAGCAACCCAGAATATTTTTATATATTAAATAAAAACACAAATATTCCAAATTATTTAGTTTTGCCATACCATGAAGATTAATTAAAAATTGTATATGCTTAGTTTGGTTAGCAGATATATAGTTAAGGGCAGGTTATCATATAGGCATTCTTAAATACGGTGATGTGTTTCAATTTTTTTTTTTCAAAGAAGGAAGTAAACGAACACCTTGAGCACAGACAATATAAAAGGAAGATATGCCACCGCCATACAAGCAAGTGGCACAGAAAAATTTGAGAGTGGATTTATCATAAATCCACAAAAAAGCTTTATGAGAGTCAGCGAGCGAACGATTTAAAGCTTTTGAGAGCGAGAGAATAAGTAAGCGACAATGTGAGCAAATGTGAGCTTAATATTGAAAAGCAATAGAAATGATATGTATAGATTTGATGGACGAAACATCTGAATAAACGATGTAGCTGCCAACAGAATGTAGCAGAATTTCATTAGGTTTTACTTAAAAAAAGTATTCATTTTTTTCAATAAACTACCCTACGAACGTTATATAATTTAAAGTTATTATATTTTTTGCATTCTCTCTTATCTTTTTGTAATATAATTTCAAGAAAATAATATCATAAAGATGACATAATCTAGGTATATTTTGTGTGTTGACTTGGTTTTTTGCCGTTTTGCCACATGATATTTTTAGTGTTATATTATTGTAAGGGCGATTCCATCAGTAGAAGCTTAGCCGCGAATTATGTTGTAAGCAATATTTTTGAAGTTGTTTTTTTGCGGAAAATTTTTTATATAACTACTTTTATAAATTTTATTCTATTATTGCAAATACATGCTTTACTATATGAAAAGTACTCAAAAATGCAATTTTCAATTGTTCTTATTTATACAAAAAAAAACATTTTTTTAATCATTTTTTGAGTAAAAATTCAATTTTTTAGACCGTTTTTGAAAAAAAAAAATAAAGAATATATTCATTGACCTAACGCTACAGTTGAAACTATTATTGTAAAGTGCTTTTATAAAAACTTTGATCAAAAAATTTTGAATTAAATATATTTAAAAATAGCGGATATATTTGCATCGAAAGTCAAAGTTTTGGTTTTCATGCCGTTTTTCTCATTCTTGGGGAACGATGTTTTATGTTGTACCAAAAATTTCTGAAATTCTAAAGATGTGTGAATGTTTTTGGTATTAAAATTTCTGAAATTTTTTAAATTTAATTTGCGAAAAATTTTTTCAAGAAAGATTTTCAATAATAAAATTTACGTAAGTGAAAATGCGTGGAGTGAGTTTGATCAAAACTAAGTATGTAACAATCTAATCAAGGATGCACACAGTATGTGTACTTAAATTAAGCGAAGTCCGTTAAGCCATGTGTTAAATTGTACCACCTTGTGTTAAATTGTATGAGTTTTATAGAACGAATGCAATTCGAAAATAATTGAAGAATTTCCAAAGATTTTTTCGATTTTTTTAAGTTTTGAAAAATATGTCCCCAGTTATGATCCTATAACTTCAAAAGTATTTTTTCATATTGCAAAATTTATACATGTTTGCAAATAAGACGTTTATATCTTTCATTTAAGCTATCATTTGTATTGATCTAACGATATTTGTATAAATTTTCTAAATACTGCATTTGCGAAAGAGTTTAAAAAACATGGTTAATACTCAAAATTACATCCTATACAGGCCAAATATGCGATATCGGATAGCTTTATAATTATATTTCGCAATATAAGAATTCGGTATTCGACCACAATTTACACGTTTCACTGATAAAATTTTATGGGAGTAAGGCAAGAGGGCGTGACCCCTCCCACACAACTGAAACTTTTGATATTGAATAGCTTTGGAGTTATAGGTGGCCGCACAGCCTCGGAATTCGACCACAATTTACTCGTGCCATTTCAAAGAGTTTACAGTGTTGCAAATCCTATTATAATGTAACATTGCGGTTTAGGGATTTTTAAATTTAGCTAAAAACGCTAAAAACATTGTTTGCAAACAAAATTCTAAGTTACATATATGATAATTGTGTTTTTAAAGTCTGAAGAATTTGTTTAGTACGAACTCACCACGTCGACTTTGATACTGGTAATTTTGAGTATTTTTACTAAAACCGAAATAAGTAAATATCCAACCTGCTAAAATCATACTTTTTAGCTTAAAATTTTCGTTGAAATATTTTTTTTAACAACAAAGTAAAAATCGTATAAATAGTAGCTTTAAATAGCAGCTTTAATAAAAGGTACAAGTGTCTCATTTGTAAATATTTATAAAACTTGAAAAATAAATTAATACTTTTGGAGTTATAGAATCATAACTGGGGAAATATTTTTCAAAACTCAAACAAGTCGAAAAATTCTTCTAAAAAAAATTTGAACCAACCTGAAAAAGTCTTAATGATTATTATTATCTAGAAAAAAATATTCAATCGAACTAGCAATGTCGTTTTCGTCGCGTCAAATTGTTTACTCATTCACTTTTGTTATTCACTTTTAAAAAATAAATACAATAAATAAAACATTTTCTTGTTCACTGCTATTTTATGAATAAAATGTTCGCAATTAATTTTTTATTAATTTTTTATTCATTATTAATTTCTTATTCATTATAAATTTCGTATTCATTTTTCATTTTTCATTCACTTTTGAATAATAAATAAAATGAAAAAAAAATCTTGTTACTCACTTTTGAATAATGAACCAAATTAAAAATAAATAAAAAATTTATAATGACTATAAAATTAATAATGAATAGCACATGAATAGGCACTGAATCAAAAAATAATAATGTACAAAAAATTTATTAATGAAAAATTTGAAATTCTTTTTGAATTGCATTCTTTGTTAATAGCATTCATATGAATAAAAAAATAATTAATTATTCTGAATAACGAAAAAAATAATTAAAATTAATTACTAATAAATTTTTTAAAATTCAATGCGAACTAAAAATGTTATTTATAAACAATTTTGAATTCATTGGATGGGTTTGTATGTCGTTATTCCTTAAGATTATGAATATATATGCAGATTTTACTGCTCTGGCTGAGTCAATATTAAAAGCAAGCCGTGAATAAGAAAAATCTGCTTCCCTCAAAATAAGGAAATCATCATGAAAATAATGCAAACAAACAAAAACATTTGTTTCCGTCAAGCAGAGATCACAACTTCTTGGTTCCAACAACAACAACGGTAAAACAATTACATCAAATTTCACGACTCTCGCTAGCTATGAGAAACCATGCAGTGGTGATCTATGCTGTGAAGAGTAAAAGAGCATTGCAGAGAGAATGTACATGCAAGGATTGGAAACTTTTCTCTCCAGAAAGCTTTTTCATCGCGCTCAAAAAAGCTTACGTATTGCTCTGAAAAATATTTGTTACATTTTAATGTTCGACGTGGCACATCTTTATACTATATAATCTTTGCCTTGAGTTTTTGCAGTTATTTATTCATTCTTAAAGTCTAGGAAAATCGTTTTTTGTGCATAAAAGTGAAGTGTCAATACGCCGTCAAACGTCACTTTGAAAATAAAATACTCAATTGGTATCTATCATAAAGCGCGTTCATGTCGTCTTATTTAAAAAATAAAACGCATTTTAAGATTTGGTTAACGATTTTTTCGAGTTTTTTTATGAAAATATAGGTTCCATTCGTAAGAGATAACTTTTTATGCAATTGTTATCGGCCAAACTGCTTTGGGAACATATTCTACACATCATATGCTATCAAAAAATAAAATAAGTTAAGTTTTTGTTCGCGCTTCATGAAAACCTCGCCTTAAATATAATACTATATCATTGTTTGACTTTATTTTTTAGCTATGTATTGTTGCTAACGTGGTAGTGTTTGCAGAAATTATACTGAACCAGGATGTAAAATTCAAATGATAACGAGCGGTGCTAAATTGTTCATTGATTTATTTACTTAACTTAAAAGTGCTTTTCACTGGCTGTAAATTATTCTGTCTTAAAAATGAAGTAGAGTTAATTAGTATTTCAATCATGTTTCTAATCGATTTTTTAAAAGTTTCAAATAATAAAGCGCATAAGACAAAAAAGTTGGTCATACTATTTAAGAAAACAACAGTCTCTCTCGAAGAAAGAAATAAATCCCATATATCTGAGGGCGTGGACAAATTTTTTCTTTTTTTTTATAATTAAAAATACTTATGATGCATTTGAATTTATTTCTATGACTAAGAGCTAACTGACTTTAGAACTACTCACAAAGTATGTTATCGTTAAATTTGTCTTAAAATGAAAATAAACTTAATTTCAAAATAAGCATTTTCATCATTGAGTTAATCGGTTACAAAAGCCAATTTTTTCACCGTTAGCGTTGTCGTGTGAAGAAAATATTTGTATTTTAAAGTCTTAAATTAAAGAGAGATCTTCTGTAATGAAAAAAAATATCTATTAGGAAAAGTTCGTGTGAAAGTCAGACCTGAACCCGTCTTTATTTTTTAATAATTACGTTATCGCTTATACATATATAAAAGTATAATTATAATGCTATGGATTTTTTCGGTTTAACTTTAAAGACTTAACGGCTGATTCCCAAATTGTGAAAGAATTACAACAATCACCATCTGAAGATTTGGATGACCTGTAAACATCATCATCCTTATTGAATTAAGCTCGATAAAATAACGTTGGTAATCAGTCTGACATAGACAGATCAAATTACAGAAATTACAAGTTTCCTGTCTTGGAAACGAAAAATAAGAAGATATCTTTTCAGATGAACTGGTTAAGCAAGAATCAATGGCTTGCGTATTATTCAGATGACGAAGTTAAAGCGTTTTGTTCAGTATGTGCTTTCTTTGGTAAAGCCCGTATGATACTTCATTGTGTTGTCCAATTTTTATTTATGAAACTAGAGCAGTTGAAATAGTGCTAAAGCTAAAATTAAAGAAGTGTGAGTGTATATGCATATAGAACGATTTGGAATAAAAAAATATGCGACGGACAGAATTTTCAATGCATTGTTTTTGACGTTTCTCTCAATTCATTCTTCGTTAAGTTTCGATCAAATACTAAGTGTCAAAAACAAGCTTGAGCTCTTTCTTCCGCAGCCAAGAAGAACAGAGAGATAAAATAGTCACGTTGCGGAGATGTAAAAAAGTGGCACGATGCATGTTTTCATCCTTTTCCAACAATATATATCTGTCTAGCCCACGCGCCACTTGTTTTAAGATTTTTAAATTGTACAAAACAATGAAGTATCATACGGGCTTTAGCAGGGGCCAAATTACAGCATTCGTAATCGAGCAAAATCGTCAAAATTTATCGGCACTTGTCTCGTCGTGCCGTTTGTAATTTGGCTCGATCAAGGATGCTGTAATTCGGCCCCAAGTTGGAGGTAGAGGTGACCAGAAATTGGGTAGCTAGTTACAAAGCCATTCATAAATTTGGAAGATGCAAAAAAAGTGTATAATCTTCACGAACAAAACAAAAACCATAAAAATGAAATTATTTTCGCAGATCCTTTCTTAAAATTATATATCATGATGTTGTCAAACAAAATTTACTCCCAACAAAAAAAATTATTTTAGAATTGAAGAGCAAAACCTGTATCTATTATTTAATCAAAAATATTTTTCGGTAGACAACTACGAATGATTCTGGTCCTATTGTATTTGAGGAGCCTGAATTTAGTGACGGAAATTTTCGTTCAATATTAAGATTTGTAATAGAATAAAAAAGATTAGAATAAATAAAATTTCCTTAAATCTTTTAACTTCGATTGTTGAAATCAGTTAAGAAATTTGAAAAGTTCTTAAAAAATCTAAATTTTTTTCAGTAAAAGCCCCCCTTATCAATGACGTATCTACGGCGTTGAGTATCAGTAGCAGTATCAGTAGCAGTTGCAGTAGTGTTATCAGTATCAGTGACAGTGACAGTATCAGTAGCAGTATCAGGAGCAGTACCAGGACCAGTAGCAGTAGCAGTATTAGTATAATACTGCGTATACTTATATTGGATAAGTACCAATTAGTATCAGTATGTTTGAATATCTATGTATGTATGCAATAAAAAATCAGACTCCGAAATGAAATAATCTTTTATAAAAATTATTCTGTTCTTTTTTGCTTTGTTATTATTATTATTATTATTATTATTATTATTATTATTATTATTATTATTATTATTATTATTATTATTATTATTATTATTATTATTATTATTATTATTATTATTATTATTATTATTATTATTATTATTATTATTATTATTATTATTATTATTATTATTATTATTATTATTATTATTATTATTATTATTATTATTATTATTATTATTATTATTATTATTATTATTATTATCATTATTATTATTATTATTATTATTATTATTATTATTATTATTATTATTATTATTATTATTATTATTATTATTATTATTATTATTATTATTATTATTATTATTATTATTATTATTATTATTATTATTATTATTATTATTATTATTATTATTATTATTATTATTATTATTATTATTATTATTATTATTATTATTATTATTATTATTATTATTATTATTATTATTATTATTATTATTATTATTATTATTATTATTATTATTATTATTATTATTATTATTATTATTATTATTATTATTATTTTTATTATTATTATTATTATTATTATTATTATTATTATTATTATTATTATTATTATTATTATTATTATATTATTATTATTATTATTATTATTATTATTATTATTATTATTATTATTATTATTATTATTATTATTATTATTATTATTATTATTATTATTATTATTATTATTATTATTATTATTATTATTATTATTATTATTATTTTTATTATTATTATTATTATTATTATTATTATTATTATTATTATTATTATTATTATTATTATTATTATTATTATTATTATTATTATTATTATTATTATTTTTATTATTATTATTATTATTATTATTATTATTATTATTATTATTATTATTATTATTATTATTATTATTATTATTATTATCATTATTATTATTATTATTATTATTATTATTATTATTATTATTATTATTATTATTATTATTATTATTATTATTATTATTATTATTATTATTATTATTATTATTATTATTATTATTATTATTATTATTATTATTATTATTATTATTATTATTATTATTATTATTATTATTATTATTATTATTATTATTATAATTATTATTATTATTATTATTATTATTATTATTATTATTATTATTATTATCATTATTATTATTATTATTATTATTATTATTATTATTATTATTATTATTATTATTATTATTATTATTATTATTATTATTATTATTATTATTATTATTATTATTATTATTATTATTATTATTATTATTATTATTATTATTATTATTATTATTATTATTATTATTATTATTATTATTATTATTATTATTATTATTATTATTATTATTATTATTATTATTATTATTATTATTATTATTATTATTATTATTATTATTATTATTATTATTATTATTATTATTATTATTATTATTATTATTATTATTATTATTATTATTATTATTATTATTATTATTATTATTATTATTATTATTATTATTATTATTATTATTATTATTATTATTATTATTATTATTATTATTATTATTATTATTATTATTATTATTATTATTATTATTATTATTATTATTATTATTATTATTATTATTATTATTATTATTATTATTATTATTATTATTATTATTATTATTATTATTATTATTATTATTATTATTATTATTATTATTATTATTATTATTATTATTATTATTATTATTATTATTATTATTATTATTATTATTATTATTATTATTATTATTATTATTATTATTATTATTATTATTATTATTATTATTATTATTATTATTATTATTATTATTATTATTATTATTATTATTATTATTATTATTATTATTATTATTATTATTATTATTATTATTATTATTATTATTATTATTATTATTATTATTATTATTATTATTATTATTATTATTATTATTATTATTATTATTATTATTATTATTATTATTATTATTATTATTATTATTATTATTATTATTATTATTATTATTATTATTATTATTATTATTATTATTATTATTATTATTATTATTATTATTATTATTATTATTATTATTATTATTATTATTATTATTATTATTATTATTATTATTATTATTATTATTATTATTATTATTATTATTATTATTATTATTATTATTATTATTATTATTATTATTATTATTATTATTATTATTATTATTATTATTATTATTATTATTATTATTATTATTATTATTATTATTATTATTATTATTATTATTATTATTATTATTATTATTATTATTATTATTATTATTATTATTATTATTATTATTAATATTATTATTATTATTATTATTATTATTATTATTATTATTATTATTATTATTATTATTATTATTATTATTATTATTATTATTATTATTATTATTATTATTATTATTATTATTATTATTATTATTATTATTATTATTATTATTATTATTATTATTATTATTATTATTATTATTATTATTATTATTATTATTATTATTATTATTATTATTATTATTATTATTATTATTATTATTATTATTATTATTATTATTATTATTATTATTATTATTATTATTATTATTATTATTATTATTATTATTATTATTATTATTATTATTATTATTATTATTATTATTATTATTATTATTATTATTATTATTATTATTATTATTATTATTATTATTATTATTATTATTATTATTATTATTATTATTATTATTATTATTATTATTATTATTATTATTATTATTATTATTATTATTATTATTATTATTATTATTATTATTATTATTATTATTATTATTATTATTATTATTATTATTATTATTATTATTATTATTATTATTATTATTATTATTATTATTATTATTATTATTATTATTATTATTATTATTATTAATTATTATTATTATTATTATTATTATTATTATTATTATTATTATTATTATTATTATTATTATTATTATTATTATTATTATTATTATTATTATTATTATTATTATTATTATTATTATTATTATTATTATTATTATTATTATTATTATTATTATTATTATTATTATTATTATTATTATTATTATTATTATTATTATTATTATTATTATTATTATTATTATTATTATTATTATTATTATTATTATTATTATTATTATTATTATTATTATTATTATTATTATTATTATTATTATTATTATTATTATTATTATTATTATTATTATTATTATTATTATTATTATTATTATTATTATTATTATTATTATTATTATTATTATTATTATTATTATTATTATTATTATTATTATTATTATTATTATTATTATTATTATTATTATTATTATTATTATTATTATTATTATTATTATTATTATTATTATTATTATTATTATTATTATTATTATTATTATTATTATTATTATTATTATTATTATTATTATTATTATTATTATTATTATTATTATTATTATTATTATTATTATTATTATTATTATTATTATTATTATTATTATTATTATTATTATTATTATTATTATTATTATTATTATTATTATTATTATTATTATTATTATTATTATTATTATTATTATTATTATTATTATTATTATTATTATTATTATTATTATTATTATTATTATTATTATTATTATTATTATTATTATTATTATTATTATTGTTATTATTATTATTTGTATGTCGTTATTCCTTAAGATTATGAATATATATGCAGATTTTACTGCTCTGGCTGAGTCAATATTAAAAGCAAGCCGTGAATAAGAAAAATCTGCTTCCCTCAAAATAAGGAAATCATCATGAAAATAATGCAAACAAACAAAAACATTTGTTTCCGTCAAGCAGAGATCACAACTTCTTGGTTCCAACAACAACAACGGTAAAACAATTACATCAAATTTCACGACTCTCGCTAGCTATGAGAAACCATGCAGTGGTGATCTATGCTGTGAAGAGTAAAAGAGCATTGCAGAGAGAATGTACATGCAAGGATTGGAAACTTTTCTCTCCAGAAAGCTTTTTCATCGCGCTCAAAAAAGCTTACGTATTGCTCTGAAAAATATTTGTTACATTTTAATGTTCGACGTGGCACATCTTTATACTATGTAATCTTTGCCTTGAGTTTTTGCAGTTATTTATTCATTCTTAAAGTCTAGGAAAATCGTTTTTTGTGCATAAAAGTGAAGTGTCAATACGCCGTCAAACGTCACTTTGAAAATAAAATACTCAATTGGTATCTATCATAAAGCGCGTTCATGTCGTCTTATTTAAAAAATAAAACGCATTTTAAGATTTGGTTAACGATTTTTTCGAGTTTTTTTATGAAAATATAGGTTCCATTCGTAAGAGATAACTTTTTATGCAATTGTTATCGGCCAAACTGCTTTGGGAACATATTCTACACATCATATGCTATCAAAAAATAAAATAAGTTAAGTTTTTGTTCGCGCTTCATGAAAACCTCGCCTTAAATATAATACTATATCATTGTTTGACTTTATTTTTTAGCTATGTATTGTTGCTAACGTGGTAGTGTTTGCAGAAATTATACTGAACCAGGATGTAAAATTCAAATGATAACGAGCGGTGCTAAATTGTTCATTGATTTATTTACTTAACTTAAAAGTGCTTTTCACTGGCTGTAAATTATTCTGTCTTAAAAATGAAGTAGAGTTAATTAGTATTTCAATCATGTTTCTAATCGATTTTTTAAAAGTTTCAAATAATAAAGCGCATAAGACAAAAAAGTTGGTCATACTATTTAAGAAAACAACAGTCTCTCTCGAAGAAAGAAATAAATCCCATATATCTGAGGGCGTGGACAAATTTTTTCTTTTTTTTTATAATTAAAAATACTTATGATGCATTTGAATTTATTTCTATGACTAAGAGCTAACTGACTTTAGAACTACTCACAAAGTATGTTATCGTTAAATTTGTCTTAAAATGAAAAAAAACTTAATTTCAAAATAAGCATTTTCATCATTGAGTTAATCGGTTACAAAAGCCAATTTTTTCACCGTTAGCGTTGTCGTGTGAAGAAAATATTTGTATTTTAAAGTCTTAAATTAAAGAGAGATCTTCTGTAATGAAAAAAAATATCTATTAGGAAAAGTTCGTGTGAAAGTCAGACCTGAACCCGTCTTTATTTTTTAATAATTACGTTATCGCTTATACATATATAAAAGTATAATTATAATGCTATGGATTTTTTCGGTTTAACTTTAAAGACTTAACGGCTGATTCCCAAATTGTGAAAGAATTACAACAATCACCATCTGAAGATTTGGATGACCTGTAAACATCATCATCCTTATTGAATTAAGCTCGATAAAATAACGTTGGTAATCAGTCTGACATAGACAGATCAAATTACAGAAATTACAAGTTTCCTGTCTTGGAAACGAAAAATAAGAAGATATCTTTTCAGATGAACTGGTTAAGCAAGAATCAATGGCTTGCGTATTATTCAGATGACGAAGTTAAAGCGTTTTGTTCAGTATGTGCTTTCTTTGGTAAAGCCCGTATGATACTTCATTGTGTTGTCCAATTTTTATTTATGAAACTAGAGCAGTTGAAATAGTGCTAAAGCTAAAATTAAAGAAGTGTGAGTGTATATGCATATAGAACGATTTGGAATAAAAAAATATGCGACGGACAGAATTTTCAATGCATTGTTTTTGACGTTTCTCTCAATTCATTCTTCGTTAAGTTTCGATCAAATACTAAGTGTCAAAAACAAGCTTGAGCTCTTTCTTCCGCAGCCAAGAAGAACAGAGAGATAAAATAGTCACGTTGCGGAGATGTAAAAAAGTGGCACGATGCATGTTTTCATCCTTTTCCAACAATATATATCTGTCTAGCCCACGCGCCACTTGTTTTAAGATTTTTAAATTGTACAAAACAATGAAGTATCATACGGGCTTTAGCAGGGGCCAAATTACAGCATTCGTAATCGAGCAAAATCGTCAAAATTTATCGGCACTTGTCTCGTCGTGCCGTTTGTAATTTGGCTCGATCAAGGATGCTGTAATTCGGCCCCAAGTTGGAGGTAGAGGTGACCAGAAATTGGGTAGCTAGTTACAAAGCCATTCATAAATTTGGAAGATGCAAAAAAAGTGTATAATCTTCACGAACAAAACAAAAACCATAAAAATGAAATTATTTTCGCAGATCCTTTCTTAAAATTATATATCATGATGTTGTCAAACAAAATTTACTCCCAACAAAAAAAATTATTTTAGAATTGAAGAGCAAAACCTGTATCTATTATTTAATCAAAAATATTTTTCGGTAGACAACTACGAATGATTCTGGTCCTATTGTATTTGAGGAGCCTGAATTTAGTGACGGAAATTTTTGTTCAATATTAAGATTTGTAATAGAATAAAAAAGATTAGAATAAATAAAATTTCCTTAAATCTTTTAACTTCGATTGTTGAAATCAGTTAAGAAATTTGAAAAGTTCTTAAAAAATCTAAATTTTTTTCAGTAAAAGCCCCCCTTATCAATGACGTATCTACGGCGTTGAGTATCAGTAGCAGTATCAGTAGCAGTTGCAGTAGTGTTATCAGTATCAGTGACAGTGACAGTATCAGTAGCAGTATCAGGAGCAGTACCAGGACCAGTAGCAGTAGCAGTATTAGTATAATACTGCGTATACTTATATTGGATAAGTACCAATTAGTATCAGTATGTTTGAATATCTATGTATGTATGCAATAAAAAATCAGACTCCGAAATGAAATAATCTTTTATAAAAATTATTCTGTTCTTTTTTGCTTTGTTATTATTATTATTATTATCATTATTATTATTATTATTATTATTATTATTATTATTATTATTATTATTATTATTATTATTATTATTATTATTATTATTATTATTATTATTATTATTATTATTATTATTATTATTATTATTATTATTATTATTATTATTATTATTATTATTATTATTATTATTATTATTATTATTATTATTATTATTATTATTATTATTATTATTATTATTATTATTATTATTATTATTATTATTATTATTATTATTATTATTATTATTATTATTATTATTATTATTATTATTATTATTATTATTATTATTATTATTATTATTATTATTATTATTATTATTATTATTATTATTATTATTATTATTATTATTATTATTATTATTATTATTATTATTATTATTATTATTATTATTATTATTATTATTATTATTATTATTATTATTATTATTATTATTATTATTATTATTATTATTATTATTATTATTATTATTATTATTATTATTATTATTATTATTATTATTATTATTATTATAATTATTATTATTATAATTATTATTATTATTATTATTATTATTATTATTATTATTATTATTATTATTATTATTATTATTATTATTATTATTATTATTATTATTATTATTATTATTATTATTATTATTATTATTATTATTATTATTATTATTATTATTATTATTATTATTATTATTATTATTATTATTATTATTATTATTATTAATATTATTATTATTATTATTATTATTATTATTATTATTATTATTATTATTATTATTATTATTATTATTATTATTATTATTATTATTATTATTATTATTATTATTATTATTATTATTATTATTATTATTATTATTATTATTATTATTATTATTATTATTATTATTATTATTATTATTATTATTATTATTATTATTATTATTATTATTATTATTATTATTATTATTATTATTATTATTATTATTATTATTATTATTATTATTATTATTATTATTATTATTATTATTATTATTATTATTATTATTATTATTATTATTATTATTATTATTATTATTATTATTATTATTATTATTATTATTATTATTATTATTATTATTATTATTATTATTATTATTATTATTATTATTATTATTATTATTATTATTATTATTATTATTATTATTATTATTATTATTATTATTATTATTATTATTATTATTATTATTATTATTATTATTATTATTATTATTATTATTATTATTATTATTATTATTATTATTATTATTATTATTATTATTATTATTATTATTATTATTATTATTATTATTATTATTATTATTATTATTATTATTATTATTATTATTATTATTATTATTATTATTATTATTATTATTATTATTATTATTATTATTATTATTATTATTATTATTATTATTATTATTATTATTATTATTATTATTATTATTATTATTATTATTATTATTATTATTATTATTATTATTATTATTATTATTATTATTATTATTATTATTATTATTATTATTATTATTATTATTATTATTATTATTATTATTATTATTATTATTATTATCATTATTATTATTATTATTATTATTATTATTATTATTATTATTATTATTATTATTATTATTATTATTATTATTATTATTATTATTATTATTATTATTATTATTATTATTATTATTATTATTATTATTATTATTATTATTATTATTATTATTATTATTATTATTATTATTATTATTATTATTATTATTATTATTATTATTATTATTATTATTATTATTATTATTATTATTATTATTATTATTATTATTATTATTATTATTATTATTATTATTATTATTATTATTATTATTATTATTATTATTATTATTATTATTATTATTATTATTATTATTATTATTATTATTATTATTATTATATTATTATTATTATTATTATTATTATTATTATTATTATTATTATTATTATTATTATTATTATTATTATTATTATTATTATTATTATTATTATTATTATTATTATTATTATTATTATTATTATTATTATTATTATTATTATTATTATTATTATTATTATTATTATTATTATTATTATTATTATTATTATTATTATTATTATTATTATTATTATTATTATTATTATTATTATTATTATTATTATTATTATTATTATTATTATTATTATTATTATTATTATTATTATTATTATTATTATTATTATTATTATTATTATTATTATTATTATTATTATTATTATTATTATTATTATTATTATTATTATTATTATTATTATTATTATTATTATTATTATTATTATTATTATTATTATTATTATTATTATTATTATTATTATTATTATATTATTATTATTATTATTATTATTATTATTATTATTATTATTATTATTATTATTATTATTATTATTATTATTATTATTATTATTATTATTATTATTATTATTATTATTATTATTATTATTATTATTATTATTATTATTATTATTATTATTATTATTATTATTATTATTATTATTATTATTATTATTATTATTATTATTATTATTATTATTATTATTATTATTATTATTATTATTATTATTATTATTATTATTATTATTATTATTATTATTATTATTATTATTATTATTATTATTATTATTATTATTATTATTATTATTATTATTATTATTATTATTATTATTATTATTATTATTATTATTATTATTATTATTATTATTATTATTATTATTATTATTATTATTATTATTATTATTATTATTATTATTATTATTATTATTATTATTATTATTATTATTATTATTATTATTATTATTATTATTATTATTATTATTATTATTATTATTATTATTATTATTATTATTATTATTATTATTATTATTATTATTATTATTATTATTATTATTATTATTATTATTATTATTATTATTATTATTATTATTATTATTATTATTATTATTATTATTATTATTATTATTATTATTATTATTATTATTATTATTATTATTATTATTATTATTATTATTATTATTATTATTATTATTATTATTATTATTATTATTATTATTATTATTATTGTTATTATTATTATTATTATTATTATTATTATTATTATTATTATTATTATTATTATTATTATTATTATTATTATTATTATTATTATTATTATTATTATTATTATTATTATTATTATTATTATTATTATTATTATTATTATTATTATTATTATTATTATTATTATTATTATTATTATTATTATTATTATTATTATTATTATTATTATTATTATTATTATTATTATTATTATTATTATTATTATTATTATTATTATTATTATTATTATTATTATTATTATTATTATTATTATTATTATTATTATTATTATTATTATTATTATTATTATTATTATTATTATTATTATTATTATTATTATTATTATTATTATTATTATTATTATTATTATTATTATTATTATTATTATTATTATTATTATTATTATTATTATTATTATTATTATTATTATTATTATTATTATTATTATTATTATTATTATTATTATTATTATTATTATTATTATTATTATTATTATTATTATTATTATTATTATTATTATTATTATTATTATTATTATTATTATTATTATTATTATTATTATTATTATTATTATTATTATTATTATTATTATTATTATTATTATTATTATTATTATTATTATTATTATTATTATTATTATTATTATTATTATTATTATTATTATTATTATTATTATTATTATTATTATTATTATTATTATTATTATTATTATTATTATTATTATTATTATTATTATTATTATTATTATTATTATTATTATTATTATTATTATTATTATTATTATTATTATTATTATTATTATTATTATTATTATTATTATTATTATTATTATTATTATTATTATTATTATTATTATTATTATTATTATTATTATTATTATTATTATTATTATTATTATTATTATTATTATTATTATTATTATTATTATTATTATTATTATTATTATTATTATTATTATTATTATTATTATTATTATTATTATTATTATTATTATTATTATTATTATTATTATTGTTATTATTATTATTATTATTATTATTATTATTATTATTATTATTATTATTATTATTATTATTATTATTATTATTATTATTATTATTATTATTATTATTATTATTATTATTATTATTATTATTATTATTATTATTATTATTATTATTATTATTATTATTATTATTATTATTATTATTATTATTATTATTATTATTATTATTATTATTATTATTATTATTATTATTATTATTATTATTATTATTATTATTATTATTATTATTATTATTATTATTATTATTATTATTATTATTATTATTATTATTATTATTATTATTATTATTATTATTATTATTATTATTATTATTATTATTATTATTATTATTATTATTATTATTATTATTATTATTATTATTATTATTATTATTATTATTATTATTATTATTATTATTATTATTATTATTATTATTATTATTATTATTATTATTATTATTATTATTATTATTATTATTATTATTATTATTATTATTATTATTATTATTATTATTATTATTATTATTATTATTATTATTATTATTATTATTATTATTATTATTATTATTATTATTATTATTATTATTATTATTATTATTATTATTATTATTATTATTATTATTATTATTATTATTATTATTATTATTATTATTATTATTATTATTATTATTATTATTATTATTATTATTATTATTATTATTATTATTATTATTATTATTATTATTATTATTATTATTATTATTATTATTATTATTATTATTATTATTATTATTATTATTATTATTATTATTATTATTATTATTATTATTATTATTATTATTATTATTATTATTATTATTATTATTATTATTATTATTATTATTATTATTATTATTATTATTATTATTATTATTATTATTATTATTATTATTATTATTATTATTATTATTATTATTATTATTATTATTATTATTATTATTATTATTATTATTATTATTATTATTATTATTATTATTATTATTATTATTATTATTATTATTATTATTATTATTATTATTATTATTATTATTATTATTATTATTATTATTATTATTATTATTATTATTATTATTATTATTATTATTATTATTATTATTATTATTATTATTATTATTATTATTATTATTATTATTATTATTATTATTATTATTATTATTATTATTATTATTATTATTATTATTATTATTATTATTATTATTATTATTATTATTATTATTATTATTATTATTATTATTATTATTATTATTATTATTATTATTATTATTATTATTATTATTATTATTATTATTATTATTATTATTATTATTATTATTATTATTATTATTATTATTATTATTATTATTATTATTATTATTATTATTATTATTATTATTATTATTATTATTATTATTATTATTATTATTATTATTATTATTATTATTATTATTATTATTATTATTATTATTATTATTATTATTATTATTATTATTATTATTATTATTATTATTATTATTATTATTATTATTATTATTATTATTATTATTATTATTATTATTATTATTATTATTATTGGGATACATAATTTTTATTTCTTTTAAAGTTTTGATAATACAATTTTGAAATATTCTTATCGTTTAACTAATACCATGTTCTCACTATCGTAATTTACAGCTCATTCTTAATTTATGCATAAATCATGACCAAATTAAGTAATTTTGCCTGGGAAAAACTGTCAATGAAATTACTTCGAAAGTAAGAAATCATAAATTACCATATAAATTAAGATGCAATCGGTGTCAGCACTAGTTTTTTCCATAAATACTCGATCCCGCTGAAAAGCCAATTAATGTGCTTAGTGTAAAATCCTAATTGCCAATAGGGGGTATGTTTTAGTACGTAGGTGCATTCTGTCTGTCCCGGCTGATCCAGGCAGGATCTAGAATGTAAATCGTGCATGCGTATAGGTCGGGTATACGTATCTTTGGAAGATTCATACCTCAAGGCGAATAAAAAAAAATAAATCGCATCTCAAGCTGTCATTTTTGTAAATAACCAAAACTGACCAAAACTCAAAGTTCACAAAAATATGTTGTTGTTCTATCCGGCATGCGGTAATATTTTAATGGTAGAGGAAGATACTACAGGTCATCGCTTTTCGTGCAACACATGCCCTTACATTTGCAACATCAATTAAAACATTTCAACATGTACCTTTCCACGGCTAAAGGTGAGTACTGCTCCAAGTTATCTTTTATAATGGCGTTATCTTTTCTCGAAAAAATTCTGCATTTTTTTCTGCCCTCTTTGAGAACTCTGCACAGCGTTGCCATATGGTCCGATATATCGGATATGTTACGATTTTAATACTTGAATTCCGATATTTGACCAAAATTCTTCAAAATGTTACGATTTCAGAAAAAGTAGATCCGACGTCCGATTTTGCATATATTTTTATATTAAGGGTGTTTTTTATAGAGGGATACAAGTTTAAATCATATTAAAACATAGTAATATATTTTTAATATCAATGAAACGGGCTTTATTGGATAGCGAGTTTATTGGAATTTTATGACATTAATGTTTAAATATGATTTCGGACATGTGGCCGCCACGGCTGGCGCGTACAAGGCGCATTCTGGAACACCAATTTTCACAAACTTTTCGCAGCATTTGGCCGTATCTCTCCGATAACTCTTTGAATGTTGATTTCCAGGTGTTCAATTGTTTGTGGTTTATCGACGTAGACAAGTGACTTTACATAACCTCAAAGAAAATAATCCAATGGGGTTAAATCACACGATCTTGGAGCCAATTAATTAATTGGGCCATTTCGTGAAATTATTTTTTCGTCAAAAGTTTCCTTGAGTAAATCAATTGTAGCGCCCGCTGTGTGGCATGTGTCTCCGTCCTGTTGGAACCACATATCAGCAAGATTAATGCCAGCTAATTGAGGTACGAAAAAACTTCGAATCATGTTCCTATACCGTTCTTTATTGACAGTAACATTCTGACCATCAACGTTTTTGAACACATATGGGCCAATGACCCCGCCAGCCCATAAAGCGCACCAAACAGTAATTTTCTGTGGATGTAATGGTGTTTCGACAAAAGCTTGTGGATTCTCCTCACTCCATATACGACAATTCTGTTTATTTACGTACCCATTCAACCAAAAATGGGCTTCATCGGAAAATAAAATTTTCCATGGAAATTCAAAATCAATATCAATTTGTGCTTCAGCCCATTCGCCGAATTGGCGGCGCATACGATGGTCGTTTGGCTTTAATTCCTGCACAAGTTGAATCTTGAATGGTTTTAAGCCAAGATCTTTTCGTAAAATCTTCCATAAAGTGGAAGGACACAATCCCAGTTGCTGAGAACGGCGACGAATTGATTGATTAGGATAATCTTCAATGCTTTCCTGTACAGCGGCTACAGATTCTTCAGTGCGCACTGTTCGGCGTCTCACGGGATGCACATTATCAGTAACAGTAAATGTGGTCCGAAAACGATCTATTGTTCTTCGAATTAGCAGCTTTGAAGGACGATTATGTACGCCATAAAATGGACGAAGTGCACGATAAGTTTGACGAACAGAACCATTATTTTTAATAAAAATTTCCACAATTTGCACACCTTGCTCTGGTGTAAGTCGATCCATAATGAAATGTCAAAGCAAACTAAACAAAAAACAACTATTATCTGTTAAATGGGTGGTCAAATAAAGCAGTGATGCCAACTCAAAGTTGTTTCACTCTATAAAAAACACCATTTACATATATATACGAAAAAAACAAAATTAGTATAATAAAATTGATGGCAACTTTAAAATAAAAAGATGCGATGGTACTTCTGCATTTCCAATAATGGGAAAATTTATTTTTGATTTCTTGAGCTTACCGAATTCCTCAGCTAACATTGAGCGAACTTTTAGTCAAATAAATATTAATAAAACTAAAGTTCGCAATAGATTAGATTTAGACACAATGGAAGGAACTCTGCATACAAAAGATTATATGCGTATGAAATCTTTTAACTGTTTTAGTCTTGAAATTGTTGTGACAATTTCATGTGACAAAGTTGCATGTGACAAACGCGCTGCCATCGATTCAAAAGGTTGATGTTGAGGTGAGTGACGGTAGGCTCTACAATAGACGTTAAAGGTGCGTCAACTTAAAAGTGAGCCGGCGTAAGCACTTCCAAGTCGTTAGGATTCTCTGAAATTGAAAAGAGAGGGCGAGAATTAATTATTGCTCCAATCTCACAAACAAGAGTGTGCAGCTCTTCAAACGTGAGAATTGACATGCCAACTGTGCGATAAAAATGAAATTTGAACGAAATCACCGCCGCCTCCCATAATCCTCCAAAATGCGGTGATCGAAGAGGGATAAATTTCCAAACAATGCCATCTGAAAGACATTGATTTAACACAAAACAGTTGTGTGGCTCACTCAAAAACAAATTTTTTAAATCAGCTAACTCGTTCTTGGTGCTAACGAAGTTTGTGGCATTATCAGACCAAATTGTCTGCGGCTTGCCTCGTGTACAAGTAAAACGTCTTAGTGCAGCCAAAAACGATGGAGTAGATAAATCCTGTACTGTAGTGAAGACACATAATCATGTTATAGTTTATTGAACTACTCTAAGAACAATGACCACAATGTGATATTGTGATATAGTATCATGTTATAATTTATTTAACCTACTTAAATTTTATCAAGTGTCAGCATAAAATATGAGCATGACTTTGTTCTTTAAGTTGATGACAAATGGATTGGAATGTGACTTCACTCATCTTTCATTTTATTTAAAAACCATATTAAAAAGTAATAAAGTAATCAGTTATCAATTGGATTTGAAGTAAGGTGTTTGATTTTCTCTACTGCATAATATGGCGACCGTGACAGGACCGTGGAATTTTTTTTCAATCTGTTGAACGTTTGTTTGCATAACAAGTAAAAACACAGCAAAAGCAAAAGACTGCTTAAGAAAATTAAAATAAAATTGAAAGAATTCAAACGTTTGTGTAAGAATGTAAAAGAAATGTGAAAATTTTTGTTGAACGTTTGTTTGCATAACAAGTAAGAACACAGCAAAAGCAAAAGACTGCTTAAGAAAATTAAAATAAAATTGAAAGAATTCAAACGTTTGTATAAGAATGTAAAAGAAATGTGAAATTTTTTTTTTCTATAACAAAGTGAACGATAAAAAAAAATAGACAACAAGATTGCGTTATATAAAACCCTAAATATTTGATAAAAAAGCAAATTTGTGACATCAAAGAACGATCAAATAATTATTCCAACTGAGAACACAAAACTGCAAGAAACATGACATGGTGGAAGAAAATCCTAACATATATACCTCTACTGGTAACTGGCTACGAGGTTGGCAAAGCAACTGAAGGAAGTGATAATAACAACAACATCAACAACAAGCAACTTGTCGAATTCATCCACAACAACGAACACCACAACAACGAACAAAAAACAGCAGAGCACATGAATTTTATTGAACTGATGGCGATTGCAGCAGCTATAATCCTGGCATTCATTTATTTGTCAAAACTAATATGTAAATTTATGATGAGGAATAACAGAAATATACAACAACAAATCTAAAAATTACTACCAGAATATTCAGTAAGTTAAAAAAAAAAAATTATTATAATGTAATAAATATGTAGATGTTTTAGTCATACACTTTAAACTGTCAAAATTATGCAATGGGAAAATATTATTGAGAGAATAAATAAATTGCGGATTAAATTCGGGCAATCATTTAAAAGTTTGAATCAGAATAGGCCTACAAAACAGGAAACTATAGAAAAACATTTGGAAATTTTATTTGAAAATTATAATGCTATTAGGGCAGAATTACACAGAAATTATGAAAGGTTTACAACACAACACAAAAACGAAGCAAATAATATTTTTCACGCTCTAAGAGATAAATTAATAAAAATTTTACATAAACACAACGTTAAAACAAAAATACCTTTGACAGTAGACTGTCCAGTTAATAGGGAATTACTAGAAACGGATGTCAAAGAAGATTTTGAAACAGACACAGAAGAAAACTCGGAAATTATAATGCCACGAACAGAAGACGACATACTGGATAGGACAGCGAAAATTGTCCCAGTGTTTGGTGGTAACGAAACTGAATTGCAAAGTTTCTTAGATGCTTTGACGCTGATTGATCGAGTTAAGGATACACATGAGGCAGTTGCCATTGAAGTAATTAAGACAAAACTTAAGGGTCAAGCAAGGAACTTAGTTACGGATGAAAGTACCATTCAGAGCATCAAGACAAAACTACAAACGTCCATAAAGGGTGAGTCATCTGATTTATTGTGTTCAAAATTGATGAACATAAGGCAAAATACAAAATCCGCCACCGCATACGCTGATGAAATTCAGGAAATTGCTAAAAAATTAAATGAGGCATACATAACAGAAGGTTATCCCCAAGAAATTGCCGTTAAGTTGGTAAGGCAAAATGCGGCCAAAGCAATCTCACGAAACGCTTCAAATGATGAGGTTAAACTCATTATTAAAACTGGAAATTTTTCGTCTTTGAATGAAGTAATTTCCAAATTTGTAGAATCAAGTACAGAGGCTTCAGCCTCGAATTCTTCGGTTTTTTACTTTAAGCGACGTGGAAATAATAGGCCAAATGGCGGACCTAATAATTATCGTGGGCGCGGCCAAGGCTGGCGTCAGAATAATAATCCCAATAACAGAAGGAACGGTGATAATAATGCTAATGGCAACAATGGGCGACATGGTAGTCAAAACAACGGTTATAGAAATTCACAGAATAGAGGCCGAGTAAGGGTAACGCATGAAATCTCGGAAAACGAGATTTCCCCTCAAAATATGGGGGGGGATCATCAAAATCAGAATTAAAAACGGGATCAATATTCACCTTGAATCTCAATTTGAGTAGTTTTATAAATATTCACATATCAACCAATAATAATTTAACTACGTTGCTTGTAGACACTGGAGCAGATATCTCGTTAATCAAGGTAAATGCACTCAGTTCATTGAAATTCAACCCGAAAAATATTATTCAAATATCTGGCATAGGAAAAGGAAATATTCAATCTTTGGGCACAGTACAAATTGACCTGGTGGTAGGAAACTTTTTAATTCCCCATGAATTTCATGTGGTATCAGATACATTCCCGATGCCATTTCAGGGTATATTGGGTTTAGATTTCTTAAAAACTTATAATGCCACTATTCAGTACGGGTCTGATATGAACTCAAATCTGCTTTCATTAAGACCATATAATTTAAATTACCCAATAAATATTCAATTACTTGAAAGTCTAAATGATGGTGATGTAACACTACCGGCTCGAGCCAAAGTTTTCAGAGTCATAAGAATTGATAACGACGATTCTGATTTAGTGATTCCAAGTCAATCGATACAAGATGGAGTCTATATTGCTGGATGCATAGTATCTAGGAAATTTCCGTATGTAAGAATTATGAACACAAATTCCGAAAATACATTTTTAAATAACATATCGATTGAATATGAGAAACTTGACGATTATGAAATTCTTGACACAGACAATGTCGACAAATCGAGAAAACAGTCTATTTTGAGCAAATTAGAGAAAAACTTCCCCGGGATAGCAAAATTGGAATTACTTGAATTATGTTCAAAATATATTGACATCTTTGCTTTGGAAAGCGACAAGATAAGTACTAATAATTTCTATACTCAAAAATTAAGAGTGTCAGATCAAAATCCAGTGTACATTAAAAATTATCGTACACCAAGCTCCCAAAAAGATGAAATAATAAGACAGGTTGAAAAACTCAAGCGGGATGGAATCGTTGAGCCATCTGCTTCAAATTACAATAGCCCCATTATACTAGTACCCAAGAAATCATTACCAAATAATCCCAATAGGCGATGGCGTTTGGTAATCGATTACCGGCAAATTAATAAAAAGCTAATAGCTGATAAATTTCCCCTACCCAGAGTTGAAGATATCTTAGATCAGTTGGGTAGAGCCAAATTTTTCTGTTGTTTAGATTTAACCTCAGGGTTTCATCAGATATGATTGGATGAAAAATCCAGAGATATTACTTCTTTCTCAACAGAAAATGGTTCTTTTCGATTCACTCGGTTACCATATGGCCTGAAGGTAGCTCCCAATTCATTTCAGAGAATGATGAATTTAGCCTTTACAGGCTTGACGCCTTCTAAAACCTTTGTTTATATGGATGATGTTATTGTGACAGGGTGCTCGGTGAAACATATGCTTAAGAACTTAGAAACAGTTTTCCAAAGGTGCAGGGAATGCAACTTAAAATTGCATCCGGATAAATGTACTTTCTTCAGACACGAGGTTACTTATTTGGGTCATAGATGTACTGACAATGGCATTTTACCGGACAGTAGCAAATATGATTTAATTAAGAGCTACCCCAGACCAACGAATGGTGATGAAGTTCGCCGATTTGTGGCTTTCTGTAACTATTACAGACGCTTCATACCTAATTTTGCATCTTATTCTGTACATTTGACTAAACAAACTAGGAAAAAGGAACCTTTTGTATGGACAGAAAATTGTGAACAAGCTTTTCAGAAGCTCAAGACAGCTTTACTATCCCCACGAATACTGCAATATCCCGTTTTCGACAAAATCTTTTATATAACCACCGATGCAAGCAAAAACGCTTGCGGTGCAATATTATCCCAAGAAAAAGATAGTATGCTGTTTCCAATTGCATATGCGTCACGTGCATTTACTAAGGGAGAATCAAACAAAGCCACAATAGAACAAGAATTGATCGCTATCCAATGGGCAATTAATCACTTCCGACCATACGTTTATGGTAACAAATTTATTGTACGTAGTGATCATAAACCGTTGACATATTTATATTCTTTGAAAAATCCATCTAGTAGATTGACAAGAATCCGATTGGAACTAGAGGAATATGAATTTGTTATTGAACACATCAAGGGCAAAGACAATTCGGGAGCGGACGCGTTATCTCGAATTGATTTCACCGAAATTAAAACAATCCCAACTACCAATAATGTTCTGATGGTAACAACACGAGCTCAATCAGGAAACAAGACTGAGAATAAAATTCAGACAGCGATTCCCGAAAAGCCTAAAGTTTTCGAAACTATTGGCTTCGCTTGTGTAAAGAAATGGGTTAAACTTAGAACGAACACTAACAAAGGAAAACCCATTATATTTTTGAAAAGAGGCAAACAAGTGATAGCACCCATAATTAACATAGGAAATACTATTGCTAATGGAAATATCGATTTAGGTCAATTTTTTCCAATTCTTGAAAAAGAAGCAATAAGTAGAAACTTGAACAAAATACAGTTGAATTTAAATGAAGCTCTAAATGAGAAGCCTTTGTTGAAAAGCAGACGAAAATGCATACGTAACATTTTATCGGTGGTCGATTTCGGACCTCTGATTTATAGAAAAATGGCCCACAGAAGTCGATGCCAGTTGTAAAAAAGGCTCTGTTGGCTTGCAATCTGTCAGCTGGCAGGTTACCCATGATATGTTCGAAGATTTTTGGCTTCACACGAAAACACCTGACACACTTGTTAATAACGTGAGCTACAGTTTTGCGACCACCAATTGGCCAATAATGCTGCTGAATTGAAGCAAGTAATCTCTGAGGTCCAGCATGCAGATATTTTAAATGGAAAAAGTTTTTAATAGAGTTAGTAACTGGATGATGTTTTGGAAGTAAAAGTGGATGCTTAGCCTCAAAGTGCAAAAGCGAATGTTGTAGTCTTCCTCCAACACGAAGTAATCCAAAAGAATCAATAAACGGTTTAAGTGAGTATAGTTTGCTGGAAGAAAATAGTGAATTTTTCAATCTTAGAATTTTGAATTCAGCTGCGAAATGAATTTGCTGTATGTGGCGAATTAATAAAAGCGTTCCCATTTTAATGTTTTCTGCTGACAAAGCGTTGTTATTTTGCGTAGTGCGTTTGTTTTTAACGAAACAAAATAAACAAATATAAGCGAAAATACGTTGTAGTTTCCCAAATGAATTGTAAAACTTGCATCCAATCGATAAGTCTTGTGGAGATGCAACGATAAAAATCTTACGACGTCTTTCAGGCAAATCAGCAAGAATATCAAAGTTTTTAGGCCAAAGAGAGTGATCTTCCAATAAAAATGATGGTCCTTGCTTCCATAGTTCAGATTTTAGTAATTCAGTTGGGTTGCAGCCTCGCGATAAAATATCTGCTGGGTTTTTTGAAGTCGGTACATGATGCCAAGTCATACCGCGGGTTAGCGTCTGTATTCGATTTACTCTATTCGCGACAAATACATTAAAATTTGATGGCTCTTCACGCAGCCAAGACAGAGTAACCATCGAATCTGACCAACAATGTACTTCATATGAATATTGTTCGTTTTGTAATATACACTCTAAAAGCTCAGCGAGAAATAAGGCTGCAGATAACTCCAATTTAGGAACTGTTAGAGTTTTCAAAGGTGCAATTCTGGACTTAGCGCAAAGCAGTGATGTCCTAACAAGTCCATTACATTCCGATCTAACGTATACGCAAGCACCATATGCTGCTAAACTTGCGTCACAAAATGCATGTAGCTCCTAAGAAGACTGAGGTTGAAGCACAAACCTTGGAAATTTGAAGCTGCTTACGATAGAAAATTGATCACAAAGATAAGTTCAAGCTGTCTACAATATTTGTGGTAGGCTTTCGTCCCATTGTAAATTTTCTATCCATAGAGCCTGAAGAAAAATTTTTGCCTTTGTGATGACAGGTGAAATCAGACCAAGCGGGTCGTAGAAGCGAGCGATTGCAGAGAGAATCAAACTTTTTATTATGCGTACTTTATTGACAAATGGCGTAAAAGAAAATAAAATATTGTTTGTTCGGATCCCAAACAAGACCAAGGGTTTTAATCTCATCAGTGCCATCATGAAACTTAAGAAGTTTTTCACGATCTGAATTAGGAACTCCATGAAGAGCACGTGAATCATTGGAGCTACATTTGCATATTTTAAAGTTACCTCGTTGAAGAAGATTTTTCACCTGTTTCTTTACTTCAACTACTTCTTCTATGGAGTCTCCACAAGAAATAAGGTCGTCAACATAGAAGTCTCTGCGGACAATTTTGGCGCCTAAAGGAAAAAACATTTCCCCATCGAATGACAGCTGGTGCATGGTACGAATTGCTAAGAAGGCTGCGGGCTTAGTACCGTATGTCACAGTGTCCAATTTATATATTTTACTTCATCTTCTGGTCGTTCGCGCCATAAAATGCATTGAAGGTACTCGTCTATATGAGAGATCCGAACGCAGCGATACATTTTACAAATATTTCCACACAAAGCAATTTTAAAGAATCTGAAACGCAGCAGCGTATTGATTAGCTTGGGTTGTATAGTTGGGCCAGCTATAAGACAATCATTTAAAGAATATCCCGAAGTGCTCTTTGCCGAGCCATCGAAAACGACGCGAAGCTTCGTTGACGTACTGTCGAGCTTCTGCATACAATGCTTCTGCATGAGGAATGCATGAGGAAGAAAATATATTGTACAGTTAACTGGCAGTTTTGCTAAGGACATGTGACCTAGCGATGCGTACTCGTTCATGAACGAAATGTATTGTGAAAGCAAATCATAGTTGCTTTTAAGATTCCTTTCCAATCCTGAGAATCTTTACAGAACGCGATTGTATGAGTCCCCTAGAGTTTCAAAATTTGATTTTGTCGGAAGTCGTAGTGAGTATGCTCCAGAAGCAAGACGTGTAAAGTTTTGTTGAAAATGTTGCTCACACCAAATATTTTCTGCAGATTGAGATGGGGTGGAATCAAGACAATTTTCGATTTCCCAAAACCGCTGTACGAGATCAATCAATGAGTTATCTTCTGCTTGGTCAACTTACTTCTTGCTAAACACAGCTAAAGACGATGATTGCTTGCTAAAATAAGAAATTCCTCCAGAAATGACCCAACCAAGCCGAGTCTTTTGTAATGTTGGTAGGTTATTTGCAATGCGTATTTGGCCAACGCACATCAAATCAAAAAACAAACTGGCCCCTATTAAAAGGTCGATGCGCTGTGGTTTGAAAAACTGAGAGTCAGCCAGCTTAAGATTTTGTGGAATATTCCAGTTTGAAATGTTCAAGTTAAAATTGGGTTGATAATCTGTAATGCTTGTTGTGACCACAGCTGCGAAGGATGTGACGTAATAACCATCTTGCGACTGTGCAAAAATCTTGACTGATTTGTCGGCTACAAAATTTGATTGCCCAATACCAGAGATGGATATGTGGGACTTTTTGGATTTGAGTTGCAAATGATTTGCTAATCGAGTTGTAACAAAATTGAGTTGAGAAGCCGAGTCTAAAATGGCGCGGCAAGAAACCAGAGTGCCTGCATGATTTTTAATGAAAAGAATAGCTGTAGCTAACAACACGTTGTTGGGCGGAGCTGTTATGGTTTTATATTGAGAGTTACTTGATGATGAAACAAGAGCTGATTGCGAAGCGTTATCAGAAGTGTTAATCAACTGAGTTGCTGTATCTAATGAATTTACAGAAGACGTCGAAGATTCTGTACAAGATTCTGGGATCATATGGAGCAGCGAATGATGTTTTTCATGGCAATGACGACAATGTGTTGACTTGCACCGCTTTAGGCTATGGCCCTTACGCAAGCAGTTCAAACACAGTTGCATCCCTTTAGCTTCTTTATGGCGCAAATTTGGAGATAAATTCATAAACCGCGGACATTTGCTAATAAAATGCTACTTTGAATCGCAAAATACGCACAAGATTCTATCAACTGACGAGGCTACCAGAACATTTCTAATATTTTTTATAATTTGTGAATTTTTGCCCACCTGCTGGCTAGGTAACATCTTGAGTTACACTTCAATAAAAAACCGGTTTAAGTTAGAATGTATATTGCTTATGCTAAATGTATACTAGTAGTGTTTACAATACGGGAGCAGATTCAAGACTGATTCCTGTTGTAGCAACTACATAGTTTGTTACCATGCATTTGCTATAGGTATATATTTACATTATGCATTATATGTTTCTTAAATGAAACTATTATAAATATATAAGGTAATACACTACAACTTCCCCCTTCAATTTGAAATATTTACATTAAATTTACATATATATATATAATGTATACAAAAAATATATTATTATTTCAAATTACTTGTTTCTTTTAGGATATCTGTCTCTATCTTGCAAAAGTTTCCAATCAATTTAAGATTTTGACTTTTTTACATTAGATTCTTTTTCATTATCTTCATTATCATTATCTTCATTATCATTATCTTCAATATTAATTTTTTTTTTTCGTTTATTTTCTTAAAATTATCAATTTCTTCATTTCTTTTTTTAATTATATCAATTTTTTCATAAGGATCCATGACAGTGCTTGGAATATAATAATTTTCGTTGTTTATGTGACTTTACAATTGATTTGAATGTCTTTTCCACATTATATTAACCTTATCTATAATTTTAACTAGATAATATTGTTTGCCCAAGATTTCTTTAATTTTTCCTTTTGACCAAAAAATTTTTCCTGGAACTGAGAAGTCTTTAGCTAATACAAAATCACCTACACAAAATGATTTCTTGTTTGATCCTCTATAATTCTTTCTCTGTTTGGCTTGCATTAACCTAACATTATCCTTTAATTTATTTTGTTGAGTGTTATCAGTTTTGTTGATACTATTTTTAACAGGATTAATGATATCAAATCTACTTCTCAAATTTCTTTTGAACAAAATCATAGCAGGAGAAACGCCAGTAGTACTGTGAACTGAGTTGCGATAGTCCAATAAAAATGATTCCAAATGCTGACTTAAACCATTTTTGGATACTTGTGAGTGCAATGCTTTTTTAATTGCCAATTTACACGTTTTAACACCATTTTCGGCTTAGCCGTTTGTTGCAGGATGACCTACGGGGCTTGTTATATGAAAAATTTTATTTTTAGTTAAAAAATCTTTGAACTCGTGTGATACAAAAGAAGTACCATTATCGGTTACTATCGTAAGTGGTAATCCAAATCTTGCGAATAAAGATCTCAACTTTTTGATGGTATGGCTGCTCGATATATTCGTTCCCATGTCAATGCACTCTAGCCATTTACTATATGCATCGACCACTATTAAAAACTTCTTGTTAAAAATTGGCCCCATGAAATCTAAATGTAATCTTTGCCATATTCCTTTTGGCAGCTCCCAATTTATTAAAAAAGATTTTTCCGGACTATGCCGATGTTGTAAACAAGATTCACATGACTTAATTAAGCTTTCAAGGTCGCTTTCCATTAATGGCCACCGAAAATAGCTGCGGGCCAAACTTTTTGACTTTACTATACCCATGTGAGTTTTGTGAACTTCTGCGAGAATACCTTTCTTTAAACTATTTGGTATTACCAATCTGCTACCCCAAAATAAACAATCCGATTCAACTGAGAGTTCGTTTTAACGAAAGAAATATGGCTTAATACTTTCATTGTCGAAAGATTTAGGCCAACCCTTTTTAATAAAGTTCATTACGCAAACTAATGTCCCGTCATTTTGAGTCTCTTTTCTTACGTCATCAAACGAAATTGTTATATTATCTATATTTTTTATGTAACTTACACAAATTTCCCCATCGGAATGCAATTGGGTTTTTTTATTTTGAGGACTATCAATTGGTACGCGTGAAAAATAGTCAGCTATATTATTTTTCGTATTGATATATTCTATCTCAAATTGATATCCCGACAAAAATAAAGCATAGCGTTGAAGGCGGTTAGCCGACATCTGAGGAATTCCTTTTTGTGCACCAAAAATCGCTATTAATGGCTTATTGTCAGACACTAACGTGAACTTTCGTCCATAGACATAATCATGAAACTTTTTTACACCGAACATTATAGCTAAAGCTTCCTTTTCTACTTGTGAATACCTACACTCCGTTTCGGATAACTTCTGTGAAGCAAAAGCGATCGGTCGTTGAATGTTCTTATCGTATTTGTGCACCAATACAGCACCAACGCCAGTAGGTCCGGCATCTACAATCAACTTTACTGGTATGTTCTCGTCATAATGTGCTAATACCTGCTGAGACGAAATAAGCTCTTTTACCCTTTTAAAACAGCTATCTTCGTCTGAACCCCACTGAAATTTATTTTTGTTTGATAATAAATCATATAATTTTGAAGCTATAGTTGCTAAATTTGGCATAAATTTCCTATAAAAATTTATGATTCCTAAAAACGATTGTAGTTGCGCCACTGAAATAGGTTTGGGAAGCTTTAACATAGCTTCAACACGCTGTTTGTCCATATGAAAACCGTCCTTATCTATCACATGTCCTAAATATTTTATTGATTTTACAAAAAACTCGCACTTGCTACAAACCACTTTCAGGCCAGCGTCATTTAACCTTTTAAGGACCGATGTCAACCGTTTTAGATGCTCTTTTCTGTCTTTAGCAGCGATCAAAATATCGTCCATGAAAACAACTACGCCATCGATACCGGATAACAAACGGTCTACTATTCTTTGAAATATGGCTGGCGCTGGCCATGAGTCCGAAAACTAATCTAGTGTATATAAATAAACCTTTTGTCGTTGAAATTGTAGTCATGTCCTTGGAATCATCATCTAGCTTTATTTGCTGGTAGGCCATAGACAAATCCAACTTTGAGAATTCTACGCCCCCATGCAACTTTGCAAATAGCTCTTCGATTTTTGGAATGCTGTACTGATCTACA
Organism: Dichetophora obliterata; assembly: GCA_963920525.1. Taxonomy (NCBI): domain Eukaryota; kingdom Metazoa; phylum Arthropoda; class Insecta; order Diptera; family Sciomyzidae; genus Dichetophora; species Dichetophora obliterata. Next base: position 131,231,207 of record OY986437.1, read on the forward strand.
TGTAGCTGTGGGTTAAGGGTAATCTTGAAGTCCCCACATATTCGAACGCTACCATTTTTTTTAGAATTGGAACAATGGGCCCCATTCCGAATAATCTACTGGTTCCAAAATTTTTAACCTTACTAACTTTTCAATTTCAAGCTCAACTTTTTCCTTAATAGCGAAGGGTAATCTCCTCGGTCTAAAAAATTTTGGTTCTGCCTCGTCTTTTAATTTCAGCGACACTGTGTGCTTATTAAAAGTTCTTAACTCTTCATTGAAAACATTGGGAAACATATCTACAATTTTTTTTAAATCCGTTTCCCCGTTCTGAACGTAATGTATTCCCTCAAAAGTTATACCGAATTTCTTCATGAAATCTCTTCCCAAGATTGGCGGCCCACCATTTTCGACAATGAATATTTCCATTAGCTTAGCTTGGATTTTATAATTGATTTTTACCTTCATTACACCTACAGGCCTTATCATACTTCCACTGTAGCTTTTTAATAACTTATCCGTCTTTAATAACTTTGCATAAGGAAAGTATTTACTGTACTATTCAAATGACAAAGCCGAAATTGATGAACCACTATCCAATTCCATTGCTATCGCAACTCCATTCATCAGCACATTAACGTTTATCGGTTTGTTCACTGAATTATCTTTTCTGAAATAAAATAGAGATAAATCATCATTTTGATTGCAATTTGAAACAAAGTTAACACAAGAATTCCTGTTTTTCTTTACTGGACACATTTTTTTTAAGTGACCTGGCTGTTTACAATTTTTGCACTTATAATTTCTAAATCTACATTCACTCTCCACGTGATTAGAATAACCGCACACACCGCAGCGCCTCTTCTCTTGAGCATCATTTGAATTTGAGACATTCGCTCTTGTTGAGTTTTTATGAGTAGTTTTATTAGTGCCGTGATTTGAGTGTACATAATTTAGATTGCTGCTTGAAAACGGCTCCACCTTAACAGTTAATCCATTGTTGTTGTTGTTGTACTGCTTTTTTATGCAGTCCACTGAAGATGCTATTGTTATCGATTTTTGGAATGTTAATGTGTCCACATCCTCCAAAAACAATTTATCTTTTGCTGGTCCTTTTGGCAGACCCATGATGAAACGGTCCCGTAACGCCACATCTAAATTATCGATAAACTTGCAATTCTTAGCCAACTCTCGAACTCGTGCTGCCCACTGTATCACTGTTTCAAAGCCTTCCTTTGTTGATACATAAAACTTATTCCGTTCTGAAAACTCCGATATTGCTGGTTCAAAATGCTTTTCTAATGCAGCAATACACATGGCATAAGTAGTTGTTTCATCTTTTATTAATTTGGGTTGAATCAAATTCTCAAGTAACTTGTATGAAACTGCACACAAACCTCCTATCAAATTGGCTTTTTGCTTTTTAGCAATTTTTTTATCGGCTACGTCATCCAAGATCGTTGCTATAAAGAACTGCTCCAACTGAACCTTGTACATTGCCCAATCACCCTCATCGTGATTAAATCTTGGTGCGGCAATTCTGATTTCAGACATATCGTATTATTTAGTTTATTTTTCTTTTACAGTGATTCACTTAAATCAGCACACGAATTATTTAATTTTCTATTTATTGTAAAAGCGTGTGTTCACTTTCCTCGTCGCCAATTGTAACATCTTGAGTTACACTTCAATAAAAAACCGGTTTAAGTTAGAATGTATATTGCTTATGCTAAATGTATACTAGTAGTGTTTACAATACGGGAGCAGATTCAAGACTGATTCCTGTTGTAGCAACTACATAGTTTGTTACCATGCATGTGCTATAGGTATATATTTACATTATGCATTATATGTTTCTTAAATGAAACTATTATAAATATATAAGGTAATACACTACAGATTACAATAGCATATTCCAAATTTTCCATCATTCGGCATCTTTTTTCCATAAACGCTGACATTGCATTCCAAGTTGGCAACTCATTTATCTACAAATCCTCCTCCCACTTCTCTTGCGTTGTTCGATCGAGCTTGCAAACGATTAAGTATATGAGCAGTCCATGAGAAATTTGCTCTGAAGATGCCAATGTATGTAAAACACGGAGATGTGCATTGAATTTGTCATTAGGCTCACGCAAGCTGGTTGCTGATCCCTTCTCAACACCCTTCACACTAAAGATCGCCTTTAAATGCCCCTGAAATATTAATAATTTATTATCAAATCTTTTTATTAATAAGTCCACAGCTTTGTCGTAGTTCTGTCCATTAGGCTCAAGTGAGGCAACTGTTTCGAGAGCAGCATCCTGTAAACTAGCGCGCAAGTGCTGGAATTTTTCCACCTTATTTAGCTCGGAATCTTTATCAATAACGCTGGAAAATATGGCGAAGAAGTTTGGCCAATCTATGTATGCTCCACTAAATGTTGGTATCTTCAGCTCCGGAAGACGAGATTGTCGATGTGATGATAAATATGTTGTTGCGTCTTCTAACGCAAAGTTTCTGACAGTCGACGAATGTTCAGCATTTGCTCTCCTTTACAAAATAAGTTCTCGAGAAAGTTTTGCTTTTACATCGAAAAAGACCGCAAAAAAGTCTGACCGACTTGTACCACAGAGTTCACTTTGATCAGCTTCTTCCAACGTTGACTGTACGCTATCAAAGTTATTTTGCAAGCACTCGACATATTCTATGCGAACAGAAATTTCTGCTTCATCGAAATCGTTACGCCGTTCAGCAGTCAATAATTTATTCAACTCTTCCAGTTGCTGCTTAATCGATGTGGTCTTCTTTTTAAGAAACAAAACCGTTTCTGAATTGTTGTTCTTGGCAACATTCGATGCAGCGGGATCTTTCGGCATTGTGTTGATTAAATATATAAACGAAAGAACGGTTGAATTGCAGTAACTATGTGAGACGACGCGCTGTTATCATGCTCGATCTTTTGCACTTTTTTTTATTTGAATTGATAATATATATTGACTTTTAGCCCGATCACGTCGGGGTCACCAATGTTTGAGGGGGTTCTAGTTTGCACCACCTTTCTTCGACAAAAGTTAATTAAAAATATAAAGATTTAAGCAACGAAATTATGAAACTTTATTTGTTGGCAATCGAAATAAAAGTGAGAGTTTTTACATTAAGTAAGTATACTTTTATTAAGTTTATGAGTGAAATTAGCGTGAGAGTAAATAAGAGGGTTCAAATAAACAAAGCATAATTAAAGCAACATAGTGTGGTGAAATTCAAACTCAAGAAATTAATTTTAAGGAGACTTTTAAGAGACTTAATTTAACTTTAAGAGTAATTAGATTGCTGCTGCGAACACATTCAAAAAGGCAAGAACTCGCTACTGCTCGCTTCGCAACTATCAAAAGAATACAGAAGGAGAAATGTTTAATGATAAATGGATGCTAGATTTTTTTTTTTATAGAAAATACAAACAATGTAGCGCAATGCTTAATATGCGAACCACCATTTTGTCACGCACAATACAATTTAATTTCAGGAGAAGAAAGAAAAGTAAAGCGTTTGGAATTAAAAGCTATATATTTTTTAGGGTTTATTGCTGATGATGTTTATACAAATATTAATAATTCTAATATTCATAATAGTTACATTCCTGTCTTGCAATTTAAAAAGGCATCCTATGCTGTGTCATTGACCATGGCAAAAAAATGCCGACCGTATGAAGATGGTATGTTTTTTAAAGAATTGAGTCAGGTTGCTTTCAGTTTTTTTGGGGAGCAAGGGAAAGAAATGCAAGAAATTGTAGAACAAATACGTTTATCCAGAAAAACAATAACTCGCCGAACGGAAGTTATTAGTAAATATTTATATTTTACTACGAAACAAAGGTTATTATACTGCAAATTTTTTCTATATGCCTTGACGAGAGCACGGACATAAATAATTTAAGCGTATTAATCATATGTGTTAAGTCAGTAGATGAACATTTAAGAACAACAGAGGAAATACTTTCCGTTGTTTCAATGCATGGGCATGTTACAGGCGAAAACCTCTTTAAATTACTACAACAAAATGTTTATTCACTTTTTGACCAAAAAAAAATTGACTGTGATTTGCACTGATGGAGCCAGAGTGATGGCTTGGAAAAAGCAAGGGCTGATAGGTTGGTTAATAAAAAATACTATACAAATTCCAGCTTTTCATTGCATTATCCATCAGCAGTCGCTTTTTTCGAAAGAGTTAAAACTTTCCAATGTAATGGAAATAGCCATAAAAATTATTAACACAATTCGAGGGGAACATAATGCACTACGGCACAGAAAATTTAAAGATCTTCTCGATGAACTTGATGCCGAATTCGGAGATTTACTTTTGTACACAGAGGTTCGTTGGCTTAGCCGTGGCAGGAGCCTGCAACGCCTTTTTGATTTGAGAAATGAAGTTTTAGTTTTTTTCGAACAAAATTATGTTCAAACTCAGAGGATTTAATTTCAAATTTTAAAAATAAAGATTTTTTTATTAGACTAAGCCTTTTTATGCGACATTACTTTCATGCTAAATCAATTGAATCTTGCACTACAGGGTAGAAAAAAACACATTTTTGAGCTAGTACCTATTGTAGACCACTTTGAGCGCAAACTAAATATTTTAATAATTCACTTAAAAAATAACGATCTGTCCGATTTGGATAAAACCAGGATAATATGGTCAGATAATTTGAATTTGAATAAGTTAAAATACTATACAAGGATTGTTGAGGAATTATTAATCAATTATAAAAAAATATTTCAGGATTTTCAGATAATTAAAACCGCAATTGAATTGCATAATAATCCTTTAATTTGCAATATAAACGACCAACCAACAGAACTACACGCAGAGCTAACCATGCTGCGCAATGATATAAGCTTATTGTTGATTCCGCGGGCTGGGAGGCCAAATAAAAACGTTTCTATATTTTCTACTTGAATACGTTTTATTTCCTATATTTCAAGTTAATACAATTAACATTAAATGAAATCTTAAGAACTGTAATATATATATATAAGGCTTACACTTTTGTATGACTCTCTCGACTTGCAACCCGCTCTTCAATTAGATTTGGAATGATTTCATGAAATTTAACTTATTTTAATCATGGATACCTCGAATGAGCGAACAAAGGAAATAAGCAAAACTGTGAAGTTAAGTATTAAATCTAAACACCCCGGACCCCGTGAATCTAAACCCTAGGATTCACCAACATCTAACTTTGCAATCAAACGCGCTGGTCGTTTTAGAATTCCTGCCTTGGTGGTTACTTCAGCTGCTCTTACTTGTGAGTCCTTCCCTGGAAACACCTTAGTGATGCTGCCCATTTGCCATTTGGAATGATGCACGCTGCTGTCACAAATAAGCACGATATCATCTAACGCAAGAGGCCTTACAACTTCGCACCATTTGGTCCTTCTGCACAAGTCTGGAAGATATTCAGACACCCACTTTTTCCAGAAGCTTTGCTGCAATTGCTACACCTTTCGCCACTGCTTTCTGGTCGCTCGGAGTTTTTCTTCATCGGGGTGAGGTGTCTGTACGGAGTTTGCTGTACCTATAAGAAAGTGATTGGGGGTAAGGGGTTCATCGGTTAGCGTGTCTAGCGGTATATGAGCCAGTGGTCTTGAATTAACAATGTTCTCAGCCTCGCACATTAAACTGAAAAGTACATGTTCCTGTAGATTTACGCTATATAACGTGTGTCCCATCGCTCTCTTCACGTTTCTCACTAAGCGTTCCCAGCAGCCACCAGAATGCGGGTTCAAAGGACAATTAAACAACCATTCTACCTTCAGATTAGTAAGGGCATTCGCAATCTTACCGTTTTGAAAATCGTTGAATTGACGTTCTAATTCGTTTGCGCCACCAACAAAATTCATACCATTGTCAGATCGAATGCGCACTGGTGTTCCTCTCCTGTTGATAAAATTCCGTATGCACATTAGGCATGTATCAGTGGTAAGATCACGAGCTATCTCTAGATGTACCGCGCGAATAGTGAGACAAGTGAAGAGGGCAATCCATCGCTTTTCAGTGCGCCTACCGATGACTATCTGGAACGGTCCCATAAAATCAATGCCTACGTATGAAAACGGTCTGACAAAGGGCGTTGTTTTATCTCGCGGGAGTTGTCCCATCTGAGGCACTACCGGTGCTGCTGACGCATTTTTGCACTTCTGACATCGAGCAGCTGCTCTACGTACTTCGGCTCTAAGATCAGGAACCCAATATCTTCGACAAACTTCAGCCAGGATCGTGTCGTGGTTTTAATGCTTCCATAAAGAGTGATAAAAGTCAACTATCAGATTGGTAACGTGATGCTTTTGTGGCATGATAATCGGCCTTCTCGTATAATGTGGTACTGCTGTTGCTCCGTCTATCCTACCTACTCGAACAACTCCTCGACTATCTAAATAAGGTGTGAATGTCCTTATCTTACTACTTCTGTCAATCTCTTGTTCGGTTCTAAGCGCCTCATACTCATCAGCATAGACAGACGCTTGCTTGCTCTTGCAGATTATTGTTTCGAGCTCTGACACTCTTAGGCAACCACTTATATTGTTCCCTTTATCTCGTTGACAATTGTTATAGAATCGGCCAATCCATGCAAAAACTCGAGTCATGCGCAGAAAGCATGAAAACTTCATGAAGATGTCGCAGCTATTACTTATAACCATACAGGTGAACAAAGGGCGTAGCTCCTCGAATGTATCCAACGGCGGACGTGCACTCTGCCATTCGGATTCAGGCTTCATTAAGAATTTTGGTCCTGTCACCCAAAAAGATTGTCTTTTTCCATCTTTCTTACGCGTCCTGAAGTCAGCTGCATTCAAAGCACTGGGCAGCCATTGCCATTCTGTTATTTCGCTGTCTTCCAAGATTTCGTTTATTCGGTGCGCAACGTAGGGTTTATATCGGCGATGGTCGGAATGTATCCACGAGGACGGTTTTGGAGTCACTCCACATACACATTCGGCTGGGCTTGAAATCGTGATGGCTGAGGATTAGCTTCCTAAGACGTGTGGCTAAAACTGCTGCCTGAAGTTCTAGGTGAGGAATCGATGTTAACTTGCATAAAACTGCGATAAAACGTGCAGTTCCATTGATGACCTTGAAAATTCTTTGCCATAACAGAGTGGAACACTGATGTCAGCTATTTGCTTAAGCATGCCAAGTCATTTCTTCCAGACGTCATGATCTTCTTCAGGGATAGCCTGGTCCCAATCAATACCCTTGCGCCAGATGGATTGCAGCAAAAGCTTTGCCACCAGCATGTATTCCGCCGCCATACCAAATGGATCGAATACAGACATGGTTACTCGTAGCACCTCTCGCTTTGTCGGCCTGCGCTTATCATTAACGATCGCTGGATCCACTTTGCTAAATGATAGTACAAATTTTAATGCGTCTTGTTGAATGCCCCACTGCATTCCAAGCACCTTCTGAAATTCAGCATCTTCGCCCCTTTCCAAGTTAAAAGTCGTTGCTGCTACCACCTCCGGACTAAATGTACTGTTTATAAGTGCTGAGTTTGAAATAATTTTCTTCAAATCGAATCCGCCTTGCTCGTGAATCCAAATGATCTCTTTTGTAATTCGAGCCGCTTCATCTTCGTTCTCGAAACAGTGAACGAAGTCATCGACATAATGATTTTTGATGATTGCCTCAGCTGCTTCTGGATATTGCTCACGAAACTCTTGGCTATTCACGTTTTTAACATATTGCACCGAGCAAGGAGAACATGTTGCTCCGAAAGTCATCACCATCATTTAATATTCTTCAACAGGGCTCTCTCGATCATCCCTCCAAAGAAAACGTTGTGCTGCCCTATTCTCCTTTCGTATTAAAACCTGGTGGAACATTTCCACAATATCAGCACACATGCCGACGACCCTTTGCCTGAACTTTAAGAGAATATTTAATAATGGTGGACTCTGCTTCGATCCGCTAAGCAAAACTGAGTTTAACGACACACCGTCAACCTTCGCAGCAGCATCGAAAACTAGCCGAAGTTTTCCTGGTTTGCTTGGGTTATATAAACACCGAAATGTGGTAGATGCCAGGTGCGTGGGCCTCTTTCCAGCTGATCAGTCTCACTTGATTTTCTAGAGTAGCTCTTTCTTTCGTAATCAAGCATAACGCGAGCGTATTGTTTAAAAAAGTTATTCACCCGCTGAAATTTTGCTTCTAGGCTTAGAAATCTCTTCATCGCCATCTTACGACTAGAAGGTAGAATTAAGCTATGGCGTGACCACAACAATCCTGTCGCAAACCTTACACCCTGGCGTATAGTTGTTTCCTCTAGCAACTGGTTAGCTCGTACCGTTTCTGTTACCTCCACGTGATCCGCTTGACGCACAACTAGCTCATCATCGACCATTCGTTTAACTAGCATTTCCAGTCTTTTTAAATCATCTGTACTATCGCCTTGCGCGAAGTAAACGCCATGATTTTTGACTGCAGTATCACCTTCATCGTTTCCATAAACTACCCAGCCAAGTTTCGTCAGAACCAAAGCCGGTCCCTTCCAACCTCTCGCTGAAACTCTTCGTGGTACACTCAAGTGGACGTTGTCCAAGCCAATTAAAAGTTCTGGTCTAGCTGAATCATAAGCTGAGGATGGTATCTTCTTCAAATGTCGGTATTTCCAATGCAAGTCGGCAAGGTTTATTGTTTGCTTTAGTAGCTGAAGATTTCGCACTGTCCAAATACCCTTAAGATCAAAAATCTTTGAATTTTTACCAACACCGGAAATTGCCATATTGTGGCGACTGGTAGGCTCCGTGACCGTGTTGTTCCCGAACTACTGCAAAGTCAAATTTTCCATTGGGCCTTTTAGACCAAGCTTCTCTGCAAGGCTGCGGTTCATAAGCGATATGGCTGACCCGTCATCTAGGAACGCATGACAAACGACTTCTTTTCCGTTGGCGATAAGTTTTACTGGTAGTATTTTGAACAGTAGTTTATCATTAAATGGTTGTAACGTTGTAGCTGAGAACACCTGTTGCGACCGTGGTAGTCGTTCCCTTTTTTCGTTTGGTTCACGCTGCTCATGCAATAGTCTATGCCGCCTTTTCCTGCAAACTTCGATTTCGCACTCGTGCTGTTGAGTGCAACGGTCGCTTCGATGACCGCCTCTCAAGCAGTTAAAACTCAGCTGCTGTTGCCTTACGATGCGCCACCTTTTCTGCAAGTTGAGATTTATAAACTGCATGCAGCTACCCACTTCATGTCCACCTGAACACACTACGCAGCCACCACTTGAAGATTGGCCAGAAACATTGTTAGTGAGGAAAAACTTAGCTAATAATTCATCCATTAATGCTGGGTTGGAGAGATGATGGTCACAATCAGCAGCTTCCAAAAATGATGTTAAGTTATGTACCTTCGTCGCGAAAGGCACAAGCAGATCGATGCGTTCTTCTTGAATGCTTGGGAAATTACGAACCTTCGATATTTGGCTTTTCACTAGTTGTTCAGGTCTTCCAAATCGCGTTTGCAACGTCTCGATGACTCTAGGCACATTGTTGCTATGTATCAGCAAGCACTCAACTTCTTCACGTGCTTTGCCTTGGATTGCTTTTTGTAGCCGCAGCATATTTTGCCTATGATTGTAGCGTCCGTTGTCATCATGAATGCCTCCTTGAACATCGGCCAATCTTCAGGCTGTCCATCGAACACGGGCAAATAGTACAGGGTGCGCATCTATTCGGTTCTTTCTGTTGATAGCGTACGATTCAAGTTCTCTACCGCTACCGAGATTGCATTGCGAACTTCTGCCTCACAACCATTCGTGACTGTTCCCCTTAATTCTGCATCTAATATCCGTGGATTGCGATCTTCAATGTTTTGGTTGCTTCTGGCGACTTCCGCACGTAATGCCTGGATTTCTTTCATCATCTCACCTAACCTCAATTCAATCGATTCCGCCCTTACAGTTGAAGCTACGGGCTGACGGATCGTTTCGTTCAGCTCTTCGGCACTGTTGTGATCTTCGGGTGCATTGGCAGTCGAATCGGACTTCGACCTCGTGGTAGGCATTTTGTAAAATGGCGGTTTGCAATGAATAACGGCGTTTTTTTGCAAGTAAAATATATCTAATTTTTCATACGACCGTTCCTAATACCGTAACGACTCACACCAAACCAATCCTTTTCTACCCCAATTAACTTTAAAAGGCACTCACCTGATCACCCGACAAGTCGACGATTAGCAGACTTCTTAGCTTGAACTCGGTGTCGTCTTGATGGCGCTTCTCCTCACGGGGTGCATGCAGTTGTTAAGCCTTCACCTTTTTATCCTGTAACTCGAGTATAAATGGTACTCCGCTGTCCTTTGTCCAGACCCAACCAACA
>OY986437.1:131246540-131249040 GCA_963920525.1 Dichetophora obliterata
TGCAAAGGCATATTAAAACAAAACCCAAGTGGCAAATAAGATTAGAGCACAAAATTATAAATATAAGGAGCAACATTGCAAGACTCATCGAATACAACAAAGGAAATAGATCGAAAAATATAATGAAACACATGCAAAAGATCACGAGAAATAACAACGAAACACCAATAGAAATTCTAGACACTCAAAAACAGAAACTAGCAGTCTACACAAAACGTCTTAGACGATATAGAGAATCCAATGACAGAAAAACGCATAATATACAATTTAACAGAAGCGAAAAACTCTTTTATCAAAGCCTTGGACATAAAGATGAATTCCAGATCATTCCTCCAAACAAACAGCAAATAGAAGATTTTTGGAAAAGTATTTGGTCACAACCGAAAACCCACAACAACGCAGCAACATGGATAAATATAGAACAAGAAAGAAGCACAAACATACCACAACAGTCAGATCATACAATCACAACCACAGAACTCACAGATATAATCAAGAAAACACACAACTGGAAAGCCCCTGGAACAGATAATATTCAAAACTTCTGGTACAAACAATTTACAACGCTACATAGACATCTTGCAGCACTGATAACTCAAATATTAATAGAGCCCAACAATATGCCGACATTCCTGACAAAAGGAAAAACATATATCAAACCAAAAAATGAGCAAACACAGAACCCTGCAAACTATCGCCCCATAACATGCCTACCAACACTTTATAAAATAATCACTTCTACAATAACATCAAAAATAGAAAAACATCTTATACAACACAACATATTAACTGAAGAACAAAAAGGTTGCCGAAAATATAGTCAAGGATGCAAAGAACAGATAATAATAGATAGCATTATAATGAAACAAACAGAAAAACAACAACGAAACTTACACACATGCTATATAGACTATAAAAAAGCATTTGATTCAATACCACACACATGGCTATTAAAAACTCTTCAAATCTATAAAATAGACCACCACTTAATTCACTTTTTAACAACAATAATGAAAACATGGAGAACAACAGTACACCTTACAACAAACCAAGAAAAGATCGAAACAAACGAAATAGCCATAAACACAGGCATATTCCAAGGAGATTCGCTCAGCGCACTCTGGTTCTGTCTGTGTCTGAACCCACTCTCAAACTTATTAAACAGCACAACATACGGATTTAAAATCAAACAACAGCAAACCACACAATATACAATAAATCATTTACTATACATGGACGACATTAAAATCTTTGCACCTGATGAAACACAAATGCAAGCTCTTCTTAAAATTGTAGAGGAATTCACAGTAGACACCAGAATGGAATTTGGAATTACGAAATGCAAAATGCTACAGATTGAGAAAGGAAAATTTAAACAAGGAGAAAACACACAAATTCTTAACAGCGAAATAGTAGACAACATGGAACAAGGCGAAACATACAAATACCTAGGTTTCGACCAAAACACTACAATAAACCAGGCGGAAATAAAAATACAACTTAAAAGAAAGTACAAAGGAAGACTGAAACTTATCTTAAAAACTAAGCTAAACTCTAAAAACACCATTAAGGCAATAAACACTTTCGCTATCCCTATGCTAACGTATTCATTTGGAATCATTAAATGGTCCAACACAGATTTAGATGAACTCAACAGACTAAATAGAACACAACTGACAAAATACCGATATCTACATCCAAATTCATGCTTAGAACGAATAACAATAAGAAGATCTGAAGGAGGAAGAGGTCTGGTAGACATCAAAACACTACACAACGAACAAATACAAAATCTACGAAATTACTTTTTAGCGAAAACAACATCTCTACATCAAGCAATAGTAAATGCAGATAAACAATACACGCCACTAAATTTAAATCAAGATAACATCTCAAGCAACATAGAGACACAAACAACAGCCGAAAAAAAAGAAGTGTGGTCGAGAAAAGCTCTACACGGAAAACATTTAAACATAATAAACAACACAAACATAGACAAAAATCTATCTTACAAATGGTTGCAAATCGGAGACATCTTCCCTGAAACCGAAGGATTCATACTAGCAATCCAAGATGGAGTTATAGCAACAAGAAACTACAGAAAATATATAATAAAAGAAAACATAGAAACCGACGTATGTAGAAAATGTCATCAGGATAGAGAAACAATAGACCATATAACAGGAGGTTGCAAAATACTCGCAGGCACGGACTACACTGATCGACACAACACAGCAGCAAAAATTATACACCAAGAACTTGCAGTTAAACACAAACTGTTAACCACATCAACACCTTACTATAAATACACACCACAAAACATATTAGAAAACGAGCACTACAAAATATATTGGGATAGAACAATACTAACAGATATTACTATAACACACAACAGACCAGATATAACTCTCATCAACAAAAAAAATAATAAAACATTCTTAATAGACATTGCAGTACCCAACGACATAAATACTTCACAAAAAGAACAGGAGAAAATTAC